>OX451737.1:1558402451-1558843089 GCA_948472305.1 Vicia faba | reverse complement strand
TCTCCACATACAACTTCGCAAGCTTCTCCATCGAGTAATCTATTCTAATTTGAATAAAGTGAGAAAATTTTGTCAATCTATCCACTATAACCCAAATAGTCTCATAGTTACTCGGGGTCCTCGGCAAACCTGAAACAAAATCCATCGAGACACTGTCCCACTTCCATTTCGGTATAGACAAAATTTGTAACAAACCGGAAGGCTTTTGATGCTCTATCTTGGACTTTTGACATGCCAAACACGAATACACAAATTCCGCAATTTCCTTTTTCATACTCGGCCACCAAAACAACTTTCTCAAATCTTGATACATCTTTGGTGCACCGGGATGAATGCTCAACCAACTTCAGTGTCCTTCCTCAAGGATCCTCTTTTTCACATCTCTCACATCGGGAACACAAACTCTATCACGACATCTCAACACGCCGTTCTCATCAATTCTAAACTCTCCTCCTTGAGCTTGGTTAACTAAAGTCAATTTGTCAACCAAAACCAAGTCCTCTTTTTGTCCTTCTCTTATCTCATCCAATATTCCACTTGTAATCTTCAACATACCAAGTTTCACACCAAAGTAAGTTTCTTCACAAACCAAACTCAAGTCGCGAAACTGTTCAAGTAATTCCCACTCTTTAACCATTAGCATAGACATATGCAATGATTTTCTACTCAACGCATCGGCAACCACGTTCGCCTTTCCAGGATGGTAATTCAAAATAAAATCATAATCTTTCAAGAACTCTAACCATCTCCTCTGCCTCATATTCAACTCTTTCTGATCAAACAAATATTTCAAACTCTTATGATCACTGAAAACGTCGAATCTCGATCCAAACAAGTAATGTCTCCAAATTTTCAACACAAAACCAACAACTACCAACTCCAAGTCATGAGTCGGATAATTCCTCTCGTGTACCTTAAGTTGCCTCGAAGCATAGGCCACCACTTGTCCACTTTGCATCAACACACCACCTAACCCCATTAATGAAGCATCACAATACACTGTAAATGGTTCTGATGGATTAGGTAAAACCAACACATGAGAAGTAGTCAACCTTCGCTTAAGCTTCTGAAAGCTATCCTCACACTGAGTAGTCCACACAAACAATTGCCCCTTTCTCGTCAATTGTGTCAATGGTAAAGCCAACTTTGAAAAAACCCTCAATGAACTTACGATAGTATCCGGCTAAACCAAGGAAACTTCGTATCTCAAACACAGATTTAGGAGATTCCCATTCAGACACAGCTTCTATCTTGGTCGGATTGACGGAAATACCTCCATGAGATATCACATGTACAAGAAAACTCACTTGCTTCAACCAGAACTCACACTTAGAATGTTTAGCAAACAACTGATTCTCTTTCAAAATCGATAACACAATTCCTAAGTGCTCGGCATGCTCTTTCTCATTCTTTGAATAAATAAGAATGTCATCAATAAAGACCACCACAAACTTATTAAGGAACTCATGAAATATTCTGTTCATGTACTCCATAAACACACCAGGTGCGTTCATAACACCAAAAGGCATCACTGAATACTCATAGTGTCCATACCTCATCCTAAACGCCGTCTTTTGAATGTCACTAGCTTTCACACGAATTTGGTGATAACCAGATCTCAAGTCAATCTTACTGAACACACAAGCTCCTACCAACTGGTCCATCAAATCATCAATTCTAGGTAAAGGATACTTGTTCTTGATAGTAACCTTGTTCAACTGTCGATAATCCATACAAAGTCTCATCGTTCCTTCTTTATTCTTTACTAACAACAACGGTGCACCCCACGGAGAAACACTCGGACGAATGAACTTCTTATCAAGTAACTCTTCAAGTTGGCTCTTTAGTTCAACCAATTCTGACGGTGACATCCGATACAGAGCCATCGAAATAGGACTAGTACCAGGAACTAAATCAATAGAAAACTCCACTTCACGTTCTGGAGGTAAATCCGTAATCTCTTCCGGAAACACCTCTGGAAAATTACAAACAACAGGAACATCCTTTCTCACTCCACTATCACCAAGATCCATGCTCGCCATCAACACAAACAATTCAGCCCCATCTCTAACACACCTCTTCATTTGTTGAGTAGACAAGAATGCAAAGCCTTATTTCTCAGACTCGAGAAAAAGAACCGCTTTAGCAAAGCAATTGATATAGACGTGATTGGCTCTCAACTAGTCCATACCCAAAATGACATCAATCTGACTCAAAGGAAGACATACGAGATCCACTTTGAAATCTCTACCACACATACGCAAAGGACACTTCAAACAAATGACTGAAGTAGAAACTGAACCCATTGCAGGCGTATCTATCTCCATACTTCTACCCAAATTAGTTAACACAAGACCTAAACTAGTAGCACAATCCAATGAAATGAATGAATGCGTATCACCCGTATCAACAATAGCATTCAAAGGCACATTAAGGATAAAGCAAGTACCTCTGATCAACCTCTCATCTGCCGAAGTCTCGGCACCAGAAAATGCAAACACTTTTCCTCACTCTTTCTTTGGCTTCGTGCACTTTGTACTAATGTGCCCTTGCTCGCCACAGTTGTAGCAAGTCACACTAGCACCCAACCTGCACTCGTTAGATCAGTGACCAATCTTCCCACACTTGAAACATGTCGGCTCAGCTTGGCGACACTCCATAGCACGGTGTCCCTCTTTCCCACATCTATAGCACTTCACCGGAGTAATAACTCCCCCACTTGGACTCTTTCCCACACTCATCAGTTGCTTCCCTTTTCCATCATAAGGCTTAGGAAGCATTTTCCCCTTGCCTCTCTTGTCACTTAAACTCTTATAGTAAGCACTACTATCACGACTATCCTCGTCATAGATACGACTTTTGTTCACCAATTCAGAAAAGCGGGTAATTTGTTGGTACCCCGATTGCTTTCTTCACATCTGGCCTTAGCCGTTCACAAACTTCAAGCATTTAGATCTCTCGGCATTCACTGTATTATAGTGGGGACAATACTTGATCAATTCTTAGAATTTGGCAACATACTCCGCAACGCTACCACTCCCTTGTTTCAACTCCAAGAACTCTACCTCTTTCTTACCACGGACATCCTCGGGGAAGTAATTCTCCAAGAAAGTATCTCGGAACATTTCCCACGTAACCACGGTGTTCTCTTCATCGAACCTATGACTTGTGTTAATCCATCAATCTTCCGCTTCCTTCACAAGCATGTGAGTTCCGAATTGCACTTTCTGAGCATCGGTGCAATTCATCACTTGGAAAATCTTTTCAATGGCCTTCAACCACTCTGGAGATTCTTCGGGCGCATGCTCTCCTTTGAAAGTAGGCGGATTGTTTTTCTGAAACTTTCCAAGAGCATGGAAAGCATCATCAGCTCCATCATGTGGCACCGGATTAGCTTGCGACCTCTGATTCAAGGATCCAGCGAGCAATCGTAATGCCTCAGCAAGTGAATTATCATTCCTCCCAGCTACCATCTTCTTCTGAGCAACACAAAAGTATTGATCGCGTCAGATACACAATCAAATACAATGGAATTAGTAACATTAAGATCTGACAACTGACCGACAATGCTCTGATACCACTATTGTAACACCCCTTCTAATAAACCCCGAATTAAACGATATAATTAAAATCAGAGAAACTAAAATTTGCACGGAAGGAGTGTCACAACATCAATTCACATATTCAAGAAAAATGGACATGACATATTCGTCACTTTAATCATTTAATCACATAATACGTTCATGGCATATACTTTCTTTTTCGTGCAAACGCAACGTAATCATAATAACTTCATCTCCAAAGGAGGAATCAAAATATAAAATTCAAGGCATTAAGTCATACGGTTCATGCACCAAACATGTTATCAAGTCATAATACACATACATCAATATATAATCAAAACAATGGATTATATACAAGTATAATCCATCTACAAAATATACAAGTTCGAATGCGGACACCTAACCCCCAAGTGTTACAACCAGAGCATCGACTCGATAAACCAAAATAAAACGGATTACAATCTAAATGCATCCATTAAGCTAGTGCCTCGCACTACCGTCTTCGGTACCTGAACAATACCGAAGCAAGCATTTTCCCGTAGAAGGGTAAAAATTCCAACAAACATAAAGTAGGTAATTTAAAGCAAATGAAAGGCATTAAATAAAGGAATCTTACTCTTTTTCCAACTCTTACATAAACTACATAAGATATTCATTTAATCAAATTCTCATATTCAACAACTCAAAGAAAACAAAGACAATCCATTTCATTACCCAATTAGCACATGATGCATAATATTCAACAACACATAAACTCAATAAAATGTGTACGTGCGACTCGATTCAACGACATCACTCATACATGTGGTACCAATCATCTATTATCCTTCGGACATGCCGATGTCTATCCCTCAGACAGATAATCACAAAAGCCCATTCCCTAAGCTTTCAAACCCCCACTCTGAGTTTGGGACGAGCCACTAGCCTCAACGAGACTAAGAGACATCGCCTCTTGCCACGACTGATGATGCGGTGTGCAATTCAATCAACAACAATATGAAAATCGAGGCATCCCTCTATCTCAATTACAAGCATACATCACCATAATTCAACTCTATGAATTAATCTCACAACATTGCACAACAAACATCATTTATTTCATTTTCAACAATTATCTCACAACACCAAAATATTTATAAATCAAACACATCATTTCCGGAATCGACAATTAACCAAATATCTCGAATATTTAACACATCTACAATTTAATTCATATCCAGTCGTACTCAAAATATTAAGTTTTACCAATTAATCGTAACCAGTTATATTAATCAATTACATTGTTAATTATAATATATATTAATATATTAATTAAATTATTAATATAACATAATATTTATAAACCGAACAATTTTATTTCCGGAATCGGCATTTCATAACACATTTTAAATCTACCACATATCTACGATTTAATTAATCTCCGGTCGAAACCAAAATATCAAATTTCATCGATAAACCGTAACCGGTTATATAATTAATCACACTATTAATTATAATATATATATATATATATATATATATATATATATATATATATATATATATATATATATATATATATATATATATATATATATATATATATATATATATATATATATATATATATATATATATATATATATATATATATATATATATATATATATATATATATATATATATATATATATATATATATATATATATATATATATATATAATATAAACTATTTATATATATAAATATTACTGTTATATTATAACAGAGAAATAAAACAAAAAGTTAACAAAAAGTTAACGTAAACCCCACCATGAAAAACTACATTTGTACTCTTAAAAAAAATTCAAAACCCACCATGAAAAAGAAACAGAAGCAGCATGTTTGATCTTGATTCAACTTCAAGCATTACATATCACATTAATCCATAACCCATGCATCCATTTCCCTTCTCAAGCAATAACCTCAATAATCTAAATAAATATTTCATCATCTTCTAAACCCCCCCCCCCCCCCCCCCCCCCCCCCCCCCCTTTCCAAGTTCCCCCCTTCTTCTCCATTATCATTTTTATATATCAGGAAATTATATTTTTCTCTAACAGTCAACAATAATCTAATTTCTTAACCGAAAAAATCGAAATCAAATGCAATAAAAATACACTAGATGTTTAGAGGAAGTCTAACCCTTAGCGATTAGTTTCCGGAATGAGTTTTTTCGGTTGATTTTCCAGAAATTTCTCCTCTTCTCTTTAACCCTAGTTTTCCTCTTTTTCTTCACTTCTTCTTCTCTACTTCTCTCTTTCTCCCTTTTCCAACTTTCTGATATATTTTTCTTTCTATCTAACTACTTATTATATAATATAAAACTAACTTATTTTATTATATTACTTACTTAATATATTATATAAAACTAACATACATAACATATAAACTTATATACATTACTACTGTAAGTTAACATAACTTATATATAATAAAACTAATATTTTATTAAATTAATTTAATATAATTAAATAACATTAACTTATTAATTTATAATAAATCAATTAATACTATAAATCCATCCTCACAAATAAATCAAATAATATATATAATAAAATATTTACACACTAAATATAATATTATCGTACAAAAATAGTTATTTTTCGATAAAACAAATAAACCCAATTAATCACATATCGGACCGAATTACCGACTAAATAAAAATTATTTTATTCAAAATAAACATCAACCGGTCATTTTTAGAAAATAATAATATAAATAATATTAATTAAAACAGGGTGTTACACCACCAAGGTGTGTCCTTCGAATGGCTATTACGCGTGTTGAAGTGTGTACAATTGTTTGAAAGGGGGCCATTTCCCAGTCGAAGCTGGCACAAAGGCAGCCTATGCCTTGTGGATGCTAGCATGAAGCAAGTAAAAGCAGGCGTAGAAGAGGTCACTGCCCTAGGAAAAGCTGGCACAAAGGTAGCCATAGCCTTGTGGGTCGAAGGCAACTTTTTTTTCCTGGCGAATTAAAAGAAGCTTTTTTCGTGGTGGATCAAAGGAAAACCTGAAGGAGTCTTGGCCTTGTGTGTTATAGGCAAGCTGAAGAGGGATACGTGCGCTGGTGACACATTGAGGGACCTTTTTCCCAGTGGGAGATTTGTGAATTGAAGGCCAATTTGAAGAAGTTCTTCCTTTTATGCGCTGAAGGCATGCACAGAGGGATAACTTGTCTAGTCGAAGCAGGAATCAAGCTTGCTCCAAAGATAATCAAATGGCTAAACGAAGCAGGAATCCAGCTTGCATTCAGGTAGCCATTACATTGTGAATCAAGCTAGCATGCAAAGCCAATGGTGCAATCGAAGGAGCCCTAATAGAAGGCCATTCCCTCTTGGATCAAAAGAGGTTGTTTCAAAGGAAACACATGCCCGATCGAAGCTTGTATACAACAAACAAGTAAAAGGCCAAGGCTTCAATCGAAGCTTAGAAATTTAAGTCAAGTTTGGAGATGGTTAGGCACTCAATTGAATCATGTCCAAATACCAATCGAAAGGCCTTTAACATGCCAATCGAAATGCTTTCTTAAGATGCCAATCGAAGACTCCTTATTTATCTTCAAAAAAATTTATTTTTTCCTTTAAAAAAATGCTTGTGACCACCTATATAAGAAACAATATTGGAAAACATGAGAGAGCAAATTTTGGGGTACAACAGATAACATTGACACTTGTCCACCATGTTCTACTCCTTTGCTGACAAATATTTCTTGGATGGGAGGAAATTTACCTTTGCTTGTCTTAATAGCCTTTGAAAGTTGATAGCCTAAACATAAGTGATCTTTCTTCTCAGATATCTCTATAAGCTTGCCCCAACCATTAGATGTTCGATTCTCCACAGCTATTTGTAAATCTCTCCACAAGGTCATGGTAGTTTCCAGTTTCTTGATTTTCTCCACCAGTAGAGTAACCACCGTAGCCACTCCCAAGACTTGGAATGTCATCTCCACACAATCTTCTCCTACACTGGTATATTTGTAGTACTCCAAATGACTAACAAAGATGTCTTCTTCTCCGTCAACTATCACCAGTTTTCCTTCAATGAGGAATTCCAGTTTTTGATGCAGGGTTGAGGTGACAACCCTTGCAGCGTGAACCCTTGGCCACCGAGCAAGAAAGTGTATGTCGGTTATATATCCATCATCTAAAAGGTAATGTAGAACATATGTGGGCCGACCTTTGGAATATTCAATTCCTTGTTATGAGCTCTACCTTGCCGAGGTAACTTATTGTCATTGAAGCCTAGGCATGATCCTTATGTTATATTGGCCACGAAACCATCAAATTGATTTACTATGATCTCCTTTGTAACATGTGCAGAACTTAGAAGCTTCATCAGTGATTCTCGATGTGCCTTTGAGTTGATTATTAATGAGAGTATTGAGATCTTTGTTGGGGTTTGGTGGAGTTGATCCACCACTATATAGTTACTTTTCTTAATCATTTCCAAGAATTCTTTTGCCTCTTGATCGGTAAATTTCTTAATATTAGGTTCTTTCTCTTGACATATTTCCACCATAGCGTTTCCTTTGTCCTTAACCACAATATTGTCCTTATTTTTTTGTTCGAGACCATATATTCGACCATTGCGGGTTATGCCTCTTGTTCCTTCTATATTTGAAATTTCAGGTCCTTGACTTATTGATGGTTCACATTCTTGTTCTAAACCATTGACATAAACAGTAGTATCATAACTCCACGGTACAACTTTATCACTTTCATATGAGGTAGGAGACGGACCCATGATCACCATTGTACTCTTCTGAAGCACTGTATTGTTACTGGTATTTTTGTTGAAGTTGGCTCTCCCCAAGGAATTACAAGTGTTTTCTTTGCAAAATTCGGACCTTATCAAGGAATCACCAATGTTCTTCTTATACTCCCTTTGATTGCAGCTACATATCCTTCTTCAGGGTAATGCCTGAATTGGACTATCCCTTGATCCACTAATTTCTTGGAAGTGTTTTCGAAGGCGTCATTGTGTTTCAATAGAAAACCATATTCCAACAAATGTTCCTTCGAGCTATCTATCAGAGCTTTTAGTCGTCGAGTCTCTCCAAGGTTAGTGACTATCTGAATTGTGTTCACAGCTGGACCACCATGTTGAAGCATGGGGTTCGTCTTCATATTTGGTTTGTCAAAAGTGATAATTTGGGAATCCAACAAATCTTAAACCTTATGTCTAAAGGCCCAACATTTTTCTACGGTATGCCCTAGAGAATTGGCATGATATTCGCACCTTGCATTTGCGTCATATTTTGGCGGGAGTGCCCCAATTGAAGGAGCAAGTGACTTCAACTCTACCAAGGATACCTTGAGCAGGTGTTGCAGTAATTGACTGTATGGCATAGGGAGAAGATCAAATCTTCTCAGAGGCCTTTCAAACCTATTTTGCGGTTGTTGTTCTCGTGGGATCACCAATGGTTGTTATGCTATTTGATGTGTTGCGACAATATTAGTTTCTCCTTCCTTCTTCTTTGAGAAGTTTGGAGTATGCTTCTTTGGGTTATAAGGAGTACTAGAGTATGCCCATTGTATTTTTCCAGTTTTCACACCTTGCGTATATGGTTTCTTGGGCACGTGAGTCCTTTATACTTTCCAAAATTAGGTACTTTGAATTTGGGAGGAATCACCACATCTGGAACTAAACCCATTTCAAGAGCATTAACTTCAAAGGCATCATAACCTTTTACATCTTTTAGTATTTCTTCAAGGGTCTTATATTGGTTAACTACCATAGGTTTTTCAAAAGTCTTTGGTTAGGGTACTTGATTAATGCCTTCCACATCATGGTCTCCATATTGCAGGTCTATGTAATTATCCATGTTGTTAACTGGAATTTGCAAAGTATGGGATGCCCCCACCTTTGAAAGAGGTGGAACGAAACCTTCAGTATTGATGGTCTCTTGTTGGGAAACAGTTGACTTTATAGGACCAGATTTAGGCTCATGTCTTGGTTGGTGACTGCTTGACGCACCAATGGCTTGGGCTATTTCTCCGTGAAATTCTGGCTGCAGATACTCAATGTCACGTTCAATGTTATGACACCGCATCTGACTTTCTATAAGACAGTAAATACAAAAAATAAGTAAAGAACACAGTCAATTGTTTACCCAGTTCAGTGTGCAACAACACCTACTCTGGGGGCTACCAAGCCAGGGAGGAAATCCACTATAAGAGATATTAATTCAGGAATAAACCAACCAGTTTATCTCTTTCACTTAAGACCTACCCAATGCAACTTCAATCTAAGTACAACTTAAACCTGAGTTCCTACTCACTCCCCCTCAATCACAGCAGTGATACTTAAAACAATTTGACTAATGAATTGATGAAGACACTCTTCAAAACATACACTTGATTATGCTTCACAGCTTTTCAATCAAGCAACACAAACACTCTTGCTTCACAGCTTTGAGTGATACATAAACCTAACTTGACTTTGCTTCAAAGCTTTAGTCAAGAGACACAAAAACACTCTTGCTTCAAAGCTTTGAGTGGTACACAACCCTTACAATTAAAACCTATTCCAAGTCACTTATCACAATGATACTTGCTTGGATTACAATAGTTAAAACTATACAGCTTCTAAATGATCTTCTGTCAAAAAGGGATGCATTCAAAACAGCAGCCCTGTTGAATATATAGCAGTTGCATCTTCAGTTAGGGTTTCCACAAAAAGCTAGGGTTAATTCCGTTTTACCTTAAGAATAGGTCACAGGACTTTATCAACCAGGTTAGGGTTGAGCTAGGTTAACCCCAAGTCCACGAGATTTTCTGTTCTGGAAAGACTGAGTCATTTTCCTGAAAAACCTCAGAATTACCCAAACTGCATAACTGTTAGTTCAGAATAGGATGTCTTAACATTTGTTATGACATCTGAAATCCTGTCTACTGATTTTGGTAAATGTGATCTTTTTGCAAAATGCTCAGATACACACTCATAAACAGCAGCACATGTATGACAATATTTTTCTGCAGAGGTACCTAATAAATCAGTACCTAATAAACTAGAATTTTATGACATCAGTCATGACATTCACACACCTTCTTTTACCAAAAATGCATGCCAATAACTAAACAACTACAAACTCCCCCTTTGGCAGATTTTTGGCTAAAGCCCCTAAGCAATCAGAGATAGATAGCAGCAGAAAAAAATGATTGCATAAAAATAGAATGTCTGATAAAGTCTACCAAAATATATCTCCCCCTCTTTAGCAACAAATGGGCCAAAGAAATATGTTCTTAAAAGATTATACAGTCATCCAGAAAAAGTAAAACAACAACTAAAAATTGAACACACTTGCAAACTCCACCAGGAATCAACATCAACTCCACCAACCTTCAAGCACTGTCCCCTTTAGAGGAGCTAGTTTCTTCAGTATTGAGTTGATCTTCAGCTTCTGCACCCTCTTCCCTTCTATTTCCTTCAGCTTCCTCCTTTTCTAACCTGGCAATTAGGTTTTCTAGGGTCTTTTTCCTAGCTTCCAGCTCTTTGCAGGTCTCTTTCAATACAGCTATAACATCAGATGTTTTGGACTGAGTCTTTACAGATGATGTCTCAGCCGATGTTATGACAATATCAGGAGCATGAGATCCCTGAAATAGCTTGTAGTGTAACCCAAGAGCAGGAGCTCTTTTGCAAGAAGTGTCTCTTGCCACCAGGATATCAGGGTATTGTGCAAGGATAATTCCACAAAGGAGGGAGGGAAAGGCAATTGGGCCTTTGACAGCATAACTACCAGCATGTTTTAAAGTTTGTTCAAAAATATACCTGCCATAGTCAAAAACAGTCTTGGTTCCCACAGCATAAATAAATCTCCCCAATCCTGTGGAGATAGTTGATTTATGGTTTGTAGGGACCCAGTTGGCTGCACCAATCTTGTGCAGGATGGCAAACTTCATGCTAAGTTTGCTGGGATTCATCTTGCCTTTCAAGGGCCAGCACTTGACTTGTCTTGTTGTGATGGTTTGACAAACTTCATTGTCAGTGACTTCCAGTTCAGGGCAATCCTCATTTGATCTTCCAAGAAATTTGTTAATTTCTGATGGAGAGAAATTAACCCTTCTTCCTCTAACATAAACACTTTCAAAGTCAGCTGACCTTCCATCAGCACATTCATCAGACAAGTTAACTATGAACTCCTTGACCAGATTTTCATAGCACTTGGTAAATTTTACCACAGTCTTCATCAGTCCAGCAGTTTTAATCAGGTCCATGATGTCCTTGCACTCCATGGCATCATTGTTTAGCTCTCTTTCTAAAGCTATTCTCTTCAAGCAAACATACTTCCATCTGTTTGCATTGTCAGGATGGTGAAAAGAGATGTTGTCTGTTGGGACTTCAGGAACTCTAGCAATTTTGCTGGAGGGGAGTTTCCTTATGATAGGAATTTCTTCAGCATCAATCTCAAACTCTGGTTCCTCATCAGAATCAGAAGATTCAGGTTCTTTTCTCTTCTTTGTAATTGGTTGTCTACCAGTATGCACCTGGGCTTTCACCTTCCCTTTGGACTGACCAGTTTTCACAGATTCTACCCCAGCCTTGCCTTCAGCCTTGGATTTCTTATCAGCAGGTTTATCTTTGGTCATACATTTTGCAGCATTTTGATTACCCTTTCTTTTCATCATTCTCCTAGCTATGCTAGGGTTTACATTGGCCATCAGATCATTGTCTGAGTATTCCTCATCCACATCAATGATAGGTGGATCAACAGTCTTCTCTGAAGGGTTCTGAATGTTGTCATTTTGTGTCACAACATTCTCAGAGACATCTACATTCTCAGATACATCCACATTTAGGCTTGCTGATTCTTGATTTAATGGGACAGAAATCCCCGGTACAGATTGGTTTTCGCTTAGTATTCTTGTAACAAGCCTAGCAATTGCTTGATGTACTTGAGCTGATCCTTCCCTATTTGGTACAGAGGAAGAAGGATGAGAAGGATTACCAAAGAAGTAGCTTGAGCTCTTCCTGCATGCCTAGTTCTCAGTTTTTTGACTTTGGAGGGGTCAGTTGCCATTTCTCTGAGAGAAGTGATCTCCAGGACTTCAGAATCTATGCATGTGGTGATTGCTCGAGAATTTTGGTCAGATGATGAAGATGAAGTGGTCGTCTTGGTTGAAGATGATGTTTGAGACATTTTGATTGACTTAGAGCACCAGTAGCAATTTGAGAGAAAACTTTGATTGAGAGAAAGGAATAGGTTGCAAAGACGAGAGAGGTAGGAGGCAATTGAGAGTCTATTCAACTTCTTAATAATTTTGAAAGAATTGGAAAGACATATGATTAACCCACTAAAAATAGACTTAACACAAATAACTCCTTCAACCCTTGTTTTAAGCAAAATTAATTGCTATAATTTCTCACGTTGGAAAATACCCATCTTGCCCCTCAAGTTTTCAGTTTGATTTCCAACAAGAGCCTTGGTAGAAGAATCAGCCAGCTGAAGCTTAATGATACCATGTTCCAGATTAATTGACTTCTTCTCTACAAGGTCAATGTGCTTGGTCCTGCTATGCTGAATAGGGTTCTTGGAAATATTGATTGTATTCAGATTGTCACAATACAATGTCACAACATCTTGTGAGACATTATACTCAGTGAGCATCTGTTTTGTCCAGATATTTTGAGAACAGCTACTACCAGCTGCAACTATTTCAGCACAGAGTTGGGAAGGCATTCTTTTGACATGAATCATAGCTCTGGCAGATTCTTGTATGATCCTATTTTTCTTTTTGTCAACTCCATTTTGATGATGAGTTATAGGAGAAGAGACTTCATGACTCATTTCTTCTGGGAAACAGAATTTATTAGACTTGTTGTTTCCAAATTCCTTGTCATGATTACTTCTGGTTCTGACAGCACATCCTTCTTCAAGTTTATTCACCATATCACATACATGTCTCTTTTTACCAAGCCTTTCAATTTGAAGTTCACCACAAACCCTCCTTTTATCAATTTGCAGTCTTGGAATCCTTCTGACTGCTTCCATAGAGATAGTTCTTTTCATTCTTCTTAGATGAAGATGGCCATGTTTTTGGTGCCACAGTTTCACCTCTTTTTCTTCTTTTTCAATGAAACACACAGAGGAGAAATTAGTGTTCTCAGGCTCCCACAAGTAACAGTTGTCTTTAGATCTGACTCCGTTCATTACAATTTCTTGTTTTTCATTAATTACAAGATATTCAGATTTTGAAAAATTGACCTTGAATCCTAGATCACACAATTGACTGATACTAATGAGATTAGCAGTCATCCCTTTTACCAACAGTACTTCATTCAGACTTGGAACTCCAGGACAATCCAAATTACCAACTCCTTTGATTTCACCTTTAGCACCATCTCCAAAGGTCACAAAACTGGTGGTGTGTGGTTTAACATTATTGAGGAGGTTCTTGATTCCAGTCATGTGTCTGGAACACCCACTGTCAAAGTACCAATCTTCCTTTGCAGAGACCCTCAGGGAAGTGTAGGCTATCAGGGCAGTAGCCTTTTTCTTCCATTTAGGAGCATGTGGTACCTTTTTAGACTTAGGTTTGACACCTGAGTTCTGATTAGGGTATCCATGCAATCTGAAGCAGAAAGGCTTTATGTGGCCATACCTCCCACAATGATGACATCTCCATCTTTGGTACCTTTTCTTCATATGTCTCTGTTCCTGATGTTGAGAGTTGTGTTGAGACATCTGTTTTGACATTTGCTTATCAGGCCTGATCTTCTTATCTGTACTAGATTTCTTTGCTTCCACAAATCCTAGTCCAGATTTGTTTCCCACATTTTGTCCAACTTGAAGAATCTCTTCCAATTTGTCTGTTCCATTAGTCAGCATCTTGACAGATTTGGTCATTTGGTTCAGTTGTGAGTTCAGTAATTGAACTTCCCTTTCTAGATGACTTATAGTTTCAAGGTCTGCCCTTTTTTCAGCCTCCAGCTTTATGATGAGTTTTGATTGTTTCTCATTCTGCACACAGACTTCAGCACTTCTGATACACAATTTCTTGTAAGTATCAGCCAGTTCTTCAAATGCCACTTCTTCATCACTAGTGTCACTTTCAGAGGTACAAACACCAGTTAGAGCAGTAACTAGTTTGGCAGATTCTTCTTCAGAATTACTTTCTGAATCACAGTCAGACCAAGTAACAGTCATTCCTTTCTTTTGTTTCTTAAGAAAGGTAGGACATTCAGCTCGAATATGCCATATCCTTCACAACCATGGCATTGAATTCCTCTGCCTTGATTTCCCTTCTCTTCTGACCTTGGTCTTCTATTGGAACTGTCAATGTCAGAGGGAATGTTATGAACATTAGACCTTGACTTTGGATCTATTCTTTTGATGAGTTTGTTGAACTGTCTTCCAAGCATGGCTATAGCTTCTGAAATATTTTCTTCTTCATCCTCCTTGTTTTCAACATCAGTGTTGGATACAAGTGCTATGCTCTTGTTCTTCTTGTCACCATTTTCAGTGATCCCCATCTCAAAAGTATGAAGAGACCCAATAAGTTCATCCACTTTCAACTTGCTGATGTCATGGGCTTCCTCTATGGCAGTTACCTTCATTGCAAATCTTTTAGGCAAGGATCTGAGAATCTTTCTCACCAATTTTTCTTCTGACATCTTTTCTCCCAGTGCTCCTGAGGAGTTGGCAATCTCCAAGATGTTCATGTGAAACTCATGTATGGTTTCATCTTCCATCATTTTTAGATTCTCAAACTTGGTAGTCAACATCTGAAGCCTTGACATTTTCACTTTAGAAGTGCCCTCATGAGTAGTTTTGAGAGTGTCCCAAACTTCCTTGGCCAGTTCATATTGATGTACTAGTCTGAAAATGTTTCTATCAATTCCATTGAACAAGGAATTTAAAGCTTTGGAATTTCCCAGGGCTAACTCATCTTCTTCTTTACTCCAATCTTCCTCAGGCTTCAGACTGATTGTCCCATCTTTCTCAGTTATGGTGGGATGGTTGCATCCTTTGTCAGCAGCTCTCCAAGCCTTCTTGTCCAGAGATTTTAAGAAGGCTATCATACGAGGTTTCCAGTAGTCATAATTTGTTCCATCCAGAATGGGTGGTCTATTTCCAAAAATATCCCTAGATCTCACCCAGTAATACAGGCAGGGTGCCTGCTCTGATGCCAATTGAAATTCTGGCTGCAGATACTCAATGTCATGTTCAATGTTATGACACCGTATCTGACTTTCTATAAGACAGTAAATACAAAAAACAGTAAAGAACACAGTCAATTGTTTACCCAGTTCAGTGTGCAACAACACCTACTCTGGGGGCTACCAAGCCAGGGAGGAAATCCACTATAAGAGATATTAATTCAGGAATAAACCAACCAGTTTATCTCCTTCACTTAAGACCTACCCAATGCAACTTCAATCTAAGTACAACTTAAACCTGAGTTCCTACTCACTCCCTCTCAATCACAGCAGTGATACTTAAAACAATTTGACTAATGAATTGATGAAGACACTCTTCAAAACATACACTTAATTATGCTTCACAGCTTTTCAATCAAGCAATACAAACACTCTTGCTTCACAGCTTTGAGTGATACATAAACCTAACTTGACTTTGCTTCAAAGCTTTAGTCAAGAGACACAAAAACACTCTTGCTTCAAAGCTTTGAGTGGTACACAACCCTTACAATTAAAACCTATTCCAAGTCACTTATCACAATGATACTTGCTTGGATTACAATAGTTAAAACTATACAGCTTCTAAATGATCTTCTGTCAAAAAGGGATGCATTCAAAACAGCAGCCATGTTGAATATATAGCAGTTACATCTTCAGTTAGGGTTTCCACAAAAAGCTAGGGTTGATTCCGTTTTACCTTAAGACTAGGTCACAGGACTTTATCAACCAGGTTAGGGTTGAGCTAGGTTAACCCCAAGTCCACGAGATTTGCTGTTCTGGAAAGACTGAGTCATTTTCCTGAAAAACCTCAGAATTACCCAAACTGCATAACTGTTAGTTCAGAACAGGATATCTTAACATTTGTTATGACATCTGAAATCCTGTCTACTGATTTTGGTAAATGTGATCTTTTTTGCAAAATGCTCAGATACACACTCATAAACAGCAGCACTTGTATGACAATATTTTTCTGCAGAGGTACCTAATAAATCAGTACCTAATAAACTAGAATGTTATGACATCAGTCATGACATTCACACACCTGCTTTTACCAAAAATGCATGCCAATAACTAAACAACTACACTCTGAAGGCTACTTTAGGAATATGATCTTGTGTTTCTATGATATTCTTCAAGACTAGCAGGACTTGAATCATGTCTCCTTTCATCGAGTCGATGATTCCTTTCACTTGTTCTTAGTCTTCTTGAAATGAAGCTTGGTACTCCTCGATTTTCTCCATTGGTTTCTTTTGATGAGCTCTGGTTTGATATGGAGGTCACAGAGGTGGTGCTCGTTTACCAACGATTTAACTGGAGAGGTTTTAAAAAACATGAGTTTTATATATGAAATTGTTTAATAAGATGCTCGTGAATGGATGGATGCATATGAATATGCTAAAGAAAATTTATTTATGTCTTATTCACATTGGATTTCCTTTTTCTTTCCTTTATATATATATTGTATATACTTTTTTTTCTTCAGGTTTTTCTTTTTATTGGTGAGTAACCAAAAATAAATACACAACTTAAATACTGAAACAAAAGTACTCTTATTGAATTAATAACCATCCTTAAAAGGGGAATACACTCCAAAAGTCGAAACAAAAATACTGCAGGGAAAATATTGAACCAAATGTCAAATACTGAAAGCAATAACAAAAGGGAAACCAAAATCTCCTAAGTGCACTTGCGGGTCTCTGCCCTAAAACCATCAACCATTCCCTTACAAAGCTCGAGGAAGTCTTCAATATCCTTCGGAAGAGGGACCATCATTGCTTCTGCCTCCCTTAAGCTTCTAGGAATGTCTTCCATGAGATTATTCGCCAAAAAGGCAAGATTTGCATGCTTGTCTTTATACCTTAGATACTCCTTGTATAGTGTTGAGATTATAAACTTATTATTTTCTCCCGCCTGAGCAATTTTCACATATTGTCCTTCCCAATACATCTTTTCAGCCTTCATCTCCTTATAGAGTTCTCTTTGAATAAGGAAGTCTTTTCGGAGGCCTTCTAGTTCTTGAAAGATTTATTCATATTCTTCTGTCTTTTTAGAGAGAAGTCTTTATGCCCTCATCCTCTTGAGGCGTTCTCCTACATACAACTCTTGACTATCTTAGATTCTTGTAGTGAGATACTGGATTTTCTCTTCTTGTTCTAGAGCACCTTCTGCTAGCCCTTGGATTTGGGCTCTCAGATTCTCTTCCATCTCCTTTTTGTCTTGTAGAGCTTTTTCATACCACCTTTATAGTCTCCCATTTTCTCTAGAAACATCATTCAAACGTTTGTTTTGGGAATCCAAGTTGAAGGTAGAACTCAATAACCCTTTAGTCAAACGCTTTCATTTAAGACTTTCCTTTTCAAAAACTTCACGGTCTCTTTGAATTTGTTGATCTTTTAACTCAAGCTCTTGTTGCAACTGTCTTTTCTCACTAACAAGGTCATAGAGGCTATGCTCTAATCCCTCATTTTCTTTTTGAGCTTGATCAAGGGTTTTCTTCAAGTTTCCCATTTCCTCTGCAGACATCGAAAGAGGATCTGGTACATCTGGTGTGTAGGTGAGATCAACAACAAAAGGTAACTTGACTATTTGAACCTTTTCCAAAACCCATTGAGTATAGATCTCCCTCGCCACAACATTATTTCTTTAGAATCCTTTCTTATGAACTCTATTCCAAGCTCTAATGATCTTATTAAGTAATTCAAGGTTGTTTTTACCCATGTCATGAGGAATTAACTGTTGAAGTTACTCGTCAGAAGTTTATCTTCCAAAGGGTATCCAAGTTGGCGTAAATCCAAAGTGGGATTATAGTTAATACATCCTCTTGACCCAATCAACGGAACATTGGGAAAATCTCTGCAACTAAAAACAATTCCCTATATCTTCATTTTCCCTGAATACCGTAAAACATAATCAGCAGTGAGAGCCCTCAATTTTTGGGACCATTGATCTCGGGTTAGATATTTAACCATATAGTATTCTTTGTAGAGATGAGAGATAAGCCAAGAGTATAAGAGAGAGATACAATAATTTAACACGCCTCTCCCCTTTTCAGAACGAGTATGAAGAGCGTAATAAACATCTGTAAGTAAATCGGGGGTAGGATCATCATTTAACACTTTTACGGCTCAAAACACACTAATAGTGACAAGATCTAAGTAATCCATAGTATGTGGAAAATGAATCAAACCAAAGATAAGCAATGCTAAACAATCCACACAAGGTCCCAATTCTTTCTTATCAGCAAAAGAAATAACTTTGGACTCCAAGTACTGTCTTTTAATCCCTTGAACTCCACAATCTTTCTTGTAATTGAGCAATAAGTCAGTAAAGGATATTCCCAATTCTTTATCCAAATATCGGACATTGATAGTCTGCCCAATCTCCATGTAAGGTTCATCCTTGTTTGTAGAAAATCCGGGATCCTATCAAATTCCTCCAAGATAGGTGCCAACTGAAAATTTTAGAAAGTGAAACATCTAATCGGAGGGTCATAGAACTGAGCTAGGGTTGTGACGGCTTCCACTTGTATAATTACTTTGGTCAACTCAAGGATATCCCCATAGCATCGAACAAACATTTTCATAGCTTTCTTAGTCAATTTTACCTTAATCATCTTGGTTGTCTTCATATCAGGAATCACGATGCCAACTCAGATAGTTTGTTTCTTATTGGTATTATTCTTTAGGATACTCACCAAAAACCTTTGATTATTTTTTCTTAGGAATTCTGTAAATAAGACAAGATAGATGCAAAAATAATGAATATTTGAAATGTAATGATGTATGTATGCATGGTAATGTAACATGATAGTGGGATTGTGAAAAATATCCTTAGTATGTAGGTTCCTAATTTTGTCCAACAGATATTCTATCCTCCCCATAAGGTGGCTTCCTTAAGGGTATCATGGAAAACACTAGAGGGAAAAGGCACAAGGGCCTCCCTTAAGCAGAGCCTCATTGTAGACCAAAACTTTTGTCCCTTAGATCATACAAGGTCTCACCATGAGATTTTGTTTTAGGGTTATACAAAAAGTCATTGGCCAAAAGCCAAAGTTCTACCTCCTAGAGAGTCTAGCTATATAAAAGATATTTCTTGGAACTCAACCAACTCTAGGCGAAGTCGTCACAAAAGCTTGTAGGGGTGTTTACCCCACTTAGCCAATAGACAATCCTTCTTCTAAGGTTTGATATTATATTAAATTAAAATCCCACACCAATAATATATACTATGATAATATGAATAAAAAACAAATAAATAAACATATATAGATAAAAAACATACCAAAAATAGAAAAAAGAAACCCAAGACCTAAAGGAGGAAAGACTCTAAACCCTAGGGTTGTGTCTCCAGCAGAGTCGTCAGCCACCGCTACTTTTTATCCTAAGGAAGAGGGAATAACGAATAACCCTAATAATTTAGAGATTCTAAGTTTGCGAGTTGGTTAGACGAAGGGAAGGTGTTAGGCACCCTTCATCTCCCTTGTTCTCAAGGGGCTCCACTTTTAGGTCTAAGGATAAGATGGGAATTTCAGAGGTATATTATTTATATATGCTTAAGAAAATAATTTAATTTTTTAGTTATGAACTCGCCTTGGTTTTAAATGTGTGCCTACGTATCTCCTTGTAAAGAATCAGAGTCCAAATTCGTAGTTCAAATATGTTTGGTTAGTTTTTTTTATGGATTATGAAAATGTTTAAAATTATCCATGAACCTTTTTTGAGTTTGAATATAGCGTAGTTGTAGATGCAATTTACGGTTAACAGAAAATATCTCCACAGTCTTTTTTTGAAAATAAATTTGAATATGAGATTATGTTAGTAGAAAAAGTGTTAAATTTGATGGGTTAGTTGTCTTAAAATTTATGATGCAATTTGAAAAAAAGCATAGATTTGAATGATAAAAATGTTTGATTAATAAAAGAAAATGTGGTTAGTACTTTTTAGAAAATAATCAATAAATAACTATTTTCTTATTATTAAAAATATATTAAATATTCTTGATATCAATCTAATATTTATTTATTAAAACGCTTTTAAGACAAATGAATTTTTTTTAACGCAATATGTAAAAAAGGGTGATATAAGATATTATATAAATAAAATAAAATAAAATAAATTAAATCAACAAAACAAATTATTTAATTAAATAAATTTTATCAAATTAAGCCCAAAACCAGGTTTGAGTCCAAAAGACGCATGGAGTGCAAAATTGAACTTAGGTAGTAAAATGAGGGCTGAAATAGCATTAGGCTTGAGCCCAGGATTTTTGTACAGGAGCCTAAACAAATTCTAGGTTCGTTTGAGCAATATGTGAAGATGCGTAAAGAGTATGGTGTGTTACAATAAATCTGGCGCGTTGATTTAATCCAATAGCCCTCAAGATCTAGTCCTTGAGCGTTATTTGGCCAGTAATCAGGATGGAAGGGCATGATTAAATGTTGACTGAAGAGCATGATAAACGTGAGCGCAGGAGACCAGTCAATGGTCTCCTCATCCTGAGGATCTCAAGGAGCCACGTGGTGCACATCAAAAACAGGGGAGCAACTATATAATGGAAATCCTGAGCTCTTGGCTCATTTTTTCCTTTTCTTGTTCTCTCTTAACCAAACAAAATATACAATGTTGGGGAGGTTAGAGAGAGAAGCTCTGGCTTCTCTCTAGATTTTCGTCACCGGAAATCGCCTCCGCCCTAGGCGACATCGGTCGAAAATCGCTTCCTCCTGCGGCTGCCCCGGGGCACCACCACCTTCATCAACCACCACCGTACATGTTCATATAATAACCTAAGTCTATGAAGATCTTCAACCAAAACCCAGACACCTTCATATCTTCATCTGGGTTCGCATGAACCCTATGAAGATCAACCATGAACCCTAAGCAATCTTCACCCAAACCCCAAGAATCCTAAGTGTTCCACATGAACCCTAACCTATAACTTTAACCCTAACCAGATCACGAAACCTTAACATGTTTATATCCTAACCCTAACCCAAAATCGAAAAACCCTAAGATGTTTTACCGTAACCCTAAATCAAACCCAGAAACACGAATTATAACCCTAATCATGTATTTTAACACCAATTATTTCACAATCATTCAGTAATTCAACAAATATAACCCTAAGTTAAGTTATAAGGGTTATCGTTCGTGCCGTGAATATTTGTGTAATTTCCTCTTCTGATTCTCTATCTCTTCTTCTAATCCTTATGTTCTTCTTCTTTTGCATGTGCTAAGTGAATGGAGGCTTAGCTCGAAAAGGGTTAGACTTTCAGTTGTGAAACCCTAATCCTTCAGTGATGATGAGCTTTGGTGATGAATGGGATCTCACAGCAATCAAGAATTCTCCTCAGGTTTTTTTTATTTTTTTTATTCCAATAGATTAGGGTTCTGTTTATAATTTTAGGATTTGTCAATTATAGGTTAGAAACAAGAAATTAGTAGTGATTAGCAGTTTTAGGTTCTTTGATTGATTCAATTGAATCAATTTTGTAATTCTGATTTAGATTTGATTAGATTTTAGTTAGGGTAAATCTTTGTAGATCTGAACAATGCATGTTTTTGGACTCTTTTTTATATAAAATTCAAAAACGAAATCAAATAAAATTCCAGATTCAATTTGTGTTGTTTGTAGATTTCATCCAGAAATAAAACCATGGGCTTATGTTTACTTAAAGAGAAAGGGATCCAAAAGGGTGCATCTTTACGGTTCAAAACCCTAATTCTGACTTGGTCAAAATTATCTCATAATTGATAAATAATATCAAATAAATAAATAATAATAATTAAATAATTATATGAAACATTGACTCTAGGTCAACCTGTATAAACAAATATTTTTTACACTAAGATAATATTGAATAATAAGATAATAATAATAATGATATGTAATTATTTTTAATAATGACAATAATGATAACAATAATATTTTTTTAAAAAAATCATGAGAAAATAAGATGTTGACCTTGGTCAACCTTCTTAGATATAAACCTAATGGGCCTTTCAAACAAGAATTTGATAATGGACCCATATTTAGATTGTTGATCACACCCCTTTAAACATAATAAACATATACCCCTTCTTAACAAGAATTTAGAATTAACAATTAACGCAAATACAAGTTTATAAAGCCAAAATATAATAACACCAACAATAATAGAAAAATGATTAATTATAGTGAATTAAACATTAATATTAGTAGGGAAAATTTGGGGTATGACGATGTGCAATTAAAATAAAGGTAAAAGAAGAGAATGTGATTAAAATAAAGGGACATTAAAATAAAGATATTACGATTAAATAAACACCTGCTCTGAAGTGACTTTAATCTGGTACAGGAAGTAAATTGCTGAAACTTGAATATGGAAAGTAAATGACGATAAGATTAATGCTTCAAATAAAGGTTTCTCCAAACTCAATTAGATACTTGATGAATGATGCGATAACCCTCTGACGTGAAGAGTTAATCGCTTACAAAAATCGACAGTATATGGCTTAAGTTTTGTTACTAGTCTTGGATCCTTGAAAATGAATGATAACATGGTATTTATAGGATTCCAAAACCCTAAAACTAACCAGGGAGGCTTCAAAGGGGGTGGAAAGAATGTAGGAGCAAATGGGAAAAGTGGGAGGACTAAACAAGCCCACTTTCCTACCGCATGGAATTTATCAGGGGTGGCGATCGCCACACCCTCACGACAAACGCCATGTTCCCGAGGTGGATAAGGCTTGATCTTTTTGTCATTTGGAAGTGGACCACTCATGGCCACCCTTGTGGTGAACGCCATGGTGTTCACCTTGAGTGCATTTTACCCTAATTTCTCTGTTTTTCGTCAGTTTTGCTTCATTTCTTCGTGTACGGCTCCCAAATGGTCATTTATCTGAAACATAGTAAAAATACCAACATAATAATGTAAAACAAAATGACAATAAACATGCATAAGTTGAGTTAAATATATAGTACATTTTGGCCCTACCAATCTCACTTGTAATGAGTCCAACTTGTTACTAATGGTGAAGACATTTGTTGCTCCTCCAGTTACGTGCACATGAACTTATTCCTCTAATTTCAGGCACATGAACTTATTTTAAGTGCTCTTTGGCTTACTTAATTTACACATATTTGTATGTTTATTTGCATATACAATGTATCCTTTGTGCTAATTCTTAAACAACAATGTTAATCTCCCCTAACTAAATCCTACAATGATCTTCCATTCCATATTTTAAAACAATCCAAATGTTTCAAGAGGATATCTACTTTCCTAACTACTAGAGGCATGAGAGGGGTTATCATAAACATAAGAAGATGCATTGATCAGCTATCAAGACCTCATATCCAATATTGTCACAGTCCAAACATAGTCATTCTAAGTATTTAGAATTATCTATTATCATAAGGGTTATAGTCAGTTGGTTTTCTATGTTTTTATTATTATTATTATTATTATTATTATTATTATATTAGCAACTTAAATAGCATAAAAAATAATTTAAACAGAACAAGAAAAATTTCAAACAGAACAAAGATGATGATTATGGCAAAAAAAGATGATAGGAATGATATCAATTGGTTGAGTTTGGTAAATAATGTCACGACAGTAGCCACCATAGCCCCAAACTTAAAGTAAGGACATGGTCCTCACTGTCAGGTGATGAGTAAAGGTGCACTATGAGTTACCTACTAACAAAGTTTTAGAAAATACCAGCTATGCATGAAGCCTGCTTCTTTTTCTTGTAGTATGGTCCTCTTTTTTCTTCTCCATTGCTTCCTTTTTCTACTCAGGTTCCTGTAACACTTGTTTCTTTAAGGCTTTGAGTGCCACAAAGATAACTTTTGTCCTGACACCTATTGGAACCTCTATTTGCATTGTTGGGTTTTTCTTAGCAGGAGAGTTGGGCTAGACATGAGTCATCTTCTAGGTTGACTTAGCTGGAATAAGGGCGATATCCTACACATATGTTTTCATTTTTCAAGAGTGACAACTGGTTTCCTGTTAGTGCTCATCTCAGTCTCATATTATTCATCAGACTCAGATTTGTATTAGTCTTTTGCAGAATCTTCCTCCTCCTCAATAACAGATTCCCTTTCTTGCTTATCTTCATGTTCATGCTCTTCCTCACCATCATCATCCTGGCCATCTTTTTCACTAGGTTGATACTCTTCAACATTCTTATTTTTATTTTGCATCCTCACATATGCTTTAGCTAACAACTCAACTTTATCCTTGGCGGATTGCTTCATCAAATCGTTTAGGGTCCTCTCATTTTCACCAGAATCCTCTTCTTCAGTTGGTTCATTGACTTCCACATTCTTTTTAAGATTGTCCATTACTGACACTTCAGTAGTCTTCACCTTCTTTGGTTTTTTGTCCTTTCTGACCCTCTTTATAGGCTTTTTATTGTTGTCTTCTTTGGATACACCAGATCTATAGATGCTCCTTATGGCCTACAGTGCGTAACCTTTTTCTACTTCTTGCCTTTATTTTTCTCATTTTTCTCTCCATCCTCAGCCTTCTTCTCTTTATCATCTTCCTCCTCAAGTCCTTCCAAGATGTGATTTGGGAAAACAGATATTTCCATATCCTTGTTAGACTACGACACCAGATTTCAATGGGGGTGAATAGATCCCCAAATAAAAACTACCTTTCAAAATTATTATTTAAAATTTATTTGAAAAACAATGTAGAACAGAAGATTTTTGGCCTAGATCAGTATAGTAGTCTAAACGAACCTAGTTATTGGAAACTCGGATATGCACGAGCCATATGGAATTAACATAATGATAAAATTAATCAACATAATAATATCTCAATTAATAGTCTAATATCAAACACAACCATTTCATATTTCCAATAAAATCATATTAAAAACATAACTTGACATTTTATCAAACATGTCACACGCAATCTATTTTTCATAATTTTCTTTGAGCTTTATGAAAAATCCCTTACAATCAAAGTGATTATAAGCTAATCAACAAATAAATTTAAACTTTAACAATCAAAGAAGAATTCTATACGAATTGATCAATCAAACAACACATTCAACAAATTGCACATAGAGAGTAAATGAGAGTAAGTGATAGAATATTGCAATTTTCTTTTGAGTTAGACAAGCTAAACAATTTGTCAAACACTTAGTGTGCAAATGAATTTTAAGAATTTTGCTTTAAGTTGTGTTGATACACAAAAGAACTTATAATCAAAAGTGATCATAAGCAATATCAACACTTCATGTAAATCAAAAACAGTTCAGAAAATTACTTACAATTCAATTGATAACACAATGCTATTTGAAAACTTTATTGAAGAATATTAAAGCAAGTAAAAGTGATAAAATAAAAGAGACACAAGGATTTATCCACACAGTCCCCCACTTTACTTCTTGCATGTGAATACGTCTACGCCCAATTCCAATGTGGAATTGAGATATTTTCTTACTTTTCAAAAGTATGAATACAAGAGAAGTGTTCAAGAGAAACTATACAAAATATAACTGTTTGATGTCGATTCAACCCCTTCTCTTATTTTAATCTTCAACAAGACAAAGACTGGTAGATGCAACCTATTTTCCTCTTAAGTTACTTCCTTGATAATATTTTAAACACTCCAAGATTCCTTGCAAATATTTCAAACACTCCAAGGGATTTTTCACTCAAGTAAATCCGATTGCACACTATCAACACAAGATCACCAATTCTATCATCAAATTCTTGCTACTTCCTTAAAAAGATTTAAAACACTCTAAGGTTCCTTAAAAAAGATTTCAAACACTCCAAGGGATTTTTTTCACACGGACGATTCCCTCTTGCACGATCTTGCATGAAAACACCCAATTCAACAAATGATTTTGGAGGAGAAACTCGATAGTTTTTCCCGGATAAATACCCCTACAAATCTCAACCCAAACCAATTTGAAATCCACAATTCTTCGTCTAGATGGCACCCCGACGGAACATCATCACAATGTAATGTTGGTGTGTATGCATAAATTGGAAGGTTGAATAAGAAATGTAGGCTAATTTTATGGAATCATCGAGTTTGGAATGATGCATGAATGAGTATTTATAGTTTGGAAATGTTTAGGGAAAAAAGGACAAATTCGGAATAAAAGAAATTGAAATTTTGACCAAAACAGATTTTATGTGTCGACCTCAAATTCGTATGTGTCGACATATACATTATAAAAATAATGTATGTGTCAACTTGAAGGACTCTATGTGTCGACCTGAACAAGTCAGAAGCTACAGACTTTAAAACATGAGTAAATGTGTCGACCTGAAATATGGATGTCTTGACACATAAAATAGAATTTCTGCAATTTCAGAAATCTTTCAGTATGTGTCGAATTGAAGGTTATATGTGTCACCTGTGACTTACATAAGCTTATAGGCTTAAAAAGTGAGTTAGATGTGTCGAACTGAAAATCGAATGTGTCGACACATGCAATACAAAAACATGCAGAAAGTATTTTTCAATGTGTTGGGTCAATTTCAAAGTACTTTTTGATGATTCCAAAGATCTATGATGCAGAGGAGTTCCAAAAGACACAATGATACCATCCACCATACTGAAATGCTAGCTTTCTGAGTTTTGACATCATGCAAAACATCTAATAATGAAGTTGCACTCACAAACTCCCCCTTTTTTATGATGGAAAAACTTGCGACGAGGAATTTCATGTAGCTATCGAAGACTCCCCCTGACTTTGTGCTTACCCATTTCATATTGCATATGCTTTACCCCATTTGACAACATCAAAAAGAAAGAAGGGAAATCGCGAGAAATATCATATTCCAATACCAATACTAATATATAACACATAGGCAATTTTGCAAATAAAAGCATACAATTACATATCCCCATATATATGTAATGACGCAGAAATTAATAGATAACAAGCATAAAATATTACAAAAAATGTAATGCAATTGCATGAATAATAACGAATGCGATGCAACAGCAAGCTAGTTAAGTTGCTTATATAGCATCACGATTACGTAACACAATATAATGGAACTCCCGATGCCACACAGACATGTGCCTAGCATAGAGACAAGAACATGTCACTACTCAATCCAAAATGAAAATGTTTCCATAAAATGTGACTCAACTACAACATGAATCGTACATGCAACTAACATGCTTACATTCAATTCATGTACAAATGCAAGAAATAATAATAGAAACACATACTTGTACAAACAAGAACAAACTTATACAAATGTGAAAGAATTAATACATGAAGTCATCATAAGCATATACACTAAGAACACGTAATGGTTATCAACCAATTTTTTTGGAAATGAACATTCATGGTTTTCATAATTTGTGAACATAACAAGCATATTTATTTATCAACTAAAACATGTACTAAGAAACTTCTTACTTTCAAAGAGAGATTTGGAACAATATTACCTCACTTTTAATGGAATAGGAGTTGCACTCACATGATGTAAAATACTCAAAAGAGTTGTTAGAGAAAAAGTATAAAACTACAAGCATCATAATAAAGAAAGCAACATTAGAGACATTAATAATCCCCAATTATCAACATGATCGCAAAGGTAATTCCCCAAACATGTGTTCCTTCCTTGAGATACTTTATTTGGAGTCCGGGAAAGTGATAACACAAAAATACATAGCTTATTCGACCCGATTTGCATAAATAAAGTTACCATTTTATCTCAATTATGTTGCATTATGTTGGCTTTTTCAAGCGTGTTTCAGGTAATTATTCCATCCAAGGCCTACATGAGAAAAGGATAAGAAATAGAAAAGAAACAAGCTCAAAATCAGAAAAATAACAAAAAACAGAAGATTTCATATCAGAAGGTTGTGCCCCTCGGTACACCTTCAGCTCCGCCCGACACAAGGCCAACTTGTGTGGCCCTCGGCACACAAGCCATTCCGATCAGCACAGAGTAAAAATATGTGTTCCCTACGACACACATTGCATGCCACTCGGTACAGACACAACCTGTATTCTGTTTTGTTTGACGCGCGAATATTTCTCCAAGATTTCATGCCATCGACCTGCATGATTTTCTCCTAGTCTTTCTCCACAAACAGAGTTTTTGGAAGCACGAAGTCACGTCCCTATATTTTCTCAAAGCCGTTTTTGTTACGAGGAGGATACAAAAAGAAGAACAGTTATACAAAAGCATCTCTCTCTCTCTCTCTCTCTCTCTCTCTCTCTCTCTCTCTCTCTCTCTCTCTCTCTCTCTCTCTCTCTCTCTCTCTCTCTCTCTCTCTGTTTTTTGCACTTTTACTCTCGTCTCTGCTATCTCATTTTGTTACATTATTTTTCACTTTTGTGTTTCCTTCCACGCCATTATTCCAGTTTCACAGTCCAAAGCTTTGTTTAGAACTTAAGAAGATAAAACCTTCACCTAAGCAGCAATAGTTTTCTACACCGGGAAACTATTGTAACATTAGTTTTACTTCATAGCCTCATAAACTTTGTTTTAGTTTAATATTTTTATTCTGCATTCAAGTTAGTTTTCCCCAAGCAAATCCTGTCGGAATATTGTGGAGGATATCTATAAGTACTTAAAGAATTGCATAATTTTGTTCTCATTATTTAATTACAGGTTTCTTTTAGTTTAATTATTGTTCTTTATTTATCATTCATGTCTGAATTATTATATGTTTGTTATTATTCTATGTTCGTAATGGATAATATGTCCAACTAATTTCCCTGATACCAGTATGTAAGGTCACAAACCGAAAGAGTTCGGTAATAAACTAGCATAAACATTTTATAAAAATACTTTTCTGGTTTGATTTCCAAATTTCAATATAAAATTGTTTTGTTACGAGAGTAAGAAACAAACAAAGGCTAAAATAAATAATCACGAGACTGTGAGTTTTTAACTGGATAGGGGTCATCAAACATTAGTTTTAAATACAGCGAGAGCGGTTTACGATTAATTAGAATCTATTTGTTTTCAAAAAGTATTTTTAAATTTTGAATGAAACAACGAGAGTGATCATTTAAGTTTAATAATATAGTCTGAATCAACAATCACGAGAGTGTGAGATAAAGATTTTTAAACTAATAGTTTCTACTGAACAGTGTTTTGAATACTTAGAGCTATGCCAATGATTTACTGAATTCCAGAAGTCAGACGTATTACATACCGTGGTCCTGTTACTAAATATTTCAATTAAGTCTAACGTTATTTTCCATCAACCCCAAAAACTAAGATTTATTAGCCTTAGCTTTACACAGTAGATTTAGACAGCAGTATTTTGATTACCAGTCCCTGTGGGTTTGATATATTTTAAAACTACGCGATTAAACTGTGCGCTTGCAGTTAATACACTCGATAGACTCTTAGAGTCATGCGATCAAGTTTTTGGCGCCATTGCCGGGGACTGATTTAGTCGATATTGTGAATCCTTTATTACGTAGATAGACTAAGGAAATAATTTTATTTCCTTTTTATTCATTGATTGTATGCCAAGAACTCGCTCTCAAGGCGAAGAAATAAAGCAACCAATCGACGAAGTCGGGCGTTTTTTTAGTATAAGACGCTGAATTAGAGAATACCAAATTAAGTACAATTTTCCCGATTTATCTCTTCCTCAACCAAGAATGGCCAAAGGACCCCAAAATCTCCCTCTGAAGGATTATGCTACCTCATCGCAAGAGGAACCTCACAATAACATTGCTGCTCCTGCTATTGCTCGGAACAATTTCGAGTTGAAACCTTCGTTATTACAAGCTGTCCAACAAAATCAATTTTCAGGATGTCCTATGGACGATCCAAATTTACATTTATCTGTGTTTATGCAGTACGCAGACACAGTGAAAGTAAATGGTTTCAGTCTCAAAGCTATAAGACTTTGTCTTTTTCCTTTTTTATTGCGAGATAGAGCTAGAGCCTGGATCCAGTCTCTACCATCAAACTCTATTACCTTATGGGACGAATTGAAGAAAGTTTTCATAGCGTGATATTTTCTGCCGAGTAACATGGCTATGCTAAGAGCCAATATCAATGGTTTTAAACAAAAGGAAAGCGGATCTCTCTTCGAAGCATGGGAAATATACAAATATATGTGCGACTCTATCCACATCATGGTCTAGAATAATGGCTGATCACCCACACCTTTTACAATGGTCTCTTGTACAACACAAGACTAATGATTGACGTTGCAGTTGGCGGTTACACTAATGGACAAACCTTATCATGACACTTATCAACTTATTGAAAGTATGTCTCAAAACCATTACCAGTGAGGAAGCAACAGAACAATTGTAGAGAAACCTTAGACAAAAGGCGGTATGTACGAAGTTAGCAGTTTAGACCAAGTTAACGCTAAGGTAGAAGCTCTGACCCAAAAGATAGAAAACTTGACCACAACTCCTGCAGCCACCATGGATGCAGTAGCCCCAACATGCGATTTATGCGGACTTCACGTACACGTTGCGCTTGAATGTCCACTTTAAACAAGAGTACCAGTTGATCAAGTGAATTATGCTCAAAGAAACCCATACGAGAATACCTATAATCCCACCTGGAAGAATCATCCAAAATTTTCGTACAAGAATAAAAATGCATTATATCCACCTGGACATGCTCCCACTACACCCCTAGGATACCAGAAAGCTTCCAAAATTACTCCAAATGTTCCTAGGAAATCCAATATAGAGATCATGATAGAAAACTTTGTAGCCACTCAAGCTAAACAAAACAAAGATTTTCTAAATCAAAACATACACACTAGCAAACAGATAAAGCAGGTATCAAACAAGGTTGATGCCCTTTCCACTCATAAGAAAATGCTTGAAACACAAATCTCTCAAGTGGCTCAACAACAAGCTGCTACAGCTACTTCAGCTGGCACTTTTCTTGGCCAACCACAACTAAATCCGAAAGGGCATGCTAATTCCATAACACTTCAAAGTGGAACGGGAGTAGAAGGACCAACTGACCCAAGAATCAAAAGTCCAGCCATCTACCAGAGCGTTGGTAAACCTATTGATAAGGAAGATGAACCAAAAGAAGATGAAAGGAAGATGAAAGCACAAATGTAGAAGAGAAAGAAAAACCCTACGTACCTCCCCCACCGTACAAACCACCAATACCATACCCTTAACGGTTAGCTAAATATAAAAATATAGCGCAATTTAAGAAATTCGTTGAACTTCTGAAACAGCTAAATATCACTATACCTTTTATAGAAGCCATCACACAAATGCCCTCATATGCTAAGTTCCTTAAAGAAATCCTCTCCAATAAGAAAAAGCTCGAAGACAATGAAACCGTTATGCTTACTGCAGAGTGTAGCGGTATAATCCAAAATAACATGCCCCTTAAGCTTAAAGACCCTGGTAGCTTTTCCATACCATGTGTAATCAGAAAGTTTATCATAGACAAAGCTCTATGTAACTTAGGATCCAATATAAGTCTAATTCCCTTATCAATTAGCAAAAGACTAAATATGGGAGAATTACGACCAAGAGTGTTTGTACAACTAGCTGATCGCTCAATGAAGTTTCCTTTAGGAATGCTCGAAAGTTTTCCCGTACGTATTGGAAAATTCTATATTCCCACTGATTTAATTATTATGGATATCACGGAAGACTCCAACGTCCCTATTATATTAGGAAGACCATTCCTCGCCACCACCGGAGCCATCATAGATGTAAAAAAATGGTAAACTCACATTTGAGGTTGGCGAAGAAAAAGTCAAATTCATCCTATCACAATTATTCAAAGCACTGGCTATAGATGATTCATGTTGTTCCTTGGATGTCATTGATGAATGCGTTAAAGAAATGGAGAAACAACAGACCAGATATTCAGAAGCTCTAAAAATTCCAATACCTCCAATCCTTGAAGATGAAAATTGGTGTGATGAATACAAGGATGAAAATCTAAGTGAATGTATCGCGCTAACTCCTGACCCTATACCTTGCTTAAGGAAACCAGTTGCCGAACTTAAAACATTACCAAAATATCTAAGATATGAATTTCTAGACACAGAACTCAAACAACCCATCATAGTCAATACAAATTTAGGACAAATAGAAATAGAAAAATTACTACATGTCCTAAGGAAATACCCGACTTCTTTAGGATATAACATCTCTGATCTAAAAGGAATAAGCCCCTCAATTTGCATACATTGCATTATGCTTGAGAAAGACTGTAAGACCTCTTGAGATAACATCAGAGAAGAATAAACCAAATTCTGAGTGATGTAGTTAAGAAAGAAGTACAAAAGTTATTAGAAGCAGGAATTATATATCTGATATCCAATAGTAAATGGGTTAGCCCAGTACATGTTGGACCAAAGAAAGGAGGTGTTACAGTTGTTAGCAACTCAAAAGGTGAATCTGTAGCACAACATACCGAAACCGGATGGAGAATGTGTATTGATTATAGGAAGTTAAACAAAGCCACTTGAAAAGATCATTTTGCTTTACCTTTCATTGAACAAATGCTCGAACGACTAGCTAAGCATTCCCATTTTTTATATCAGGATGGTTATTCAGGATTTTTCCAAATCCCAATACACCCCGAAGATCAAGAAAAGACTACATTCACCTGAACTTATGGTAAATTTTCTTTTAGACGAATGCTGTTTGGACTATGCAATGCTCCCGCAACATTCCAAAGATGCCTGACGTCAATTTTCCTGATTTTATATATGACATCATGGAAGTATTTATGGACGATTTATCTGTCTGTGGACAAAGTTTTGAAGGATGCTTATCGAACTTAGAAATGGTACTTGAAAGATGCGTAAAAGTGAACCTCGTATTAAATTGGGAAAAATGCCATTTCATGGTCCGACAATGAATCTTACTTAGACATATAGTATCCGACAAAGGAATTGAGGTTGACAAAGCAAAAATAGAAGTTATAGAAAACCTTCAACCTCCGAAAACTATAAAAGAAAAACGAAGTTTCTTAGGACCTACCGGTTTCTACTGACGATTCATTAAAGATTTCTCTAAAATTTCCAAACTGCTAACTGGCCTATTAATGAAAGACGCTGAATTCAATTTTGACGAGAAATGCTTAAAAGCGTTCGAACAAATAAAAACAACTCTTATTATTGCACCTATTATGCAACCATCGGATTGGGGATTGCCTTTTGAAATCATGTGTGATGCTAGCGACTATGTTGTAGGCGCAGTCTTAGGACAAGAAAAAGATAAAAAGCTTCATGCAATCTATTACGCCAGTAGAATCTTAGATTCTGCACAGATGAACTACGCTACTACCGAAAAGGAACTTTTGGCTGTCGTTTTTGCTCTAGATAAATTCCGTTCTTACCTAGTAGGAGGAAAGATAATTATTTATATTAATCATGATGCGATTAGATACCTATTAAGAAAAAAAGATTCCAAGCCAATATTACTCAAATGGATCTTACTCTTATAAGAGTTTGATTTAGAAATCAAAGAAGAAAAAGCCACTGAAAATGTAGTAGCCGATCACTTATCTCGAATGGAAGGCATTAAGCCTGAACGAGTGCCTATCAACGATAATTTCCCTTATAAACAACTCATAGACCAGTTAGAAAACAACACTATTGGATGCCCCGTAACCATTAATAGTAAGAACACACTGCCATGGTACACGACTTTGTTAACTATTTGGCCGCTAGAGTGCTTCCACCGAATCTAACCTATCAACAAAAGAAGAAGTTTTTCCAAGATCTTAAACAATATTATTTGGATGATCCTCTTCTATTCAAAAGAGGCGCCGATGGTATTTTTTGTCAATGTGTCCCCGAAGATGAAATAGAAGACATAATTTCCCATTGTCATGCTGCTCCCTATGGTGGACATGCAAGCACTTCAAAGACTTGTTCTAAGATTTTATAAGCTGGTCTCTATTGGCCTAACTTATGGAAAGATGTTCACATTACAATCATAAACTACGACTGATGCCAACGCACATGTAACATCTCCAGACGCAACGAGATGCCTCAAAAAGGAATTTTAGAAGTAGAAAGTCTTTGATGTGTGGAGAATTGATTCCATGGGACCTTTCCCGTCCTCTTTTGTAAACAAATGCATACTCGTTGTTGTAGACTACGTATCAAAATGGATTGAAGTTGTAGCTTTTCCAACAAATGACACACGAGTAGTAATTAGGCTCTTTAAAAATATATTTTTTCCCATATTTGGTGTACCAAGACTCGTCATCAGCGATGATGGTTCTCATTTCATTTCAAAAATATTTGAAAAACTATTAGTGAAATATGGAGTCCGACATCGTGTAGCAACACCATACCATCCCCAAACAAGTGAACAAATAGAAGTCTCCAACAGAGAGATTAACCAAATCATAGAAAAAACAGTTGTCACTTCTAGAAAGATTGGTCGTCTAAATTACATGAAGCATTGTGGGCATGTAGAACAGCCTATAAGACATCCATAGGAACAACACCTTTCAAAATAGTTTATGGAAAATCGTGTCATCTGCTGGTAAAACTAGAGCATAAAGCTTATTGGGCAATCAAAACCCTTAACTTAAGTTACACTGTAATAGGCAAAAAGTGAATCCTAGATATCTATGAGTTAGAAGAACTTAGACTAGATGCATATAAAAATACCAGGATCTATAAAGAAAGAACAAAGAATTGGCACGACAAGCGCATCTCTTGAAAGAAGTTCAACGAGGGTGACATAGTGCTCCTGTTGAATTCTAGACTTAAACTATTCCCAGGAAAACATTGTTCTGGGTGGTCCAGTCCGTTTGAAATAAATAAGGTTTTTCCAACTGGAGCTATTGAAATTAAAGGGAAATCTAGAGAACTGTTTATCATAAACGGGTAGCATTTAAAGTACTATCATTATATAGAAAACTTAGACTATTCCGTTAGTTTCCATCTTGCAGAGCTACCGGCTGTTGTACCCCAATTTTTGCCCCTGAGATTCCTCTATCATCTCATATCAAAACAATCACAACAAGATCACACTAGGGTTTGGTTCTTCTCCCTATTTTTAGGTTTTCTCATGAGGAATCACCAAGCATCTTGATTTTTATATTGTGGTCATATTTTTTTTTGTATTGATTAACTTTTAATCTAATAAATACAATGAATGTTTTCTCTAATTGGTGATATTATAGGTGAGGGCACAACACATTTTATCAGGTTGATTTATAGGTTCATGAGTTTATTTCCATGCCTTCTCTTACAAATCTTCATTGAAATTCAAGCTTCATCATTGAAGATGCTTTAAATTAATATCATAACAAGGTCTACAAAGAAAGTTAAAAGATGCAAGAGTTGATTGAAGAAGTTTGACCTAATTGGGCAAGTTCTTGATTTCTTGATCACAAGTGCACAACTCTCTCAATTCTTAACATTTGGAAGTGGTTTTTGGTGCTATGGTTTCTTATTATCATCCCCAACAACTTATATTCACATGAAAAAAAGTTATTATGCAAGAAACATTGTCAAAATTGAAAAAGGTTTCCAAGTCATTTTGGTGCTTGAGGAGCTAGGGTTTTGAACTTATAAGGGCTATATCTTGTTTATATTTTGAGATTTTTGGGTGATTCCAAAGTTATGCTTCTCCTTAAAGGGTTATCAACTAATCACTTCAAGAGTTTCAAGAAAATTTGGTGTGGAAGATGCCTAATGATGAAGAAAGATTACATGTCTTCTAGATAGGCCATCAAATTCCATTATGTGACTTCAAAAGATCATAACTTTGGTTAATTTTTATCTCCTCGAGCCCATTATTTTCCCATAATAATCTTAAGGATGTGAACTTCAACTCTTCTTTTATTTGCAAAGCTTGAAAATGAGTGGAATATACCTTAATAACTCAAAAAATTATAGGCCACCTTATGAATTTTCTCCAATTTCCCAAGGCCATAACTTTTTCAATACTTGTTATTTTTGAGTGATGCTAGTTGCACAATTCTCTTTGGGATGTCCACTTTAATCTAGAATCAATGATCAAAGATCAATTTTGGAGGAAGAAGTTGTTTGAACTCAAAGTATTATAGATCAGTTTTGAAGAAAAACTTAGAATTTTTCTAAGTACAAAAAGTCAGCATCTTTTTCTCAACTTTGACTCATCATAAATTTTAGCTCAAGCATCCATACGATCTCATTCTTGGCACATTACAAAGATTGTGACCTTATCTTTCAATTTCTTCAAGAATCATACCCTAACACCTCTTGAGATGTGAACACCATGGATTCAAAGATGGTACCTTGAAACTGAAGATTTCTCCAAAGTCAGAATTTGAAATCCATATTGTGCCTTCTAAACACAAAGTTTACACGTGTTTTTGCTTCTAATCATGTTTAGAAACATTCCAAAAGCATTTAGCATCATAAAACACTGGATTTAGATGAGTTTTGATGCTAAACAAGTCACATATTTCTCATGCTTCAGGTTCACACGAATTCACTCAATTACACTCTCATTTGCATGCTTAAGAATTGCCTTATCATATCCTATAAATAAGATGCATATTCCACCTATTTTCACAAGCTTTTGATATCCAATTGACCCCTCTTCAGATCCCACACGAACTCTGAATTTGAATTTCTGATTTCTTGCATTCCCACTCCAAAACACCAAAAGCTCCATTCGGTTTGCTTCATTGGACTTCTCTGAAGCTAACCATACTCTTACCTTCAAGAATTATAACTTACATTGACCTACAGAAGTCCAGTTTCAGAGCCACTTTTTTCTACTTTGTTCAGGTAGATTTCTTGGTCAAATTGATCCAAATAAAAGACTAATCTACTCTCTTCATCCTTCTGATTCTCATGCTTTTTATAATTTGTAATTTCATTGAGATTTGAGTGAGATATTCTAGAATTTCATGCTCGCTATTATTTCTGTATTTTCTCAATTTAAGCCTTGCTCAGTTTATATAAATTTTGTGTGATGGTACCATTAGAATCGTCTTGAAGAGACGAACCTAATGGTACCAGTCTGGTTTGCTGATTTTATAGTTTGTGGAATTCGATTAGAGGCTGGATGGAGGTTGAAGACGATGACATGTCCATCTTCAACCAATGAGATTTAGCCACGTTTTTTTAAAAATAGATTTGGTGTTTCACTTTACCATGCGGGAGTATTGTGAGCCATCGGGTCTGATTACGTTAGTGATTCAGACTCCATCCAACGTGCCACATTTTAAGTTGTTTTTATTTAATAAAAGGTGAGTAGGTGTGATATCCAATAAAGTCTATGACCTGCACAACGTGCCAGATCCTATGGATTTGTTTACTAATGAGTTTTGACAATGATTTGATGGCTCATATTTTTTGGTTTGTTATATTATTTTCTGATTTTTTATTTTAATTGATTTAAACTTCAAAAAATCACAGAAAATTCATTTTTGACTAAAAAATTATGAAAAAATTATGAAAAAATTCACAAAAATATTTTCAAATATTCTCTTTCTGATTTTTTATTTTTACATGATTTTATTTTCGAATTTGATTTTTTTAATAATTTTTTCCATTATTTTAACTTGTTTTTAACTATTTAAAATTACATTTTGATATTTTTAAATTCTATTTTTTTATTAAAATTATTTTCGTTATTTCTGACCTTCTGAAATTTTTCTATAATTTTATTTTGACTTCTACTTATTTCAACTTTTTCCACTTATTTGAGTAATTTTAATTAGTTTAAAAATACTTTTCTGTTTTAAAAATTTAGCAAAAATTTTATAAAAATATTTGAGGTCATTTGTGATTTTTCTATAGTCTCTTTAAATTTTTCTTTGATATTTTGAATATAGTTTGTATTTTACCTTTTATTTTCATTTAAAAAAATTAAAATTCATTTTTCTTTTTATTTTATTCATTAAATGTAATTTATTTATTTTTAATATATTCTAGTTATGTAATTGTTCATCATAAACTTCATTAACATCATTGGATCTTGAGTGTTGAGTTTAACTCCACTAAAATGGATGGATGGTTTTAATGATAGTTTGATTAAATTTTTGATTCAAATATATCGCCTCCCTCTTCATCTTATCCCCTTCTCTTTTGTGCTACATGTTGTTAGAGGATAATATACATATCATCACTCCAAACATATGGCACATAGATGGCTATTGACCGGCCTCAAAATAGGTGCGACTTCTATATAAGTCCACTTATGATTGCTTAACATAGGGCTAAATTTTGTCCCGATTTGAGAAATGATCATTTCTCTCCCAAACCTATGTTTGCAAGCCCAAGTATATTTAATTTGAAACCTTTGATCCAATAAACTTGAGGTTCATTGTTAGGAGGCTTTGGTCTTATCAATCCTCTAATGAATCATCATAAATTTTGGACTAAGTGAATCATTTAAACACCGTTGATCATTTGTTGTTGTCTTGAGAACTTGAAATGAATGATATACTTGACAAAAGCGAATGAAACTTGTTGTTGAGAGGCTTTGATTTTATCAATGTTATAATGAGTTTTCAAATGCAAGATTCAAGATGGTCATTCAACAAACCTCTAATTTCTAACTCATTAAAAATTTATTTTTAGTTTTATGCTTTTACTTTAAGCACAATTTATCTTAGTATTTTCATTTCAGGCTTTTTTCATCTTTGCTCACTTGAGCATTTATCTTTATGTCATTTTTTCATTTTTCTCATTTGAGATTTTCATGTTCTTTTTAAAGATACCTAATAACCAACTTGAACAATAAAAAACTTTAATGTCACTTGGACTATTTGGCTACTATCCTTGGTATTTTGGAGTTATGGACTTCTTGGACTTAGGGGTAGAGAGACCTTGACCTACCTTGGGACCTTGTGACTTCTACTGTTGTTTTGTCTGGAGTTCTTGGGGTTTACCTCAAGACATTGGGTTGTTTTCTTTCTTTGTGTGTAGGTTATTTCTTTATGTGCTTTGTCTGTGATCGGGAATTCAACTGTATACAGCCGTTACTTTGCCCAATTTATTAGAAGACTTAATGCATTTGAAGTTTGGTTTTTCTCAAGAGGTTTATTGTCTTTGCTTTGGTTTCAATCCAAAGGAAGGGAATTCTACATTGACTCATTGTGTCAAACGTTGGCTGCTTGTTGGTTAGACGGTTTTTCCCCTAGATTTTACCCTATGCTTTAGGATAGTCCCTTCATCTCCTCCCATCTTCTTTAATTTAAAAAATCTTCTTCCTCTTTTTGAAAACTCTTATTGTTTTTTAAACTTGAACCACTTTCATAATAAACTTGGACTTAGGTCCATGCAATTTCAAAATATTTTCTTAATTAAATTTTAAGTAACTTAATAATACTTTGACATTTTTTTGAGAAGACTAAAAGTCAATCAATCTCATTCAAACCATTATGCCACTTTGGCTTTTACCTTGAAAAACTTTTTCTCAAAAGATTAGACTCTAGTCAATCCCTGTAGCGATGCGAAATACTATACTTCTACGACGTGAAGTGAAGTGAGATATTTTCCACTTGGGTGTTGAGCGAGGCTTTGTTGATTTTAAAATCCAAGTCATATCCTCCACTTTGAGATGGCGCAAATTCTCCTTTCTCATAATCGTGGGTAGTAAGCATGTTCTTCCACTGGGATAAGACGATGATGTCTCGTTTCTTAAAATAAACCAACACACTTGAGTTTTAAAAATTTTAAAGATGAACTACGAGTACCATGATCCCCTATTTCACGTAAGGTGGTACATATGCACTAAAGGTTCGCAATCGCGGGGGATGCAAAAATTATAAAAAATACTTCTTTTCCCATCACCACCATATACTTTGTATACAACTCTTATAGCCAAAATACACAAATTTTCAAAGAGGTTCCTGCGGAGTACCGTAGATGTTTAGGATGCTAATACCTTCCCTTTGCATAACTAACCCTTTAACTTAAACTCTCTCCCCCCTCTTTTTGGGTTATTCACTCTTCTCCCATTCCTTTGGATACAATAAAGCACGATGGAGATTTTTATTTGATCTATGCGAGTCAAGTCAATCCAATGGCTTAGTCTCAACATTTCTACCTCTACAGAAGAAAATGGCTACTCTGCTGGAAAAATATTGACCAACTGTTGGTCCACCCCTAAGCGGGTTGAGCCTATCTTTGTCTATTTATGTATGTGCTATTATTTGTTTGTGTATTATGTGTTGTATATATATTTGTCTGGATTTTCCTGGTTTTCAGGGTGCTTGGTGATTTCTCATAAGTCCTCTACTCGAACTTGGGAAAATTTAAGATGAGACGGGTGGTATAGTCATGTTAACTTTGAGGGAGTAATCCCAAAAAATGAGACATGAGATCCATCACTCAGTGGAGGCCCCTTTGACTGTAGTGTCATTTACCGAGTAATCGGGAAGACGTGTCGCTTTCGACCTAGGACCCTGCTGAAACTGAAGACCGTAGAACCTTTAACCCATCTATGACAAAGTAATTCGGAAGTGGTTGTCATGCGATACTACACTCAGACGAGTTTTTCCTGAGAATATTACTAATTACCGAGTCAATTGGGATGTTGGGTAATATCCGAAGGAAGGATGTAGACTATGGGAACCTTTTAGAACCTTGTTCGGCAGGTGATAAACTATTAGACCATACCTTGTGGGTAGTACCTTTGACTTCATGATCGTAACGTGGAACCTATAGACCCCCATGTTTGTGATCTTGTGTTTGATTGTTGCATCATGCATTTATGCACCCATGAGCATCCTTTAAAACATGTGTTTCAAGGGACTTAAAGTTGATTTTTTTGCGAATATCTCATGTACTTTTGACCATGGATTCTGGAAAAAGAAAGACTCGGAAGTAAAGTTTCAAGGATCCTAAGATAAATGATTTGATGAGTCAGATTCCCGAGATCGAGAGTTCTGCTGATTTTCGGAAGAAATATGGATCCATCGTGTCTCTTATGAAGCTCGGGATGAAGGAGGGAATTGTCTCGACTTTGGTCCAGTTCCATGATCTGATGTATCGATGTTTCACTTTCCCTGATTATCATTTGGTGCTTATATTGGAGGAGTTTTCTTACATACTGGGTTTACCTGTCACTGGTCGTGTTCCTTTCATCGGTTTGGAGGGAGAGCCAAAGTCTCATGAGACTACTACTATGGTTCATTTGGGGAAGCTTGAGATTAAGGCCAACATGACTACCAAACAAGGAATTAGAGGATTACCCACTAAGTTTTTATTAGAGAAACCTTGATACTTTGCTAAGATGAAGAGTACGGTTGCTTTTGAGGTCATCTTTGCTCTACTTGCTTATGGGTTGTTTTTATTTCCTAACATCGATAACTTTGTGGATATCAATGCCATGAAGATATTTTTAATTGGGAATATAATCCCTACATTATTAGGAGATGCCTATTACTCCATTCATCTTCGGGATTCTTATCATGGAGGAATGATCATTTGTTGCACGCCTTTGTTGTATCAGAGGTTTATTTCTCACTTACCTCAGTCCGATGCTTTATGGGATGTTAAAAAGGAACCTCATTGGGCTCTGAAGATCATGGTGCTTAGTCATTCAGATATTTTTTGGTATCATCAGGATTACTATGATGTGGAGATTATCGATAATTATGGTATTTTCCCCAATGTACCTCTTCTCGGTACAAAGGGAGGAATTAACCATAATCCCGTTCTTGTACGATGACATCTTGGATATCCAATGAGAGATGAGCCAAATAGTATTCATCTAAGTGGTTTCTTTCTTAAATAAGGAGAGAATCATAAGGAATCTAAACATGATATTTCAAAGGCTTGGCGCCATATTCACAGGAACAGTAGAAAGGACTTGGGACCTAGAGGATGTTAGAACATAGTTTGATTCTACAACCCTTAGTTAGAGTTTTGATGATAACAAATACAAAGAATAAATAATAAATACAAAGAACAATTATGCACCTAAAAATTATGTTTTATGAATGCAGAAGTTCTGATCATATCCATCAGAAGATGAGCCATAAGAGCTATACACTGAAGCAATCAGAACATGCGCTGAAGATTGATGACCGGAACTTACGCTTAATCAAAGTAAACTCTGACTCTGAACAAGAACATACCAATCTAAGTCATCAATATTCTGAAGCGTCATTAGCAAGTAAGGAGATAAGATTCTAAAGCATTACTGATCATTCAAGACAACATCAATTCCAACGGCTTCTTTTAGACAGGATCTTCTCCAAAGGGAATGTGTGTTAATGAAATTAAACATGCTTTATGATCAACGTCATTCCACTGCCTATATAAACAAAGTCAGCTTTCAAAATCAATAATGATTTTTGCCATATTATCACTCACGCATATTCAAAGCTGCAGGCAATATTCTTTATATTTCCAAGCTATAATCCTGTGTAATTTATCACAGTTGTGATAAACAGTTTTTGTTAGAAACACAACAACACATATCTTGTATAATTTCATTGAACCAGTGTTCCTTGAGATTAACTGGATTGTGGTTTTACTCAAGAAGACTTTAACAGTTGTTAAAGTAGTGATTGTAATCTTTTGAGATTAGTGGATTAAGACCTCGTTGGAGAGAGGCGAAATTACCTTGACGGGTTGACTGGAGTAGTTTGAGATTAAATAAACCAGGATAAAAATACTGTGTCTTTGATTTTTTAAATTAAAGTTTTCAATTCACCCCCCCCTTCTTGTGTTTTTCACATCTTCAATTGGCATCAGAGCGCCTGGTTCTGAGCTTTAACACTTAACCGTGACAGTACAAGATCCAAGCTTCAGAAAAACACTATGGTGGGACCAAGCCAAAACATCAACAATGACAACCATGAAGACAAGGATAGGTTTAGTGGAAAACCTCCAGTATTTGATGGAGAAAACTTTGACTACTGGAAAGACAGAATTGAGAGTTTCTTTCTGGCTCATGATGCTGATCTGTGGGACATGGTGACTGATGGATACACGTACCCAGTGGATGGACGTGGTCATAAGATAGACAGAAAAATGATGTATGATCAGCAAAAGCGTGAATTCAGAAACAACCACAAGGCCAGAACAATACTTCTCAACGCCATCTCATACTCAGAATATGAGAAAATATCAAATAGAGAGACTTCCTAGAACATATTTGACTCTCTAAGAATGACGCATGAAGGCAACATTCAAGTCAAAGAAACCAAGGCCCTTGTGCTCATTTAGAAGTATGAGGCATTCAAGATGGAAGATAGTGAATCAATAGAAACTATGTTTTCAAGATTCCAAATTCTTGTTGCTGGACTAAAAGTTCTTGACAAAGGGTATTCTACTGCTGATCACGTTAAGAAGATCATCAGAAGCTTGCCTAAACAATGAAGGCCAATGGTCACAGCACTTAAGCTAGCCAAAGATCTCAACAAAATTTCTCTGGAGGAACTTGTTAGCTCCCTCAGAAGTCACGAGATAGAGCTAGAAGAAGATGAGCCTCAAAAGCAAGGTAAGCCATTAGCTTTAAAATCTAACAAAAAATCTGACTCTAAGGTTTTGCAGGTTGTGGAAGAAACTTCTGATGGATCCTCATCAGAAGAGGATGAATTGTCTCTCCTCTCCAGAAGGGTGAACCAACTGTAGAAGCAGAGACAAAGAAAGTTCAGAAATCCCAGAAGATCAGAGAATCATAATGAATCCTCCTCCAAATACAGAAAGTCTGAGTCTTCCTCTGGACATAGAAGATCTGATGGTTCTTCAGGATATAGAAAGCCAAACAACAAGGACATCATCTGCTATGAATGTAATGAGCAAGGGCACTAAAAAAGTGACTGCCCAAAGCATCAGAAGGAAAATCCCAAAAAGAAGTTCTTCAAGAAAAAGAAGAAAAGCCTCATGGCTACATGGGATGATTCTAACACATCTGAAGCTGACTCAAAATCAGATGATGAAAGAGCAAACATAACTCTCATGGAAAACGTATCAGAAGACAGTGAAGCTTCTGGTTCAGACTCAGAATCAGACACTAAAGAGGTATTTCCTGACTTTACCATAAACTTTACTAAGGCTGAACTTGTAGAAAGTCTAAATGAAATTCTGGAAAGGTATCAGCAAATCAGAGTCAAATTCAAGAACCTGGAAAGGAAACTTGCATATGACTCTGAAAAGTTTGAGAGTATCAGATGAGAGAATTATGAGTTAAAAGAAAAAATTTCAAAATTAGAAAGATTTGCAAAACTCTCTGAAGGAAACAATCTCTAAAACTCCCAGCAATGCTGATGAGATCATCAAAGAGTGTGATCACAGCTTTCAGAAGTTTCTAGCTAAAAACATTGACAGAAGCAAGATGGCTTCAATGATCTATGGAGTTAGCAGAAATGGCAGAAAAGGGATAGGATATCAATGTAAGGTATCTACACCAAAAAATGCCATGGACTTAGTTATAAAACGCACACCACTAAATTCACATTTTATATATGGGCACACACATGACATAAAATACACAAGTAGTGATTATTCTATCAAACCAAAATTCAATCAGAATTTTGGTAAAACTAACAAATCAGGACCCAAGAAAATGTGGGTACCTAAGGATAAAATTATACATGTAGCAGATATCTTTAGCAGCAAGGCTAAGACACCAATCATGGTACCTGGACTCTGGATGCTCGAGACACATGACGGGAAGAAGGCATATTTTCCAAAGCCTGGAACTTAAGCCTGGAGGCTACGTGGGCTTTGGAAGTAATCAGAGAGGAAAGATCATTGGCTCTGGAATAGTAGGTAATGGAAATCTTCCCTCTATAAGTAATGTATTATTAGTTGATGGATTAATGCATAACCTGTTATCCATAAGTAAATTAAGTGATAATGGTTATGATATAATATTCAATCAAAATTCATGAAAAGATGTTAGTCAGAAAGATGGGACTATCCTATTTAATGGAAAGAGGAAAAACAACATTTATAAAATAAAACTTTCTGAACTAAAGAGTCAGAATGTAAAATGCCTACTTTTTGTTAACAACGAGCAATGGGTCTGGGATAAGAGATTGAGGCATGTTAGTATGAGAAGAATATCTCAGATTAACAAACTCAATCTTGTCAGAGGACTTCCAAATTTGAAGTTAAACTCAGATGCTCTGTGTGAAAAATGTCAGAAAGGCAAATTTGCAAAACCTGCTTTCAAATCCAAAAATGTTATTTCCATCTCTAAGCCATTAGAACTTCTGCACATTGACTTATTTGGACCAGTAAAAACTGCTTCAGTCAGTGGCAAGAAGTATGGGTTAGTAATCGTAGATGACTATAGCAGATGGACATGGGTAAAGTTCTTAAGACACAAGGACGAGTCACACTCTGTGTTTGTTACCTTCTACAACAAAGCTCGGAATGAAAAGGATCTTAGAATTATAAAAGTAAAAAGTTATCATGGTGGGGAATTTGAAAATAAAAATTTTGAATTATTTTTTAATGAAAAAGGCATCTTGCATGACTTATCTTGTCCTAGAACTCCCCGGCAAAATGGAGTTGTAGAACGAAAGAACAGAACATTGCAAGAAATGGCCAGAACCATGATCAACGAGACTAACGTTGCTAAGATCTTCTAGGCAGAGGAAATTAACACAGCGTGTTACATTCAGAATAGAATCTCCATAAGACCTATTCTGGAAAAGACTCCATATGAATTGTGGAAGAACAGAAAGCCCAACATTTCTTATTTTCATCCATTTGGATGCATATGCTTTATTCTGAATACAAACAATTATGTGAACAAGTTTGACTCTAAAGAATAAAAGTGTATTATGTTAGGATACTCTGAATGCTCAAGAGGGTATAGAGTATACAATATAGAAACACAGATTGTTGAAGAGTCAATCAGTTTTAGGTTTGATGATAAGCTTGACTCTCAAAAGTCAAAGCAGAATGAACTCCTTGCAGGTATGGAAGTTGAACTCACAGGTACTGAAGATAACTCATCAGAAGTTCTCAACAGAGACACTCCCTGAACATCAGAAAGAGTTACTTCAAGCAATCCAGCACTTTTTGTTGAGCAACTCCAGAAAAGACTATCCAGAAGCAACATTGATCACCCAGAAGATACAATACTGGGAAAGAAGGATGATCCAATCAGAACAAGATCAATATTCAGAAACTCTGAAGAATCTCTCATGGGACTGGTCTCTCTGATTGAACCAAAAACTATTGCTGAAGCACTTTTGGACAATGACTGGATTCTGGCAATGCAAGAGGAACTGAATCAATTCACCAGAAATGATGTATGGGATCTGGTTCCCAAACCAAAAGGATTCAACGTCATTGGTACAAAGTTGGTGTTCAGAAACAAACTTAATGAATAAGGAGAAGTCATCAGAAACAAAGCATGACTGATAGCACAAGGTTATAGTCAGCAAGAGGGGATAGACTGTACAAAAACCTTTGCTCAAGTCGCCAGGTTAGAATCTATCAGACTTCTAATATCATTTACTGTAAATAAAGGCATCACTCTGTATCAGATGGATGTCAAAAGTGCATTCTTAAATGGCTATATAGATGAAGAGGTATATGTGCACCAACCCCCTGGGTTTGAAAACTCCAAAAATCCAGAATATGTTTTCAAACTAAAGAAATCACTCTATGGTCTGAAACAAGCTCCCAGAGCTTGGTATGAAAGACTAAGTAACTTCCTGTTAGAAAAGGAATTCACCAGAGGGAAAGTGGACACAACCTTATTCTGTAAGACAATTAAGAATGACATGTTAGTATGTCAGATTTATGTTGATGACTTTATATTTGGATCTACTAAACCCTCTCTGGGAAGAGAGTTTGTTAAATGTATGCAGGCAGAGTTTGAGATGAGCTTAATGGGGGAACTCAAATTCTTTCTGGGAATTCAGATAAACCAAACTCCAGAAGGAACTTACATTCATCAGAGTAAATATGTCAGAGAACTTCTGAAGAAATTTAATCTATCAGAATGTAAGCCCTCAAAGATTCCAATGCATCCCACGTGCATTCTGGAAAAGGAAGAGGTAAGTAAAAAAAGGTAGAACAGAAGGTCTACAGAGGTATGATTGGTTCTCTCCTCTATCTAACGGCTTCAAGGCCTGATATTTTATTTAGTGTTTGCTTATGTGCTAGATTCCAATCAGATCCTAGAGAATCTCACTTAACAGCAGTTAAGCGAATTTTCAAGTATCAGAAAGGTATTGCTAATCTGGGTTTGTTTTATAGAAAATCAAATGATTACAGCTTAGTAGGATATTGTGATGCTGACTTCGCTAGAGACAGAGTAGAACTTAAAAGCACTTATGTAAGCTGCCAGTTTCTGGGAGAAAATATGTTCTCATGGTCCAGCAAGAGACAGTCCACAATAGCACTATCAACAGCAGAAGCTGAATACATAGCAGCTACTGGATGTAGCACGCAAATGCTCTGGATGAAAAGTCAACTTGAATACTTCAACATATTTGAGAGTAACATTCCTATCCTGTGACAATACTTCTTCTATTTGTCTCAGTAAAAATCCAATTTTGCATTCTAGGGTTAAGCATATAGAAATAAAACATCATTTTATTAGGGACTATATTCAGAAAAGGATCCTTAACTTAAAATTCATTGACATAGACCATCAATGGGCTGATGTCTTTACAAAACCTCTTTCTGAAGACAGGTTTAACTTCATTCTGAAATATCTCAGCATGAAGCTATGCCCAGAATAAATTGTTTTATTTGCATATCTTAACCTTCAGAACTTTGTTATCTTCTGTGAACTACTGATCAACCTGTCTTCAGAGTTTTAGAAGTACAGATTGCATCAGAATCTATCCATAAAGATCTGAGTGTTTCATTTCAAGGATAGAAGCTTGTTGTTCATATAATCAAATAGTTGTCATCCATTCATCAGCTATTTTCTGAGGTTGAACACGCGTTCACTTTTCTGAAAGGTCAGAAGCACTGATTGGGTGCATTGAGACACACGTCAAGGGTAACCGGTCCAGTATCTTTCTGAATCCCCTAATTTCAACTGTCATTAATGCTTATAATCATGACTAATTATTTCTCTCTCTTACTGTTTACGCTTTCAAGAAAAACTATTTAAATTCAAATCTCACTTTTTACATTCACCTCTTTTTACTCTAAATACTTTCTATCGTTTCAATTTCGTTTTTCAAAAACCCCTTTCATCTTCCATAAATCTTTTGTGAAAAATGGCTTCTTCAAGCATCCAAAACATCAGTACTCAGGAATCTGCTTCAATGGAACAGTACGAAGAACCTTACAGAATGCTACTCACTCCCATTGATAATCTGGAACTTCTTTCAGAACTGATTATTGACTTTGAAAGCTTGCAAGAAAACGACTTCAATCTGTATGAAGACGTTAATTCTCAAGGTTGGAACAGATACTTTGACCGTCTTTTGGGGCCAACATTTCTAATTCTTGTCAAAGAGTTATGGATACATGCTTCTTCTTCAAATCATCAAGTTACCTCTTATGTCATGGGGAAGAAAATTGTCATTACAGAAGACCTAATTTCAAAGCTCATTGGTTACAATGGTAGAGGTGTCAGATGTATTGACATGGCTATGAGATGCTCTGACGTAGGCTCTATTTCAAGGGAAATATTTACTCTTGGACTTCACTCCAGCAAAATCAAAGATCTGAAGGATCACCACAGAATTTGGGCTAAAATCATTCTGGGGTGTATCAACCACAGGAAGCCAACTAGCTCTCCTGATTATATAAACATTGATCAACAGTTTCTGATCTACTTCATTGCCAAGAGGTCTAAGGTAAACCTCCCACACTTGCTGTTTAATCATCTTAGAAATAGTGTGAAGGAAACAAGAGAAGATGAACGAACCAAAAGGGACTGGATACCCTTAGGAAGACTCATATCAGATATTCTGACAGAGAATAGGCTGATAGAGCATTTGACTGAAGCTCGGGAAATAAGCTATTTGGAAGCAACCGTTGGGAAGCCCCTGAATGCAAAAAATCGGAAGAAGATGAAAATCATTGAGAATATCAAGAAGGAACCTACTATTACTTCTCATGCAACCATCACTTCAAGAAGGATTCCTCTGGATGATTTTCCTCTATTTTCTGATATTGACTCAAAGCCAGAAATAATAGTCAGATATCTGGATGCTTGCAAGGAAGATGGTACTGCACCAGAAATAAATATCCAGGACTTGCATCAGGCTGCTCCAGAAGTTTTTTTGAAGAAGACTAAGAGGAAAGCTGCAGCAGAAGGACCATCTCAGAGGACTCCAAAAGCTGCCAAAAAGAAAGGTAATCCTTCCTCTGTTCCTGTTTTAGAATCAATAAGTATATCAACATCTGAATCCATAACTACTCAACCAGAACATCCAACTCCACAAACATTTGAAGACTTTGACATAGGGTTTGATCCATCAAAAACTCTAGGTCTGAATGAAACTCACTCCCTTTCTCATAATCCAAATTCTGAACAAACTCAACTAGAACTTGCCAAAGTTCTGTCTGATATTGATTCATTTGACCAAGACTTTTCAGCTCTCGTATCACAAAATCCAAATTCTCAACTCCCTGAAAATCCAAACTCATATACCACACCAGAAATTCTGTAACCTCACTCTCCACAATCAGCTCAACCTAAAATACAACAACCAGAAGCTCAACCTTCTGAGAATCAATTCTCTGATATCCATAAACCAGAACCTCATCATGTTTCAAAAAACCAATCTGAAGAACCTCATTCAGATTCTGATACAATCCCAATACCTGGAATCACAGAACCACTTGCTATTCGCATGCCTCTCACCATCCACGACATTCTAGAAATTCCTTCTTCTCTGGAATCCACACCACCAAACTCCCCTACCAGTCCAATCATCATACCTGACTCTCCCACTCCTTCACCCACTAGCAGTCCATCTGACAACGTAAGACTTGTAATTGATCCAATTGCGCTGGAAAGACTAGCTTCTATCTCTCACAAAACTTCCATTCCCAAACCCAAACCAACTGAAACCACATTAGATGTTGGTACAAGTTTGTTTATTTTTGAAACAGGAATACAGGAATGGATAAATTCTTTGAGGTATGCTAGTCAAGAGATGACTAATCCTACTGCTTCTGATTATATATGGACAAAATTCAGAAACTGGCTTAGTTCTGAAACACGGAAGCTGAAGGAACAGAGTTATGAACAGGTTCAACAGAACTTTAGTTCTAATCTAAAGGCTTTTGAAGACCAAGTTCTGAGCCATCTGCTCAAGAAAGATATCCTCTCTCTGGATAATGCACCGTGGACAGAGCATCATCCCTCAGATGAAGTTTAACCAGAATCAGAAAGTCTCTCCCTGACTGCTGCTCCAGAAGACATGATCACAGCAGAAGAAATGTTTCACTCTGAACAAGCTGTAGAATGCTCTAAGAAATGCCCAACTCCCGAAGAAACTCCAGGACCTTCCTCAGTCATGCAAACTCTGGAAGAGTTGAAGAAACAAAATGCTCTAATACATGCAAGGTTGGATAAGCAGGAGGGCACAAACAAAGAGATTAAAAGCATCTTGGACAAAAAAGAAGAATCTAATACTTAGATCAAGAGCTTGCTGGAAGCTTTGTTCACACGTCTTCCTCCTCCGTCTTAAATTTTTTTTGTTTTAAATCTGTTTATCTGTAACGCTTAATTTTTTTTAACCTTTTCTGTTTTGGAACTTATCATTGCACTATGCTTTTTAATATAATTCAACTATTTTTGCTCTGATTATATTTCCTTTTTGATAACTGACAAAAAGGGGGAGAAAGTAGATATTTTCAATAACGGTCTACCAAGATAGAAATCTCAAACATTCTGAATTACTTAACCTCTATCTTATGAAAAGTTTGAATAGGTACAAACTCTGATGCTCAAGGAACAAAAGTACAAATTCTGATGAAAGATGCAGCTAAACTCTGATGCTCAAGGAACTTAAAGGAAGTAATCAACTCAGGGGTAGTTTCTCTTAAACCTTTTACTATTTATTTTTAATTGAAAAATATAGTTTTTGTCATCATCAAAAAGGGGGAGATTGTTAGAACATAGTTTGATTCTACAACCCTTAGTTAGAGTTTTGATGATAACAAATACAAAGAATAAATAATAAATACAAAGAACAATTATGCACCTAAAAATTATGTTTTATGAATGCAGAAGTTCTGATCATATCAATCAGAAGATGAGCCATAAGAGCTATACGTTGAAGCAATCAGAACATGCGCTGAAGATTGATGACCAGAACCTACGCTTAATCAAAGTAAACTTTGACTCTGAACAAGAACATACCAATCTAAGTCATCAATATTCTGAAGCGTCATCAGCAAGTAAGGAGATAAGATTCTGAAGCGTTACTGATCATTCAAGACAGCATAATTCCAACGGCTTCTTTCAGACAGGATCTTCTCCAAATAGAAAGTGTGTTAATGACATTAAACATGCTTTATGATCAACTTCATTCAACTGCCTATATAAACAAAGTCAGCTTTCAAAATCAATAACGATTTTTGCCATATTATCACTCACGCATATTCAAAGCTGCAAGCAATATTCTTTATATTTCCAAGCTATAATCCTGTGTAATTTATCACAGTTGTGATAAACAGTTTTTGTTAGAAACACAATAACACATATCTTGTATAATTGCATTGAAACAATGTTCCTTGAGATTAACCAGATTGTGGTTATACTCAAGAAGACTTTAACAGTTTTTAAAGTAGTGATTGTAATCTTTTGAGATTAGTGGATTAAGACCCCGTTGGAGAGAGGCGAAATCACCTTGACGGGTGGACTGGAGTAGTTTGAGATCAAATGAACCAGGATAAAAATACTGTGTCATTGAGTTTTTAAATTAAAGTTTTCAATTCAACCCCCCCCCCCCCTCCCCCCTTCTTGTGTTTTTCACATCTTCAGAGGAGTTGTTGCTTTGGAGTCTTATCTCTGGTGAGTACAAGCGAGGGTAATTTAGTTGAAGATGTCATATTCCTGTGACGAACCTTTGTATGATATGTTTGTGAAGATCACTCCTCCCTTTTTAGATAATATGGAAGAGCTTTAGCTTGCCATAGTCAGGATTCAGCAGAAGAAGGAGGCTTGGAAGAACAAGTGTTAAACTTTAGAGATGTCCTACCAAGCAGACTTGAAAGAGAAGGATGACCTGATTGAGATTATTGAGAGTCGTGCTATAGAGATGATGGAGAGGCAAGAGGATTTATTTTCCTCTAGAGCTTGATCAGGACTGAGTCACTCACTTCCTGTCTTTGGTGATTGGAAAGGGGTTACCGACAGGTGTGCAGAATAGAACAACCAATTGAAGGCTCATATTTCAAGACTCACAGGAAATCGTCAGTGTGTGGAGGGATCTTCATCAGTATTTCCTTCTTAGGATTTTAGATTCTATCTTATTTTGTACATGGGATTGTTGAAACTTGTACTAAAAAGTTGTAATCCATTTTGATGTTATTATAATGAAATTTTCAGTATTTCAAAATGTGTTAGTACTTTAGTATTTACAAATTGTCTATAAATCTTTGAGTCCCTTGAAATATTAATAATAATAAAATAAATCATGTGCATTGCATATCATGCATCATCTTGTACATATTTCTTTCATTTCTATTCATACCCAGTTGTCTTACTGCGTTTCTATGACTATGTTCAGTAAGCTGTCTCATCGGTACAATACTCTGGCTAATTCCTGGAAGAAAATGGAGAATCTTGAACAAGAGAATCGTAAGTTGCGCGAAGAAGTTACTGCTTTGAAGGCCATTATGGCCAATCTGATTGCTTTGATGGAATCATTGGTGGCTGCTCAGAATCAGCCACCACTTGCTCAGCCATAACAAACAACAATTGCTTCTGAAGGACCATCAGTTCTCGTTTCTGTTACTCCAGTTACTGCTGCACATAACCGTATGCCTCAGGGTTACCCGTGGGGATGCCAAAAAATTTCATGCCAGAAGGGTATAATCTTGATGCTCAAGTCACTCCAGTTGTTCAAGCTTCTGCTACTCTTGCACCTCCTGTGGTGCATGTTACTCATGCTACTAGAAATGAGATCCATTATACTGCACCTCCGAGGTAGGTGCCCAGGTGGTGCCACCTATGGGAGAACAAGAAATGACCAAGGTCTTCCTGAAAACCCTTGAATCATTTTATTATGAAAGGATGATCACCGGTGCGCCAAGTGATTTCACCGAAATGGTGAGCATGAGTGTTAGTTTAGAATAGGCTATCAGAGAAGGGCGCTTGACAAAAGATGAAGGGACAAAGAAGTCATCATACGGGTTCTCTTGAAAGAAAGAAAGTGAAATGAATGTTGTTATTAGGGAGAAGAAGATTAGGCCACCTAGAAGACATCAACGGTACCAGCAACAGGTTGCTTCTGTGACTCCAGTTGTCAATGTAGCTCTAACAACTATTGCCTATCAGAGACCATCCCCTCAGGGAAATCAATGGAAAATTCAGAAGAGAAAGGCTTTTAACTCTATTTCAATGATCTATGTAGAGTTGCTTCCGACTTTGATTCAGAATAAGTTGGTTCAGACCAGGCCACCCCCTGCTATACCTTCACCTCTAACTTGGTATTATAAGGCAGACCTGACGTGTGCTTTTCATCAAAGAGCACTAGGGCACATTATTGAGAACTGTTATCCTTTGAAATCTGAAGTACAAAATATGGTGAGATATGGCCTCTTATCCTTTAAAGATGTTGGCCCTAACGTGAAAGATAATCCATTGCATAAGCATGGAAGAGCAAATGCTATAAACATGATTGCTGGTTGTCCCAGGGACTTCCAGATTTGTGATATCAACCTGGTTAGAGGGGATCTGGTAAAGATGCTTGCTGACCTCTGCGAGGTCAGTTACTATACGCACGACCATGTTGGTTATAGTATTTGCAGTGTTGATATCCAAGGATGTGATAAGATAAAAGCTGATCTTCAGAAAATGATGGACAAAGGCCTCATTCATATAATCAGGCCTAGGGCAGAGTACGAAGAAGATGTGAACATGGTCTATGGATTTTCTGAAGAATTCTGGATTTTTGACGTGAACCATATGAATGATGATTTGGTGCAGTTACACGCTGCTTTCTATCACATGGATGGTCAAGAAGAAAACCATTATGGGTCTTTCCAGATTTGCTGCAGAGATTCTTGGGGTTGTTCTATAGTGAAAAATGGTGTTTAGTTGTTATTGTACAATGGTACTATCAAGGTCTCAAGCAATAGAGATGATTACTATGGGATTAATGTGATTGAAGATTGCTTGGCCGAGACTGTGTTGGATGATGAGTATGTTTCTGCAGATGAATTCTTTTCCTCAGATGAAGATATGTTCTCCAACAATTATTATGTGATGTCTAAGTATTCTGAAGAAGGGGTGAATGTTATTGTGCCTTGTTTCGGTGTTCCCGCCCCTATAGAGATTGAATATCATAGCAAGCCAGTTGTTGCTCCAGTAGTAATTTGCTTGCCGGGTCCTGTTCCTTATGAATCAGACAAAGTCATTCCATATAAATACAATGCTACAATCTTGGTGGATGGTGTTGAAGTCCCCAGCCAACCTTTGTCTGATGTTAAGAATATTGCTGAAGCCAGTCGAGTGACCCGCAGTGGCCGTGTTTTGGCACATATCATTCGAGGGAATGTTAATGCTGATAAAAAGGTTGTTGAAAGTACTGAACCTAGGAAATCAGTGGGGGAATCTAGTGGTACTACTCTAAAAAAAGATGTGGATGATATATTGAATATAATCAAGATGAGCGAATACAGGATCGTAGATCAATTATTGCAGACCCCATCAAAGATATCCATTCTAGCCTTGCTAAAGAACTCTTCTGCCCACAGGGAATCTATGATGAGAATATTAGATCAAGCTTTCATGGAAAAGGATATGCCTTTGGACCAATTCAGCAATGTCGTAGGGAATATTACATCCTGTAATAACCTGAGTTTCTGTGATGACGAATTTCCTGATGAAGGAAGGAATCATAACTTGGCTCTCCATATCTCCATGAATTGTAAGAACGATTCATTGTCCAATGTGATGATTGAAAATGGGTCCGCTTTAAATGTCATACAGAGGAGCACACTCATGAAGTTAAAGTACTAAGGAACTTCCATGCACCCGAGTGGCATAATTGTGAAAGTTATTGATTGATCAAGGAAGTCTGGCACCAGGGAAGTAGTTTTGCCTATTCACATAGGCCCACACTTATTTCAGATTACTTTCTAGGTTATGTATATTGTTCCCTCTTACAGTTGTTTACTGGAACGACCGTGGATACACGAGGCAGGGGTTGTTACTTCAACTTTTCACCAGAAGCTAAAGTTTGTTCGTGAAGGAAAGGTGGTCATCATAAATGGAGAACAAGCATTGTTAATATCTCATTTATCCTCTTTCAATGTTGTGGAAGCGGATGAAGCTACTGTTGGAACTCAGTTACAAGCTTTATCCATTGATAATGTAAGGGAAAATGAGAATTCTATAACTTCATTTACAGATGCTCAGCAGGTAGTGCGTAATGGCCCTAGTAAAGTATGTGGGCAGATTGTTGATCCACCTGTAAATAAGAATAGAGTTGGTGTGGGATTCTCTGAATAATAACAAAAGTAAGATTATGAAGTCGAAATCTGCTTTGGGAAAATATTAAGACATATTTCACAGCTGATGTTACCTTCATCCAACTATTCCTAGGATCAATGCTATTCTGGAAGGTGAAGCGAAGTAAGAGATGCCAAACTACGTGACACATGGAGTCAGAATCCAAAGTTGGGTCACTATTGATGTTCCCTCTTGCATTCATATCTCAAAGTAATTTGTTTCTGTTAGTATTTTCAAAAATCTTTCACTCTGCCCAAGGTGAAAGTATTGATATTGTATATGCATATCTATTGCTTTGATTTTTAAATCAATAATAAAAGTTGTCTTTGATTCCTAAATTGTGTCTTTGATTTCTGCTTTTTCTTTGAAAATGGTAATCAGAAAGATCCTTTAAAAATAAATAATAACTGTAATTGAATCTGCATAATCACTTGCTATGTGTGTCAATTTCTAAAATCAATTATAAATCATATCAGCAGATTAATTAAAAAACTCGTTGAATACAATGACCCTGCACCGTCTCCCAACTTTGAATTTCGTGTGTATGTGAATGAAGAAGAAGAATATGATGAAATATCAAAAGAGGTTTCACGGTTGCTAGAGCGCGAGGAAAGTACCATTCATCCATATAAAGAGCCGTTAGAGACGATTAATTTGGGTTCAGAGGAAGATCCGAAAGAAGTCAAGATTAGAGCATTGCTTCATTTCAACGTGAAAAGCATGTTGATTTAATTGTTGAAATAGCATGTAGACATCTTTGCTTGGTCTTACCAAGATATACCTGGTTTAGATACTGATATTTTGGAACATCATTTGCTGCTAAAGCCAGAATGCCCGCCAATCAAGCAGAAATTGCAAAGAACTCGCCTTGATATGGCAGTAAAAATTAAAGAAGAAGTTTTAAAGCAAATTAATACCGTTTTTCTTGTGACATCAGTGTACCCTTCGTGGATTTCCAATATTGTCCTTGTACCAAATAAAGACGAAAAAGTCCGCATGTGCGTAGATTATAGAGATTTAAACAAAGCTAGTCCAAAAGATGACTTTCCATTACCACATATCGATATGTTGGTTGATAGTACAAGAAAATTCAAAGTATTCTCGTTCATGGACGAATTTTCCAGATATAATCAAATCAGAATGGCTCCTGAGGACATGGAAAACACAAAGTTCATCACACCATGGGGAGCATTCTGTTACAGAGTGATGCCCTTCGGGTTGAAGAACGTTGGTGCAACGTACCCGAGGGCTATGACAACCCTATTCCATGATCTGATGCATAAGGAAATTGAGGTATATGTTGATGATATGATTTCTAAATCCGAGACTGAAGAAGTGCATATAGAGAATTTGTTGAAATTGTTTCAGTGTTTGAGGAAGTATCGTCTCCACTTGAATCCAAATAAATCCAGCTTTGGTGTTCGATCAGGGAAATTGTTAGGTTTCATTGTCATCCAAAAACAAATTGAAGTTCACCCTGATAAAGTTAAGGAAATTCAAAGAAATTCCATCGTTAAGAACTGAAAATCAATTTAGAGGCTTCCTTGGGCGGTTGAATTGCATTTCTAGATTTATTTCCCATATGACTGCAATGTTTGAGCCGATGTTTAAGTTGTTAAAGAAAGATCAAGTTTGTGTGTGGAAAGACTATTTCTAAAGGGAATTTGAAAGTATTAAAGAGTATCTACTTGAGCTTCCTATCTTGCTCCCTCCTGTTGAAGGAAGACGATTGATTATGTATCTGACAGTGTTAGATAATTCTATGGGCTGTTTTTTAGGACAACAAGACAAAACATGGAGAAAGGAATATGCAATTTACTATCTCAGCAAGAAGTTTACTGACTTTGAGTCGCGATATTCTATGTTGGAAAAAACATGTTGTGATTTGGCTTGGGCGGCAAAACTGTTGCGGCAATATATGTTGAATCATACTACTTGGTTTATTTCCAAAATGGATCCAATTAAGTATATTTTTGAAAATCCTGCTCTTATTGGAAGAATTTCCCGTTGGTAGATGTTGTCGTATGAATATGATATTGAATACCATACTCAGAAGGCTATAAAAAATAGTGTGTTGGCATAATATCTTGCTCACCAACCAGTTGATGATTATCAGTTTGTTAAATATGATTTCCCTGATGAAGATGTGATCCTTTTGAAGATAAAAGATTGTGACGAACCTTTTCCTGGGGAAGGTCCTGATCCTGAATCCCGGTGGGGCATGGTGTTTGATGGAGTTTTGAATGATTATGGGAAAGGAATTGGTGCCGTGATTATCACTCCTCATGGATCGCATATCAATTTTACTACAAGATTAGCATTTGATTGCACCAATAACATGGCAGAGTATGAAGCTTGTATCATGGGTCTCGAGGAGGATATTGATCTCATAATCAAAATTCTAGATATGTATGGTGATTCATCTTTGGTAATAAATCATATTAAAGGATAATGGGATACTTGCTACCATGGCTTCATTCCCTACAAAGACTATGCTAGAAGATAATTACCCTTCTTTAATAAAGTTGAATTCCATCATATTCCCAAAGATGAAAATCAGATGGCGGATGCTTTAGCCACTTTGGCTTCTATGTATCAATTAAATACTTAGAATGATGTGCCTCGTATCACAGTGCGATGTCTGGATAGGCCGGCTCATGTGTTTGCAGCAAAGGAAACGTTAGAAGAAAAACCTTGGTATTGTGATATCAAGCATTTTCTCTAGACTCAGGAATACTCGGCTGGTGCGTCAAACAAATATAGAAAGAAACTGAGAAGGTTGGCATGCAACTTTTTCCTCAATGATGATGTGCTATACAAAAGAAATTATGACATGGTCTTGCTCAGATGTGTGGATAGACACGAAGCAGACATGTTGATGCATGAAATCCATGAAGGTTCATTTGGCACTCATGCCAATGGACATTCGATGGAAAAGAAGATGCTTAGGGAAGGTTACTATTGGCTGACAATGGAATCTGACTGTTATAAATTTGCAAAGAAATTCCATAAGTGCCAGATTTATGCTGACAAAATTCATGTGCCTCCGACACTTCTCAATGTTATTTCTTCCCCCATGGCCTTTCTCTATATGGGGTATTGACATGATTAGAATGATTGAACCTAAGGCGTCGAATGGACATCGTTTTATCTTGGTGGCAGTTGACTAATTCACCAAATGGGTGGAAGCAACTTCATAGGCTAATATTACTAAGCAAATGGTAGTACTCTTTATCAAGAACAATCTTATATGTTGGTATGGTATGCCAAGTACGATTATCACCGATAATGGCTCGAATATGAATAATAAGATGATGACAGAACTTTGTGAAGAATTCAAGATTGTCCATCACAATTCACCCCCCTACAGGCCAAAGATGAATGGGGCTGTTGAAGATGCTAATAAAAACATTAAGAAGATAATCCATAAAATGGTTATTACCTATAAATATTGGCATGAGATGCTCCCTTTTTCTTTGCATGGTATCGTACAACCGTCTGCACTTCGATAGGGGAAACCCCGTTCTCTCTTGTGTATTTTATGGAAGTAGTGCTCCCCATTGAGGTTGAGATTCCCTCTTTACGTTTGATAATGGAAACCAAGTTATTAGAGGCTGAATGGGTCCAGAACAGGTTTGACCAATTGAATTTGATTGAATAAAAGAGAATGATGGCCTTGTGTCATGGTCAGTGTAATACGGTGGGAGAACTGACTTTTTGGTTTTATCCAAAATGTGCGAATATCTAGAGTCACCACCGACTTTTCTTTTATCCAACAAAGGAAAGGTGGAAAAGAACCGGAAAGACCTTTCAAGATTATTTTCTGAGTTTGGGGACAAGGTTATGAAAATGGAAGGTGTTAGCACCATTTTCATCCGTAGTTATCTACGGGCTCTTAATCGCTTGCTCACTTTATTTGCTTTATGTGTGTATTTTTGAAAAGTTTTGAAATGCCAAATAGTACGACAATTTGTTTTATGATGACTCTTGTATCAGTCCTCAAGAGTGTTGATAAAGTGTTTTGAAAAATGTTTTTTTGAAAGTGTGAGGTATGAGAAGAAAATGTTTTAAGTTGTGAGCAAGCGATTAACAGTAACTACCCTTACTCAAAAAGTCTTTCACGTAATTTTCCTCTTCCTTTAGATAACACTATCCTGCCATTAGTTGGTAGGAAGCCCTATTATTGGATATTTGAGGGACAGGCCTAAGGTCATCGTATAGTCATGAAAACCACTCGTAAGATATTTTAGCAATTTCCCTAAGGTTTTAAGATCTTTTACCGAGGCAACTTCGAAAGGGTCATCAAGGGACTTATGATCTTATAACCAAAGGGACACTACTAAAACATCCTACGTTCGAGAGACCTGACTATTTATTTTTCTGAGGCAACATGAGGGGTTAACCCTAGAGGTGAAGTGTGCACGTGATTCAATTCAGTTCATTTGTCTTGCAATTAAGGTTTGCTAATTATTTCTATTATGTCTTGCCATGCAATCCTATAAATCTAAGCAGTTAAGACTGATAATAAAATAGTAAAGCTGAAAGAAACATCCTACGCTATTACATCGCTTCAGGAAGGGGGTACAAACCATAAAAATGGGGGATAAATACAGTAAATAAACCCTAATTTAACAACTATTACAAACCATGAGCAAATACAATATTTGGGAAAATAATAATAATGAATGTGTGAAGATTGAAGCGGGAATAAAGTTGAAACCCTAAAAATCTAATTATCTAATAAAATATTTTTTGGTATTTTATTGAGAAAAAGATTTGAAACTTAAACCTAGTTCTAATTAATTTTAATCAATGAAATAAGTCAAAATAATTAAATTAATTAACTTTAATTCACCAAAATTAAATTAATTAGAAAAAATCTGAAATCTATTATTTTTTGGTGATTTTCTCATTTTTATCATAAAAATAAAATTGGTTTTAAAAAATATAAAACAATTAAAAAAGTAAGACTAAAATAAAGAAAAATAGAAAAATGGGTCTGTTGTTGTGAAGCAAACTAGGGGTGCGTCTGAAATTTGCCAAGGCCCAAAAATAGAACCAGCCCAAAATCCTGCACATGATTCAATGTTGCTGGCCCTTGTGAGGTCTATCATGAACGTCTGGATCTAGATTGTTTGATCTGGCGCTGTGATGGATCCAATGGTGATGATGATGGAATGCATTATACGCGTGCTTACCCCTGTAACAATGGATCTGCAAACATGAATTAGAAAAGTAATAGGCAAGAGGCAGGGACCGAACCTCTGCCCTTGCCCATAATAACTCCTTAACATGCACTGCCTCTACCGTTGGCACGACTTTACTTCCGTTAACATACACATGATGATAAATATATATTGTAAATCCAGTCTTTAATGCTGATTGTACAACACGTGTGTGCCAAGTGGGTCCCCTACTATTTGAATAAACCAATCGAATTGTCCCTTTCAGCTAAGCATTCGTCAACGCTGGTTAAGCCACTGTGGGCGGTGGCTCTGGTCATCCCTTTCGTTCGCTCAAAAATCTAAACATGCCAAAATCGATCATAACAAAAACAATAGGGACCCTACCCCCTAATTTGGGGTCTACGAATTCAGTGGTGGTGCTCATTTGGTGTGAGAGTCCCTGTATCATTGCAAATGAAGATCATCTGAAGCTTTTACCTATCAATGGCAAATCTCCATCCTAGCGTCATACCTTACATGTAATGGTTCGAAATGCACAAAAACATTAGTAGCAACACAAATATATGCATGGAATCCATTTATATTACATGAAATAAAAGTTTGAGATCATAACAATATACCAAACGGTGAAATGATGATGAGCTTGGTCCATATGTTAAGACGCTTGCTTGAGGACTAGGCTGGGTTCCTGGAAGCCTCAGGGATCTGTTTGAATGCTTGAAAGAGGCTGACAACAGCTGGAACACGAGATATGTGTTTGCATTATTCTTTGAAAATATTGAAAGTTTTTAGGGTTATGCTTGAGGCTGGTTGCGCCTGCCCTTGTGGTCTGGATCACTTGTGTTTATATATGGTAGGAATTAGGTTAGCAAAACTTGTACAAAATCCCCATGGTTTATGACAAAATATGAGATTTGAAAATTGTATCCAAAGTTGTCATTTTTTCTTCAAACCTCTTCCATTCTATTCTTGCGCATTTTTGACAGCCATTCATGAGATTCTTGGGCCCTTGACTGATGCAATTGAAGCCCATTTATCTCTTAAACCATTTATTTAATATTTTAACTTAATTCTTTTGCAAAAATTAAATAAAAATTGGAACAAATAGAATAAAAGTCAAGGTCATGCACCAAGGGTTTTGAAGTCTTCTAACATGTTATATACATGTTTGGATTTCAAAAAATTGGCCCACAAGCTTAGAAATTCAAAATTGCTCAATATGGACTTTGTGCATTTTACCAAAATTTCCAAATTTGCACTAGTCATAACTTGCTCAATTTTAATATTTTGAAGATGATCTTAGACTTTTTGGAAAGCCCAAGATGTCTCCTACAATCTCTCTTTAGATCTCTTTTGCATTTGGATAATTTGTCTTGATGTAACTTGTCTTGACAAAAAATGCCTTTTTGTTGACTTTCAAAAAGACCTGTAATGTATTTGCTCATATCTTTCCAATGATGCTTTTTTTGGATTTGAAAATTAAAAAAAAAAGTCGTAGAGGATTTTATTCTCTTCAAAATGAGCTTTGTTTTGGGAAAAATGGATGAAGCATGTGAAAGTTATGCCTGGTCAAAGTTCAGTTGACTTTTTCTAGGAAACCCTAATTTAGTAACTTTTGATTCTTGATGATTTGAAAGCATTCCTTAAGGAATAATGATCAACCCTTGATCAAATGATGAATATAACTTAGAAATGTTGATATTGCCCAAAAATATTGAAGTTTGACTGTATGTTGAACACAATTGACCTTTTGACCTAATACAATTAATTTTTAGTCATCTGAGCAATTGACTGAGCAAACTTGTGATGCAAGGCATGAAACTTGGCATGAGAAATCTTGAATACCTATAGAGAACCATGAAAACTACTTAATTCCTTGAGAACTCAATCTTCCTTGTGAAACACAAAACCCTAGTGGTGGACCCATTGCTTAGGAGGAGAATTTGTCTGATAAATTCTTAAGCAACGTTAAGCAAATGAGGAATTCATGAAATGTCTTGAAGAAATGGAAGGGAAAATTTTTGGGTACAAAAGCTGCCCCTGTTCAATCTTCTTAAACCTGAAGATTTAGATTGGCTTGTTTTCCTTTCTTGATCTAAAAGTGGAAGATGATTGAACACTAGAGTGCCCAGAAATTTGCCCTTGCCGGTGCATGGAGTAACATTGTCGGTTGATGGTATGATTGAATGGGCTTAAAAGATGCCATTTGGAGAGATGACTGAGATTCGTCAGAGATGGGCTTATAGATGCCATCTAAAGTAACTATTGACTTTAAACTAGAAGAAGTATCAGAATGAATCCACGGTTGATTTTATCTGAGTCTGAAGATGTGTATATTCGACTTTGACTGGAAAAGTATCAGAATAGACCTATGGTTGGTTCTATTTGAGCCAGAAAATGTCTTTGACTAGAAGAAGTATCAGAATAGATCCTTGGTTGATTTAATTTGAGCTAGACAATGTTTCTTTTGTCTTTAACTGGAAAAAGTATCAGAATAAACCTTTAGTCGATTTAATCTGAGCCAGAAAAAGGTCTACTAGAAGAAGTATCAGAATAAATCCTTGGTTGATTTAATTTGATCCAAGAGAGGTGTATGTGTCTTTAACTGGAAGAAGTGTCAGAATAAATCTTGGCGTGATTTAATCTGAGCCCGAAAATGTTCCGCTAGAAGAAGTATCAGAGTAAATCTTTGGTGGATTTACCCTGAGCCAGAGAATGTCTTCGACTGGAAGAAGTATCAGAACAGATCTATGCTTGATCTAAATTGAGCCAGTAGATATTTATGCTTGACTTATCTGGAAGAAGTATCAGAATAAATCATTGGTCGATTTAATCTGAGCTAGAAAAGGTCTTTGTTGTCTTTAATTGGAAAAAGTATCAGAATAAATCTCCAGACGATTTAATCTGAGCCAGGAAAAGGTCCACTGGAAGAAGTATCAGAATAAATCTTTGGTCGATTTACCCTGAGCCAGAGAATGTCTTCGACTGGAAGAAGTATCAGAACAAATCTATGCTTGATCTAAACTGAGCCAACATATATTTATGCTTGACTTATCTGGAAGAAGTATCAGAATAAATCATTGGTCGATTTAATCTGAGCCAGAAAAGGTCTCTATTGTCTTTAACTGGAAAAAGTATCAAAATAAGTCTTCGGACATTTTAATCTGAGCCAAGAAAAGGTCCACTGGAAGAAGTATCAGAATAAATCCTGGCGTGATTTAAACTGAGCCAGAAGATATCCGCGCTCGTTTTCAACTGGGAGAATTATCATAATAGATTGATGCTTGATCTAAGCTGAGCCAGAAGATATTGTCTTTGAGAAGACTGTCTAGTCATACCAGTTTGATGACGTTGGTCTGTTGATTGATCTTTTCCTAAAAAGGTAAAGGGTTAGTTGTATGCAATGTCATGATGTATGAAATGCATTACGAAATGATGTTCTCAAAATAAATAAGATTGTGTTGTATGTGTCTTGTATTCATATGCTATGACGTTTGTAAATGATGTATGAATGTGAGCGTATCAGTTACTCTTTGTAGTGTTGTTGAACTGGGGAAAATAAAATCCCTAACTGTTGTCGGAGATGAAGAGTGTAATTCCGCACTATTGGTTGAAGTTAAATTTTCTGGGGATTCCCCCTTTTTGTCCGAGGATATTCCACTGGAGATTTTTATTTCTGCTTGAGGATAGAAGCCTTCAAGAGAGGTTGATAACCTGCCAGGATTCTTGAAACTGATGAATTACATGCACTCTGACTGGAGATGGAAAACGAATGACCCTCTGATGTGAGTATCTACTTTTCTGGAGGTGGTTATCTTGATTAATACTGCTGGAGAGAAGAGTTTTGTTGGAAGATTTTACTAATTTGGAGAAATAAACTCCACTGAGGGATGAACTTCCGTAGCTAGAGAAATGAACTCTACTGGGGGATGAAGCTTTATAAACTGCTTGCGGTTTTATGAAAATCTGTTGGGGAACCCAAGAATTCCATAGACCATGTTGGGTAATTCTCCAAGATTCTAGGGGGACGATTGAACCTTTTTATTGAGGAATGTGTTCTTGCTTATGATGAATTTTATGAAGATAATTCTCTAGGAGTGGTTGTTCTATGGGGATTCATGGATGAATTTTGATATTGTCCCAACTCTTAGAGCCTTTAGTAACTGTCTTTCCCGTTTTTATGCATACATTTGTACACAATAATCACATTCAAATGCATATGTTCATTTAAAATAATCACTGGAAGTTTTTGCAAACAAAACAGAAAAATAAAAAATAAATAGTTTTGAACTTTAAAAGAGAAGTTTTGTATTAATTTGGAAAGTCTGCCTATAAACAGGCGCTTTTATACAAAGAAGACGAACATCCTAATAAGAGAAATGTCATCGTAAAAATGGTAAATATACAAAGTGGTACACAAATAAAAACAACTAGGTGAAATAATCCCATTGGGTTTCAATTCTGCTATTGCCTTTATATCTTTGAGCATCTCATCACTTTGCTGTTTGGAAGAAGTTGACTGGATTGATCCGTACCATTCAAACTTGCGAATGACGTGTGGTTGTAAGGTGATCCAACGGGACATATTCATACGCTTTTAAATCCCTAATTTTTCCTGGACCTCCCTTTCGAGTTTTCAGTCCACCAGGATACACTTTTTTTGCCCAAGCCGCCTTTTCAGGTTTTCGACTTACCGGGTGTACATACTTTTTATATAGATCCCTAATTTTTGCCTAAAACCTTTTGGTTCGTCGGGCTGCCCTTATTTTTTCCTAGGCTAGTCAACCTAGAGGGTCTCTTTTCACGCGTAGTATCTTTTAACTATGTCCGCATTTACAAGGTGCGGAAGGTCGTCACCGTCCATAGTGGTTAATATCATAGCTCCACCAGAAACCATACTCTTGATCACAAATGGTCCTTCATATGTAGGAGTCCACTTTCCCCTGGGATCACCTTATGGTAGGATGATGCACTTGATTACTAGGTCACCAACCTGATATACCTGACGTCTAACCTTCTTGTTAAAAGCTTTGATCATACGTTTATGGTACATCTGACCATGACAAACAGCCGCGAGCCTCTTCTCGTCAATCAGGCTCAATTTGTCAAGTCGAGTATGAATCTATTCGTCTTTGTTTAAACCTGCATCCTTCATGATTCTCAGGGAAGGGATTTGGACTTCGACGGGTAAGACAACTTCCATACCGTATACGAGAGAAAAGGGGTTTCCACTGTTGATGTACGCACTGAGGTACGATAACCGTGAAGAACAAATGGTAACATCTTGTGCCAGTCTTTATATGTTATTGTCATCTTCTGTATAATCTTCTTTATATTTTTATTGGCGGCCTCCATAGCGCCATTCATCTTCGATCGATAAGGAGAAGAGTTATGATGTTGGATCTTAAATTGCGTACATATATCGGTGATCATAGTATTATTGAGGTTGGTACCATTATTTGTGATAATTCTTTCTGGGATACTAAACCGACGGATAAGATTATGCCTGATGAACCGTGCCACAATGTTCTTGGAAACAGAAGCGAATGAGGCTACCTCTACCCACTTCGTGAAGTAATCAATGGCAACAAGGATGAAGCAGTACCCATTGGAAGCGGTAGGTCTAATCTCTACAATCATATCAATTCCCCACATTGCGAACGACCATGTAGCAGTCAAGACATTTAAGGGAACTTGAGGCACATGTACTTTGTCAGCGTAGATTTAACATTTGTGACAAGTCCGGGAGTGATGATGACTGTCTGTTTCCATAGTGGACCAATAGTAACATGCCCTCAAAATATTTTTAGACATCGTGTGCCCACTAGAATGGGTGCCAAAGATACCTTCGTGCATATCCTCCATAATCTTCTCCGCTCCTCTATTGTCCACACACCAAAGTAAAGTGGAATCATGGTTGCGCTTGTAGGGAGTTCCATTACTGAGGAAGAACATGGCATAGAACCTTCTTAGAAACTTCTTGTCATTTATAGATGTTCCCTCGGGATATTCTTGGGCTTCGAGATACCTTTTCACCCCATGGAACCAAGTGTTTTCCTCTACTCCCTCAGTATTAATCTCATAACAGTGTGCTGGTTCGTCTAATCTTTCAATATTGATCTAAGGGGCTTCGTTATCCCATCTGACCTTAAACATGGATGACATGGCATCTAGCGCATGCACTAACTGGTTTTATTCTCGTGGAATATGTTCAAAGGTAATCTCTTCAAAATATGGGATCAATGTCAACACATGCTCTCGGTACGGGATGAGATTATGATGCTTCATATCCCATTCTCCCTTAATCTGACTGATCACCAAGGCTGAGTCTCCGTATACTTGTAAGAACTTGATCTGCATATCAATAGCAACCTTGATACCCATAATATATGCTTCATATTTGTCCATATTGTTGGTACAATTAAAACATAGTCTGGCAGTGAAGGGTGTAAGTCAGCCTTCGGGAGAGATAATCACAGCACCAATGCCATTGCCGAGCGCGTTGGAAGCTCCATCAAAGACCATAGTGCATTGGGATCCTTTTTCAGGTCCTTCATCCGGTCCAGGTTCTTCACAGTTAGTTACTAACATAATTTTCTCGTCAGAGAATTCAAAGTTCATAGATTGGTATTCGTCTACGGCCTGATGAGCCAAATGATCAGCTAGTACACTTCCTTTGATTGCTTTTGAGTAGTGTACTGAATGTCATATTCGGTCAGGACCATTTTCCATCTTGTTATTCTTCTGGAGAGAGCGAGCTTCTTGATGGGATCCATTTTAGATATCAACAAGGTAGTGTGAGTCAACATATACTGTCTTAGTCGGCGAGCAACCCATGCCAAAATGCAGCAAATTTTCTCAAACAGTGAGTATCTTATTTCATAGTCAGTAAACGTTTTGCTAAGGTAGTATATTGCATACTCTTTTCGACCAAACTCGTCATGTTTTCCCAACACACACCCCATTGAATTTTCTAACACTATTAAGTATATTATCAGAGGTCTCCCTTCAACTGGTGGTATTAAAATTGGAGGTTCTTAAAGATATTCTTTGGTTCTGTCAAAGGCCATCTGGCAATCGTCGTTTCATTTCACTACTTGATCTTTCTTTAGTAATTTGAAGATTGGTTCACAAGTAGCGGTTAGGTGGGAATTGAATCTGGCAATATAGTTTAGATGTCCTAAGAAACCTCTAACTTCCTTCTCATTGCAGGGAGTTGGCATTTAACTTTTGCAGGATCTACCTCAATACCTTTGCCACTGACGATGAAACCTAGGAGTTTACCAGATCTTACTCCAAAGGTTCACTTGTTTGGGTTTAGTCTTAACTTGTACTTCTTCAGCCTTTCAAACAGTTTTTGCAAGTGATCAAGGTGTTCTTCTTCATTCTGAGACCTGGCTATCATGTCGTCAATGTAGACCTCTATCTCATGATGGATCATATTATGGAACAATGCTACCATAGCACACTGATAGGTTACTCCCGCATTTTCAACCCAAATGGCATAACTTTGTAACAGAAAGTGCCCCACTGTGTAACGAAGGTAGTCTTCTCCATGTCTTCAGGTGCCATTTTGATCTGATTATAACCGGAGAAACCGTCCATGAAGGATAATATCTTGTGATGTGCGGTGTTGTCAACCAAAACATCAATATGGGGAAGCGGAAAGTCATCTTTGGGGCTCTCCCTATTCAAATCTCTGTAATCCATGCACATACTGTTAGAACATAGTTTGATTCTACAACCCTTGTAAGAGTTTGATGATAACAAACACTCAAAGAACAATCATGCTCCCTAAATTTGTATTTTGTTTTGTAGAGAAGTTCTGATGGAAGAAGCTCAAAAGATGAGTTAAATAGATGTTTCAACTCTGATTCTAAACATCTCTTAAAGAAGTCCTAACGCTGCAAGCAGCACTCTATGTTTCTGATCCATAAAGTTCTCGAAAGAAGCAACAGTAACTTTCATCTTCTGAAGCAAGCATGTTCTGAAGCGTTACAAATCAATTATTGCTATTCAAAAGTAACATCTGGAAGGGAACAAGGATCTCTATTTTTGGAAAGCTCTTTAATTTTCTTTAATCAATATTCCAAAATCTCATACATGCTTCGCCTATTTAAACAAAGTTTGAAGGATAAATCTTTCATGATTTTTCACGCACAATAACGAAGCAATCTACATCATCTTCAAACAGTCAAAATCAAAATTGTGTAAAACATCACTTGTGATATTGTTTTATTAGAAAACATTTTTGTACATGTTTATTCAATATTGTTTAGTGAAATTCCTTGAGAAAACCGGATTGTGGTTTAAACTCAAGAAGACTTTGACGGTTGTCATAGTAGCTTTGTAATCAAGTTTGATTAGTGGATTAAGACCTCGTTGAGAAAGGCGAAATCACCTTGGCGGGTGGACTGGAGAAGTTTGAGTTCAAACAAACCAGGATAACCAATGTGTTCTTTTCTTTAAGTTTTAAAAACTCCAATTCAAACCCCCCTTTCTTGGGTTTTTCCATTCTTCAATTGGCATCGGAGTGCCTGGTTCTGAGTACAAGCACTTAACCATGTCAGAAAAATATCTAAGCTAAGAAAAACACTATGGTGGGACCAAGTCAGAACATCAATAATGACTACCATGATGAGAAAGACAAAATCAGCGGCAAACCTACAATCTTTGATGGTGAGAACTTCGATTACTGGAAAGACAGAATCAAAAGTTTCTTTCTGGCTTATGACACTAATCTTCGGGATATGGTGACTGATGGGTACATTCATCTTGTTGATGAAAGAGGTCAGAAGATTGAATGAAAAAGAATGTCATATCATCAAAATCGAGATTTCAGAAATCATCACAAGGACAGAACTATTATCTTCAGTGCTATCTCATACAGAGTATGAGAAGATCACAAACAGAGAGTCAGCAAAACACATGTTTTGTTCATTGAGAATGACGCATGAAGGCAACATGCAAGTCAAAGAAACCAAAGCTCTTGAGCTCATTCAGAAGTATGAAGCCTTCAAAATGGTAGAAGATGAAACCATTGAGACAATGTTCTCAAGATTTCAAATTCTGGTGGTGGGGTTAAAAGATCTGGATAAAGGGTACTCAACTGCTGACCATGTAAAGAAGATCATCAGAAGTTTACCCAAGAAATGGAGACCCCATGGTCACAACTCTTAAACTGGCCAAATATTTGAACAAAATCTCTCTCAAAGAACATGTCAGCTCTCTCAGAAGTCATGAGATAGAGTTAGAAGAAGATGAGCCCTAGAAGCAAGGTAAGTGTTTAGCCCTTAAATCTAACAAAAAATATGAATCGAAAGTTTTGCAGGAAAAAGAAGAAAACTCTGATGGATCCTCATCAGAAGAAGACGAAATGTCTCTTCTCTCCAGAAGAGTCAATCAGTTGTGGAAGTACATGCAAAGGAAGTTCAGAAATTCCAGAAGAACAAAGAATCAGTCTGAACCATGTTTGGATACAGAAAGTCTGAACCATCTTCTAGATACAGAAAGTCAAGTAACAGAGACATTGTCTGCTATGAATGTAATGAACAATGGCATTACAAAAGCGATTGTCCATAACTTCAAAAGGAGAAACCTAAAATGAAGTTATTTAAGGGGAAGAAGAAAAGTCTCATGGCAACATGGGATGACTCAGATTCTTCTGAAGTAGAAACAGAATTAGAAGATGAAAGATCCAGCATAGCACTTATGGCCAACGTGTCAGAAGATACTGAATCATCTGGATCAAAATCAGACTCAAAGGAAGAAGAGGTATTTTCTAACTTTTCTAGATCTTAATTACAAGAGAGTGTGAGAGAAATTCTAGAAAGATATAAGAAACTTTGAGTCATAAACAAGAACCTAAAAAAGGATCTAGTTTCTGACTCTGAAGAAACTAAGAAACTAAGATCAGAAAACTCTGAGCTGAAAGAAACAATTTCAAAACTTGAAAATAAATTACAAAATGCTCAGAATGAAACTGTCTCAGAAGTTCCTAGTAACTCTGATAAGATCATAAAGGAATATGATCATAGCTTTCAAAAATTTCTTGCTAAAAACATAGATAGAAGCAAGATGGCTTCAATGATCTGTGTAGTTAGTAGAAACGGCATAAAAGGAATAGGATACAAGGGAAAAGTATCCCAACCTAATAAAGTTAAGGATATTGTCATTAAATGCACACCTCTGTATTCTCACTTCACTTATGGGAACACACATGACATAAAGTATACTAGTAATGCTTTTTCTGCTAAACCCAAATTCAAACAGAATTTTGGTAACTCTAACAAACAAGGACCAAAAAAGATATGGGTCCCTAAGGATAAAATTGTCTATGTTGCAAATATCCTTAATAGCAAGACTGAAACACCAATCATGGTACTTGGACTCTGGATGTTCTTGACACATGATGGGAAGAAAGCATATGTTCCAAAGCCTGGAGCTTAAATTTGGAGGCTACGTAGCTTTCAGAGGCAAACAGAAGGGGAAGATCATTGGCTCTGGAACTATTAGTAACAATACTCTTCCCTCTATAACTAATGTTTTTTTAGTAGATGGATTAATGCATAACTTTTTATCCTTAAGTCAATTAAATGATAACGGTTATGATATAATCTTCAATCAAATGTCCTATAAAGCAGTTAGTCAGAAAGATGGATCTATCCTCTTTAATGGAAAGAGAAAGAACAACATTTACAAAATAAAACTTTCTGAACTGAAAAGTCATAATGTAAAATGCATATTGTCTGTTAACGATGAGAAATGGGTCTGGCACATAAGATTGGGGCATGTTAGTATGAGATGAATATCTCAGATTAACAAACTTAATCTGGTCCAAGGAATTCCTAACTTGAAGTTCAGCTCAGATGCTCTGTGTGAAGCATGTCAAAAAGGCAAGTTTGCAAAACCCTCTTTTAAAACAAAAAATGTTGTTTCTACCTCCAGACCATTAGAACTTCTGCATATAGATCTATTTGTACCAGTGAAAACTGCATCCATTAGTGGAAAGAAGTATGGATTACTGATCGTAAATGACTATATCAAATGGACATGGGTAAAGTTCTTAAGACACAAGGACGAGTCACACTCTGTGTTCTTTTCCTTCTGTAACCAAGTCCAAAACGAAAAAGATCTTAGAATTTTTAAAGTTAGAAGTGATCATGGAGGAGAATTTGAAAACAAAAAATTTGAATTATTTTTTAATGAGAATGGCATCTCTCATGATTTCTCTTGTCCTAGAACTCCTCAACAAAACGGAGTTGTAGAACGAAAGAACAGAACTTTACAAGAAATGGTCAGAACCATGATCAACAAGACTAACATTGCTAAGAACTTCTGGGCAGAAGCAATTAACACAACATGTTACATTCAGAATAGAATCTCTATAAGACCTATTCTGGATAAGGATCCATATGAATTGTGGAAGAACAAAAAGCCTTATATTTCTTATTTTCATCCATTTGGATGTACTTGTTTTATTCTGAACACTAAAGAACATCTGAACAAGGTTGACTCTAAAGCATAAAATTATCTTATGTTAGGATACTCTAAACGCTGAAGAGGCTATAAAGTATATAACACAGAAACAAGGATTGTAGAAGAGTCAATAAATGTCAGATTTGATGATAAGCTTGACCCTCAAATATCAAAGCAAGATAATTTTTTTGCAGATATAGAAGTCCAATTTACAGGTACTTAAGATATTGCATCAGAAGTTTCTCACAAAGAATCACAATCAACTCCAGAAGAAGATGTCACAAACATTACAACACCATCTGAAGAGCCTCTCCAGAAAAGACAATCCAGAAGTAGCTTAGCTCATCCAGAGACAAAATTCTGGGAAAGAAAGAAGATCCAATCAGACAAGATCCACATTCAGAAACTCTGAAGAATCTCTCATGGGATTAGTGTCTCTGATTGAGCCAACTTCCATTGATGAAGCTCTTCTGGACAATGATTGGATACTTGCAATGCAGGAAGAATTAAACCAATTCACCATAAAAAATATGCAGGATCTGGTTCCTATACCAAAAGGGTTAAACATCATTATAACCAAATGGGTATTCATAAACAAATTGAATGAACAATGAGAAGTCATCAGAAACAAAACACGGATGGTGGCACAAGGTTATAGTCAGCAAGATGGGATAGACTATACATAAACCTTTGCTCCAGTTTCCAGGTTAGAATCTATCATACTTTTAATTTCTTATGTTGTAAATAATGGCATCACTCTCTATCAGATGAATGTCAAAAGTTCATTCTTAAATGGTTACATTGATGAAGAAGTTTATGTGCACCAACCCCCTGGTTTTGAAAATTCAAAACATCCAGTATATGTCTTTAAAATAAAGAAATCACTATATGGTCTGAAACAAGCTCCCAGAGCTTGGTGTAGCTGTAGAAATGTTCAAGACTAAGCCATGGATTGACTAGACTTATACAGATCAAAATAAATATCGTCACCACACTTTATTATTTCCAAAGGAATGGGAAAAGAGAGAATAACCCAAAAAGATGGGGAAAGATTTAAGGTAAGGGGGTTGGTTATGCAAAGGGAAGGTATTAGCACCCTAAACATCTAAGGTACTCCGCAAGAACCTCTTTGAAAAATCTGTATATTTTGGCTATAAAATGTTGTATATAAAATAGATGGTCGAGGTGAGAAAAGAAGTATTTTTTATGATTTTTGCACCCGCCGCGGTGCGAACCTTTAGTGCCTATGTACCACCTTTCGTGCAATAGGGGATTAGGGTACACATAGTTCACCTTTTAAAATTTTAAAACACAAGTGTGTTGGTTAAGTTTATGAGATAAGACATCATCGTCATTGTCCGTGTGGAAAACATACTTACTATACACAATTATGAGAAAGGAGAATTTGCATCATCTCAAAGTCGAGGATATGGCTTGGATTTTAAAATCAACAATGCCTCACTCAACACCCAACTGGAAAATCTCTCTCTTCACTACATATTGTAGAAGTATAGTTGTTTGCATCACTACAAGGATTGGTAAGAGTCTAATCTTTTGAGAAAAGTTTTAAAGTAAAAATCCAAATTGGCCAAATGGTTTGAAATGAGATTGATTGAATTTTAGTCTTCTCAGAAAAAAATGTCAAGGTATTATTAAATTGATTGAAGTTTATTTATGAAAAGGTTTTGAAAATGCATGGAGCTAAGTCCAACTTTTATTATGAAAATGGTTCAAGTTTCAAATCAAGAAGAGTTTTCAAAAGGAGGAAAAAGATTTTTGAAATTAAAGAAGATGGGAGGAGAAGAAGAGACTATCCTAAAGCATAAGGTAAAAGATAGGGATGAGAACCATCTAACCAACAATAAGCCAATACTTGACATTATGAGTCAAGATAGAATTCCCATTTTTTGGATTGAAACCAAACAAGCAAAGATACTAGATCTCTTGAGAGAACCAAACTTCAAATGTATTAAGTCTTCACGATAATTGGGCAGAGTAACGGCTGTATACAGGTGAATTCCATATTATAAACAAAGTATGTAATCACAAAAACCTGCACACAAAACAAACAAACAACCCAATGTCTTGAGGTAAACCTCAAGAACTCCAGACAAAATATGAATTAAAGTCACAAGGTCTCCAACATAGGCCAAGGTTTCTAATCCTAAGTCCAAGAAGTCCAATACTCCATAATGCCAAGGATAGTAACCAAATAGTCCAAATATCATTAAAGCTTTTTATGGTTCATGTTGATTATTAGGTGTCTTAAAAAAAGAAAATAAAATCTCAAGTGAGAAAAATAAAAATAACAAGAATATAAATGCTCAAGTGAGCAAAATAAAAATGGCATGAAATGTAATGCTTAAAGTAAATGGTACAAAAGCATAAAAATAAAAGCATAAAGTAAAAAAAAATTAATAATTAGCGGTTAGTTGGATGACCATCTTGAAACTTGCATTTGAAACTCATTAGAGGATTGGTAGAACCAAAGCCTCCACACAACAAGTTGAATTTTCTTTTTGTCAAGTATATCATCCATTTGGAATCCTCAAAAGTACCATTTAATGGTCAACGATATTTAAGTGATCCGCGTTGACCAAAAGTGTTATAGATCCATTAGAGGATTGGTAGAACCAAAGCCTCCACACAATGAATCTCAAGGTTATTAGATCAAAGAGATTAAATCAACATACATGGGCTTGTAAAATAGGTTTGGACCACGAATGATCATTTATTCAAATCAGAACAAAATTTAGCGCTACGTTAAGCAATCGTAAGTGGACTTATATAGAAGTCACACCAATTTTAAGACCAGTCAATAACAATCTATGCACCATTTATTTTGAGACATGATATAGAAATCATGCTCCAATAACACTTAGTGCAATAAGAAAGGGATAAGATGAAGACGGATGGGAAAGAATATACAAACCACATTTGAATTAAAATTTAATCAAACTATTATTAAAATCATCCATCCATTTTTGTGGAGTTAGACTCAACACCATGGATCCAATGATGTTAACAAAGTTCATGATAAAAAATTCAACCCAAGATCAGCCAGAAAATAATCAAAAAATAATATTGCATTTAATATATATATATTTAAAAAAGGTTTTAAAATGTTTTAAAATAGAAATAAAAGAGAAAAATATCAACTATGTTCAAATTAATCAAAAATATAAAGTAAGACCATAGAAAAATCAGAAATGGATTAAAAAAATTTTATAAAATTTTTGGTAATTTTTTAAAGTCAAAAACTATTTTTTAAAAATTAAAAGAAATAAGTAAAATAAACCAAAAATGATAAAAAATAACAAAGTTAGAAATAAAAAATAAACGAGGTCACCGATATTTGTCACAATATCATTGGATCATTCCATAATTTTTTTCAGAATTTAAAAATGCATAAAAGTATTTTTAAACATTTAAAACAATTCAAATAAAGTGAAAATTTATAAAAATATCAAAACATAAAATAAAATTGTGAAAAAATAAAAATCAGAAAGAGAAAAATCAAAAATATTTTTCATAATTTTTTCAGATTTTTTGGGCTAAAAATGAATTTTCTATGTTTTTTGAAATTTAAATCAATTAAAATAAAAATTAGAAATAAAAAATAAAGTGAAAAATATGTGGACCATTGGATGACAGTCAAACATGTTAGTAATCAAATCCAAGGGATCTGGCGCACTGTGCATATCATGGTCATTAGTGAATAAAGCACTGCATCAAATGTAAAATCAGAAATTCAAAATAATCCAAATGGCACGCCATTATTAGTTAGAAGATGACACGTTGGTCATCTTCAACCTCCAGCCAGTACCAAAACCAAGTTTCTCAATCTGTAAAATTAGAGCACGAGACCTATGCCATTCGCTTCGTCTCTTCAAGACGAAGACAACCACACCTTCGCGTCAAATTTATATAAATTGTAGCTCAAGCAATTTAGAAGGAAAGTTTTGAAAAGGAATTTGAAATTTCATAGTCAAAACCTGTTTCCAGATAAAAGCAAGTGTTGCGACTAGAACCAGGGCAATGAGAGATTCACAATGATATCAAAGTTTTGAAGAATTGATGGAGAAATCTACCTATTGAGGTTGAGATGCAGAGCTCTGAAACTGGACTTCTATGGATCAATATAGGTCACGATTCTTCAAGGTAATTGTATGTTAGAACAATGTTTGAATCTACTACCCTACGTTTAAGTTTTGATGATAACAAAATGAAAAGATATATTATTTATATGATTCATGTATGAACTATTTGCTGCCTAAATTATTACGTTCTGATTTGCAGATACTCTGATAGGTATAAGCAAGATCACACTTAATCAGCATCAAAATATTGATTCTTGACATCAGCATCAGAAGTTGCTATATCAGAATACCAGAATCAGAAGATCAACTCACGTGTATGCTGAAGCTTGATGAACAGAACTGCGCTCAACACTCTGATAAAGAAAACAACGGTTCATCAGCAGTTAAGCAGAGTCAGAATGAGCCAAGCCAGAACATGCATTAAGTAAGCAACGGTACTGTGCATTGAAAGCAAATTATTACCAACCTCCTCATTCCAGACAAGATCTGCTCAATAAGGAAAGTTTGTTATTAGCATTGAATCAAGAATATTGCTCCAACGTTCAAGAATCTCAGTGCTATATAAACAAGACTATGAAGATTGAATTGGCTAATGCTCTCCAACTCTATACACGCCTAAAAGCTGATCATAATCTTCCTTCTCTCAGTTTGCTAAACACTACACCTCTCCTTAATCAATTATTGTTTAGCAATCTAGTTTCTAAGCTTAAAGTTGTGTATACATCACAGTTGTGATACAGTTTTGTTGAAAACATTCACACACTTAGATTTATCTTCTTTGTAAGAAAGTGTTTCCTTGACAAACTGGGTTGTGGTTTGCATCAAGAAGGCTTTAGAAGTTGTTAAAGAAGTTTGTAATATTCAGTTGAATATAGTGGATTAAGACCTCGTTGGAGAGAGGCGAAATCACCTTGATGGGTGGACTGGAGTAGTTTGAGATCAAACGAACCAGGATAAAAATATCTTGTTCATTGCATTGATTTTCAGTTTTACAATTCAACCCCCCCTTCTTGTGTTTTTCACTACTTCAATTGGCATCAGAGCGCCTGGTTCTGAGCTAAAACACTTAACCGTGTCAGTACAAGATCCAGCGTCAGAAAAACACAATGGCAGGAAACTATTCTCACACCAGCAATGACAACCAAGAGGACAGAGACAGATTCAGTGGCAAACCTCCAGTCTTTGATGGAGAAAATTTTGATTACTGGAAAGACAGAATTGAAAGCTTCTTTCTGGCACATGATGCTGATCTGTGGGATATGGTGACAGATGGATACACGCACCCTGTGAATGCAATCGGTCAAAAGATTGATAGAAAAACAATGTCTGACCAACAAAAGCGTGACTTCAAGAATCACCACAAGGCCAGAACCATCCTTCTCAGCGCCATCTCCTATACTGAATATGAAAAGATCTCCAACAGAGACACAGCAAAGAACATTTTTGACTCACTCAGAATGACGCATGAGGGCAACGTTCAAGTCAAAGAAACTAAAGCTCTGGCGCTCATTCAGAAGTATGAGGCGTTCAAAATGGAAGAATCTGAATCCATTGAAACAATGTTCTCAAGATTCCAGATTCTGGTAGCTGGTCTCAAGGTTCTGGACAAAGGATACTCTACTGTTGACCATGTCAAGAAAATCATCAGAAGTTTACCCAAGCAGTGGAGACCAATGGTTACAGCTCTAAAGCTAGCTAAAGATCTCAACAAAATCACTCTGGAGGAACTTATCAGCTCCCTCAGAAGTCATGAGATAGAGCTAGAAGCTGACGAGCCTCAGAAGCAAGGTAAGCCTTTAGCATTGAAATCTAACAAAAAATCTAAGTCTAAAGTTTTGCAGGCAGTTGAAGAAACATCTGATGGATCCTCATCACAAGAAGACGAACTCTCCCTCCTCTCCAGAAGAGTAAATCAACAGTGGAAGCAAAGACAAAGGAAGTTCAGGAATCCCAGAAGATCTGATCAGAACGAGTCTTCTTCCAGATACAGAAGGACAGATTCTTCCTCTGGATACAGAAGATCTGAAGGCTCCTCTAGTAGCAAAAAGCCAAACACCAAGGACATCATCTGCTATGAGTGCAATGAGCAAGGACACTACAAGAGTGATTGTCCAAAGCTTCAGAGGGAAAAGCCCAAAATGAAGTTTGGAAGAGAAAAGAAGAAAAGTATCATGGCTACATGGGATGACTCTGACTCGTCTGAAGCTGACTCAGAATCAGATGATGAGAGAGCCAACATAGCTCTCATGGCTAATATTTCAGAAGATAGTGAAGCTTCTGAATCAGACTCTGAATCAGACACTGAAGAGGTATTTCCTAACTTTGTTGTTAATTTTACCAAGGCTGAACTTGCTGAAATCCTTAATGAGATTCTGGAAAGGTATCAGCAAATTAGAGTTAAATTCAGAGACCTGAAAAGGAATCTTGAATCTGACTCTAATAAGACTGAGAGTCTCAAATTGGAGAATTCTGAGCTGAGAAATAAGATTTCAAAATTAGAAAACACTTTACAAAACTCTCAGAAGGAACCAATTTCTGAAACTCCCAGCAACGCTGATGAGATCATCAAGGAGTATGATCACAGTTTCCAGAAGTTCCTTGCTAAAAGCATAGATAGAAGCAAAATGGCTTCAATGATCTATGGAGTTAGCAGAAACGGCAGGAAAGGAATAGGATACCAAGGTAAGGTTCCTACACCAAAGAATGTTATGGACTTAACCATTAAACACACTCCTCTGAATTCACATTTTGTGTATGGTCACACACATGATATTAAATACACTAGCAGTAAGCACTCTGTGAAACCAAAATCAACCAAAGTTTTGAAAAAACTAACAAATCAGGACCCAAGAAAATCTGGGTACCTAAGGATAAAATAATACATGTTGCAGATATCCTTAGCAGCAAGTCAGAAACACCAGTCATGGTACCTGGACTCTGGCTGCTCGCGACACATGACGGGAAGAAGGCATATGTTCCAAAGCCTGGAACTTAAGCCTGGAGGCCACGTTGGCTTTGGAGGCAATCAGAGGGGAAAGATAATTGGCTCTGGAACTGTAGGTAATGGAAATCTTCCCTCTATTAATAATGTTCTGCTAGTAGATGGATTAATGCATAATCTGTTATCCATAAGTCAATTAAGTGATAATGGTTATGATATAATCTTTAATCAAAAATCATGTAAAGCTGTTAGTCAGAAAGATGGGACTATCCTGTTTAATGGTAAGAGGAAAAACAACATTTACAAAATCAAACTTTCTGAACTGAAGAGTCAGAATGTAAAGTGCCTTCTGTCTGTTAACAACGAGCAGTGGATCTGGCACAGAAGATTGGGGCATGTTAGTATGATAAGAATATCTTAGATTAACAAACTCAATCTGGTCAGAGGACTTCCTAATTTGAAGTTCAATTCAGATGCTCTGTGTGAAGCATGTCAGAAAGGCAAGTTTGCAAAACCTTCTTTTAAATCTAAAAATGTTGTTTCTACCTCTAAGCCATTAGAACTTCTGCACATTGACTTATTTGGACCAGTTAAAACTGCTTCAGTCAGTGGTAAGAAGTATGGGTTAGTAATCGTAGATGACTATAGCAGATGGACATGGGTAAAGTTCTTAAGACACAAGGACGAGTCACACTCTGTGTTTGTTACCTTCTGTAACCAAGTTCAGAATGAAAAGGATCTTAGAATCGTTAAAGTCAGAAGTGATCATGGTGGAGAATTTAAAAACAAAGACTTTGAGTCATTCTTTAATGACAGAGGCATTCTGCATGATTTCTCTTGTCCTAGAACTCCCCAACAAAATGGAGTTGTAGAACGAAAGAACAGAACATTGCAAGAAATGGCCAGAACCATGATCAATGAGACAAACGTTGCTAAGATCTTCTGGGCAGAGGCAATAAACACAGTGTGCTACATTCAGAATAGAATCTCAATAAGACCTATTCTGGAAAAGACTCCATATGAATTGTGGAAGAACAGAAAGCCCAACATTTCACATTTTCATCCATTTGGATGTACTTGCTTTATGTTAAATACAAAGAATTATTTGAACAAGTTTGACTCTAAATCACAGAAGTGTATTATGTTAGGATACTCTGAACGCTCAAGAGGGTACAGAGTATAAAATACAGAAATACAGATTGTGGAAGAATCAATCAGTGTTTGTTTTGATGATAAGCTTGACTCTGAAAAGTCAAAGCAGAATGAAGTTTTTTCAGGTATGGAAATTGAATTTACAGGTTCTAAAGACAAGTCATCAGAAGCTCTCAACACAGACACTCCTTCAACGTCTGAAAGGAGCACCGCTAGCAATCCTACAACAGCTGCTGGTCAACCTCAGAAGAGAATACCCAGAAGCAGCTTGGATCACCCAGAAGAGACTATCTTAGGAAGAAAGGAAGATCCAATCAGAACAAGAGCAAGCTTCAGAAACTCTGAAGAAACACTCATGGGACTTGTGTCTCTGATTGAACCTTCTTCTATTGATGAAGCACTTCTGGATAATGACTGGATTTTGGCAATGCAAGAAGAGCTGAATCAATTCACCAGAAATGACGTATGGGATCTCGTTCCCAGACCAAAAGGGTTCAACGTCATTGGAACAAGATGGGTGTTCAGAAACAAGCTAAATGAACAAGGTGAAGTCATCAGAAACAAGGCACGACTGGTTGCACAAGGATATAGTCAGCAAGAGGGGATAGACTATACAGAAACCTTTGCTCCAGTCGCCAGGTTAGAATCTATCAGACTTTTAATTTCATTTGCTGTTAATAGAGGCATCACTCTGTATCAGATGGATGTCAAAAGTGCATTCTTAAATGGTTATATAGAAGAAGAGGTTTATGTACACCAACCCCCTGGTTTTGAAAATACAAAACATCCAGAACATGTTTTCAAACTAAAGAAGTCACTATATGGTCTGAAACAAGCTCCCAGAGCTTGGTATGAAAGGCTAAGTAACTTTCTATTAGAAAATGAATTCACCAGAGGGAAAGTGGACACCACCTTATTCTGTAAGTCAGTTAAGAATGACATCTTAGTCTGTCAAATTTACGTTGATGATTTTATTTTTGGTTCTACTAATCCTTCTCTTGGAAGAAAATTTGCTAAGTGTATGCAGGCAGAATTTGAGATGAGCCTCATGGGGGAACTGAAATTCTTTCTAGGAATTCAGATCAATCAAACTCCAGAGGGAACTTACATTCATCAGAGCAAATACATCAGAGATCTTCTGAAGAAATTTGACCTCTCAGAATGTAAGCCATCAAAGATTCCAATGCATCCCACGTGCATTCTGGAAAGAGAAGAGGTAAGCAAAAATGTAGAACAGAAAGTCTACAGAGGTATGATTGGTTCTCTCCTCTATCTGACTGCTTCAAGACCTGATATATTATTCAGCGTTTGTATTTGTGCTAGATTCCAATCAGATCCTAGAGAATCTCACTTAACAGCTGTTAAGCGAATTTTCAAGTATCTGAAAGGTACTACTAATCTGGGTTTGTTTTATAGAAAATCTAGTGATTACAGTTTAGTAGGCTACTGCGATGTTGACTTTGCTGGAGACAGAGTGGAGCGTAAAAGTACTTCTGGAAGCTGCCAGTTTCTGGGAGAAAATCTGATCTCTTGGTCCAGCAAAAGGCAATCAACAATTGCGCTATCAATAGCAGAAGCTGAGTACATAGCAGCAGCAGGATGTAGCACACAAATGCTCTGGATGAAAAGTCAGCTTGAAGACTTCCAGATTTTTGAGAGTAACATTCCTATACTCTGTGATAATACTTCTGCTATTTGCTTAAGTAAGAATCCCATTTTACATTCTAGAGCTAAGCATATAGAAATAAAACATCATTTCATTAGGGACTATATTCAGAAAGGAATTTTGAATTTAAAATTTATAGATACAGACCATCAATGGGCTGATATCTTCACTAAACCTCTTTCTGAAGATAGGTTTAATTTCATTCTGAAACATCTCAGCATGAAAATCTGCCCAGAGTGAAAATGTTTTAATTCCATATATTTATCTTCAGAATGTATTTGTTTTACTGTGAACTTCTGATCAATCTCCTTTCAGAAAGATAGAACATGCAGATTGTATCAGATGCAAGTCTAAAGATCTGAGAGTCTAAGCTCAAAGACAGACGTGCTGATCACTACATCAAACAAGTGTCATCCAATCATCAGCAAATCTCTGAAGCAAAACGCGTGCACGCTTCTGAGAAGGCAAAACGCTGATTGGGTGCATTGAGACACATGTCTGGTAACCGTTTTTAAGTATCTTTCTCAAATCCCCCAAAATCAGCAAGCATTTAATGAAAATAATCATGTGTTTAAAACGTAATCATGATTTTATTTCTCTCTCTTAAAAACGTTTACAATTTCAAAATATTCTGAACTCTATTTAAACACGTTAACCTCTCATTCTAATCTTTTACAGTTTCTCACTTTTTCTCAAGCATTCTCTGCATTTTTCTGTGTTCATCTCTTGCAAACTCTTTTTCTCAGTTTCTTCTCAAAATCTTTTAGTGTGAACATGGCAACCTCCAGCAGTGCTTCTGCAGGTCCTCAGAAGAAAGTATCATCTGAACAGTATCAAGTGCCATTCAGAACACTCCTCACTCCTGTGAAGAATCTTGAAGTGTTATCTGAATTGATCATCGATTTTGGAAGCTTGAAGGAGAACGGTTTTGACCTAACTGAAGAAGTTAGGGCACAGAAATGGGAAAGGTATTTTGACAGGTTGGTTGGACCAACATTCCCTATGTTAGTGAAGGAATTCTGGATTCATGCGACAGCTTCAACGCATCAAGTCACCTCCTACATTATGGGGAAGAAGATTGTGATCACTGAGGATCACATAGCAAAGTTAATAGCCTACAGTGGCGGTGGCGTCCGCTGTATTGATATGGCTGAGAGATGTGCTGACGTGGGCGTCATAGCTGAAAGGATTTTCACCAATGGGGTGCCCAGCAGCAAGATCAAAGATCTGAAGGATCATCACAGAGTTTGGGCAAAGATAATTCTAGGGTGCTTCAACCATAGGAAGCCAACTAGTTCCCCTGATTACATAAATGTGGATCAGCAGTTTCTGATCTACTTTATCAATCAGAAGGTAAAAATCAACTTGGCTCATCTTCTGTTCAACCACCTCAGAACAAGCGTGAAGGAAACCAGGGAAGAAGAAAGAACAAAGAGGGATTGGATTCCCTTTGGAAGGTTGATATCAGATATTCTGACAGAGAATAGGCTGATAGAGCATCTGATAGAAGCTCAAGAGTTAAGCACCATTGAACCAACAGTTGGGAAGCCTCTGAATGCGAAGAACTTGAAGAAAATGAAGTTGATAGAGAATATCAAAAAGGAACCCAGCGCTACTCCTATTGCTGATATCACCAGCAGAAGAGTTCCACTGAGTGACTTTCCTTTATTCTCTCAGATAGAATCCAAGCCAGTGGTAGTTCTCAGATATATGGACGCATGCAAAGCTGATGGCACAGATCCAAATCTGAAGATCAAAGATCTGCATCAACCTCAAACAGAAGTGACTCTGAAGAAGACGAAGAAGAGGAAGGCACCTTCAGAAGGATCATCCCAGCAGACACCCAAGAAAAGAGGTAATTTATCTGCTGCTTCTGTTTTAAATTCTTCTACTATTCCAGCATTTATTCCTCCTCCAACCTCTCATAGAATCTCAATCCCCATCCCAACAATAGATGAAACTGAACCAGAAGATGACCCTTCTGAGGCACTACAACTCAGAAGACCCAGAACCAAACACCCAAAACCAACAATTTCAACAACATCAGCAATTGACAAAGTGTTGTCTGGCATTAATCAACACACTTCTGATCACTCCTCCAATCCAAACTCTGAACCACAAATTGTCCCTCCTCCACAACCAGAACAACAGCAATCTGCTGAGCAACCAGAACAACAGCAATCTGCTGAGGAACCAGAACAACAACAACCACTCTCATCCATTCCAGAAGAACCTCTCATCCCTGAACAACCAGAAATTCCAACAACTTCTCCTCAACCAGCAATTTCGTCTCCCTCTCCTCAACCAGAAATTCATCCACCATCACCTCAACCTGAGTTTCATCACTCTGAAACTCCTTCTCCTCCACCTTCTGAACCTCATTCACCTCAACCATCACCTCTGGCAATCCAGCTGCCATGTGGAACAACAGTCACAATGGCCCAGTTGCCATCCTCACCAGAATCTACACCACCCTATACTCCCAAAACACCACACAGTCCAATCATAATTTCTGATTCTCCCACTCCATCTCCAAAACAAACAACTGCTAAGCAAACCACCGAAAACCCCAGCAGGACCTTCATAGACTTAACCAGTCTTGACCGTCTTGCTGATCTGAAAAATAAAATAGCCATCCCAAAACCAAAACAACCAGATGTTGGCTCTGGTATTATGAATTTTGAAACAGGTGTGCAGCAGTGGATTGCTTCTTTGAAGCAAGTCTGTCCTGGAATAATTGACCCAGCTGCTTCTGACCAGCTCTGGTCACAATTCAGAATTTGGGTACGTGATGAAGCCCTCAAGTTGCAGGATATCAACTATGAGCAGGCACAACAGAACTTCAGCAAGCTGCTGAAGGAAGTTGAAAGTCAGCTGCCTCAGGAAGCTGTGCTCCCTCTGGATAGTGAACCTTGGTCAGAGAAACAGCTAGCTTCAAAGGTGCAACCAGAAGAAGACAAGACCATTCAAGCTGAAGCAAGTCAAGCAGAAGATGTTACAGAAAGCTCTCAGAAGCTTCCTGCTTCTGATGTTTCTCAAGCTGCCTTGGACAGGCAGACTCTGGAAGAGCTGAAGCTGAATGACATGTGTCTACAGCAGAGGATGGATGAAAACGACCAGAAGATGAAAGAAAGGATGGATGTGCAGGATAGCAAGATTGACACTGTTGTCAGCATGGTACACAAGCAGAATGAGACTGCTGATCAGATCAAAGCCATGCTGGAGAACCTGTTCACACGCTTTCCTTCCCAACCTTAGTTTTTTCATTCATGTCATTTTCATGTTTTCTTTGATTATCTGATGTACTGTTTTAATATGTTTTGTTTGATTCTGAACCTTTTAATATGACAAGTTTTTCTGATCTTATTCGTTTTAGCACATCACTTACACTTTTTGATTGCTGACAAAAAGGGGGAGAACAAGAATGATATTTTAAATAATAACGGGTTACTAAGACAGAAATTCTCGAACATTCTAACTCTGTTATACTTGAAAATATTTTTTGTTTTGCTTAAGTCTACAGGTACAAGAAAGCTCCATGATACTCTGAAGACCAAAGCCCTGATACTCTGACCCGCTCTGATACTCTGACCCAAAGCAAAGCTCTGACAAGAAAAGCTCTGATACGCTGATCTGAAGCTCTGCTCTGATATGCTGATCTAAAGCTTCTGATAGTCAAAGACTCTGATACTCTGATGTTCAAAGAAAGGCAAAAAGATCTGATCCTGAAGAACTCTTGGAATCAAAAAGGGAAGTAATAAATTCAGGGGGAGTATCTCTCATCTCTTATCCCTTATCTTTGATAACCTCTTACTCTGATACATATCTCTGATACCTTTTCACGTTATTTTCAATTAAAAATATCCAGTTTTTGTCATCATCAAAAAGGGGGAGATTGTTAGAACAATGTTTGAATCTACTACCCTACGTTTAAGTTTTGATGATAACAAAATGAAAAGATATATTATTTATATGATTCATGTATGAACTATTTGCTGCCTAAATTATTACGTTCTGATTTGCAGATACTCTGATAGGTATAAGCAAGATCACACTTAATCAGCATCAGAATATTGATTCTTGACATCAGCATCAGAAGTTGCTATATCAGAATACCAGAATCAGAAGATCAACAAACGTGTATGCTGAAGCTTGATGAACAGAACTGCGCTCAACACTCTGATAAAGAAAACAATGGTTCATCAGCAGTTAAGCAGAGTCAGAATGAGCCAAGCCAGAACATGCATTAAGTAAGCAACGGTACTGTGCATTGAAAGCAAATTATTACCAACCGCCTCATTCCAGACAAGATCTGCTCAATAAGGAAAGTTTGTTATTAGCATTGAATCAAGAATATTGCTCCAACATTCAAGAATCTCAGTGCTATATAAACAAGACTATGAAGATTGAATTGGCTAATGCTCTCCAACTCTATACACGCCTAAAAGCTGATCATAATCTTCCTTCTCTCAGTTTGCTAAACACTACACCTCTCCTTAATCAATTATTGTTTAGCAATCTAGTTTCTAAGCTTAAAGTTGTGTATACATCACAGTTGTGATACAGTTTTGTTGAAAATATTCACACACTTAGATTTATCTTCTTTGTAAGAAAGTGTTTCCTTGACAAACCGGGTTGTGGTTTGCATCAAGAAGGCTTTAGCAGTTGTTAAAGCAGTTTGTAATATTCAGTTGAATATAGTGGATTAAGACCTCGTTGGAGAGAGGTGAAATCACCTTGACGGGTGGACTGGAGTAGTTTGAGATCAAACGAACCAGGATAAAAATATCTTGTTCATTGCATTGATTTTCAGTTTTACAATTCAACCCCCCCTTCTTGTGTTTTTCACTATTTCATTGTATGGTTAGCTTCAGGGAAGATCAAGGAAGGTGAATTGATAGAAAAATTGGATTGAAAAAGGCTTGAACATTGATTTCAAAGTTGCAGAAAAATGAGTTATGGGGCAAGTTTGGCAGGGTGATTTTGGCTATTAAAGCTTGAGGAAATGAATGAGGGATGACCCTTTATTTATAGGGAATCAAATGGAATGTTCAAGCGTGTCAAATGATGAAGTTTTGAGGTAAATCATGTGAAGTTGCAAACAGAAAAGTGTGACTTCTATATTGATCAAAACTCATCCAAAACGCGTGGTTTCTATGCTAATCACTTCTGGATGTTCACTAAACTTATTTAGAAGTAAAAACACGCAGAAACAGTGTGTTTAGAAGCTAAATCAAGGATTTCAAATTCTGACTTTTGAAGAAACTTTAGTTTTAAGTTACCAAGTTCAAATCAATGGCATTCTCAGCTTAAGGGGTCTTAGGGCATGATTCTTGATGCTTTAGAAATATGAGGTTACAAGATTTGCAATGGGAAAAGAATGGAATCAAATGGATGTTTGAGCTGAAAGTTGCAATGAGTCAAAGTTGGGAAAAAGAAGTTGACTTTCCATACTTAGAAATATTTCAAGTTTTTCTTCAAAAGTGACCTATAATGTTTTGCATCCAAGAATGGCCTACCACTTGGAATTTTCTCTTGACCAAAAAAGATGGAATTAAATAGACCTCTTGATTGACATTTTGAGTCTTGAACCATTCAAAATATTTAAAAATTGAGAGAGTTATGAATTGTTGAAGTTGGCAAAAAATCATGAAATGACCTATAATCTTTTATATCCTTAGGGCATCTTCCAATCCATTTTCTCACTTTGCACATAAAAGAAGGAATAATGTTCACATCATCGAGATCATTATGTAAAAGGAGTGGGCTTAAGGTGATAGAAATTGACCAAGTTATGATCATTTTAAGTCACGCATGGAAAATTGGGGGTTCATCTAGAATACTTGTAATCTTTCTTCATCATCAAGCTTCTTCCACATGAAAACTCCTTGAAACTTTGGAAGTGATTTATTAATAACCCTTTGAAGAGAAGGATGTCTTTGGAATCACTCCAAAATACCAAAATATGAGCAAGATATACTTCTTTGAAGTTCAAAACCCTAGCTCCTAGATCAAGAAAATGTTTTGAGGAACTTTGACAAATTTGAATAACCTTCTTGTACCAACACTTTTGCTTTGTAAATAGAAGTTGTTGAGGATGATAATGAGAAATCATATCCACTAAAACCACTTCCATATCTTGAGAATTGAGAGAAATATGTACTTGTGACCATTGGGAACAAAGCCTTGTCTAAAGATGACAACTTCTTCAATCAACCCCTTGTATCTTTGAATCAATCTTGATAACTTTGAAATGATGTGAACCAAGATAAACCTTGCCATGCTATTTATTCCAAAATAACTTCAATGGTGAGGTTTGAACTCCTCATGCTTTATTGACTAGGGCATGGAAATAAACTCATGAACCCATGGATCAACTTGCTAAGCCACGTTGCTTTTACCTACATTATTAACAAGTGAGAGAAACCAACATTTCATTTTATTAATTAAAAGGAAAGTCAGAACAAAACATGAATGATTACAAAAGAAAAATAAGTCAAGGTGCTTAATGATTCCTCAAAGAGCAAAGATAAAGATAGGGAGGAGAGCCAAAAACCCTAATGTGATCTTGTTGTGATTGAAACAATATGATATGATGAAGGGATCTTAGGGGGAAAATTGGGGTACAATAGCTGCCCTTATTTAAGTTTCTTCTATCCGGAGATACGAAGGTTAAAAACCTTCATGTCGACGCGATCGAAGATACTTAAATATAAAACAAACCCTATTTTTGGCCCTAAGATTCCATGCAATGCTTATGAGTATGAATGCATATGAACAACTTCAAAGGGACACAAAACACCATCGGGGATGTAGCGAAGGAAATAAAGATAAAAAGAGAAACTCGACCAGGAAAATAAATCACTGGTGAATCAAAAAGACTCGACTCATAGAGGATGCTAAAAGGACAAAAGATACACCAACCTTTACCGAAGGCGAGACTACCAACGTTCACTGAAGGTAGAAAGAGAAAAGAAATAACAACACCGACGTTCATTGACGGTGAGCTACCAACATTCACTGAAGGTAGAGAGAAAGAATCATCAACATTCACTGACGATGAACTACCAACTTTCACTACCAACGTTCACCGAGGGTAGCAAAAATATAACAATCACTAACTTTCACTGATGGTGACCTACCAACTTTCACTAAAGGTAGAGATAAAATATCATAGCACTGTGGTTCACTGACAGTGAACTACCAACATTCACTGAAGGTAGCAAAAAGATAAGAGTCATCGATGTTCACTACCGATGGACTACCAACTTTCACTGAAGGTAGAGGAAAAAGATATATCATAGCACCGCCGTTCACTGACGATGAACTACCAATGTTCACTAAGGGTAGAAAAAAGATAACAATCACCAACTTTCACTGATGGTGACCTACTAACTTTCACTAAAGGTAGAGAGAAAATATCATAGCACTTCCGTTCACCGACAGTGAACTACCAACGTTCACTGAAGGTAGAAAAAAGATAACAATCGTCGATGTTCACTGCCGATGGAATACCAACTTTCACTGAAGGTAGAATGAAAAATATCATAGAACTTCCGTTCACTGACAGTGAACTACCAACGTTCACTGAAGGTAGCAAAAAGATAACAATCATCGAAGTTCACTGCCGATGGAATACCAACTTTCACTGAAGGTAAAGATAAAATATCATAGCACTGCCGTTCACTGACAGTGAACTACCAACATTCACTGAAGGTAGAAAAAAGATAACAATCATCGACGTTCACTACCGATGGACTACAAAATTTCACTGAAGGTAGAAGGGAAAATATCATAGCACTTCCGTTCACTGATAGTGAACTACCAACTTTCACTGAAGGTAGCAAAAAGATAACAATCATCGACGTTCACTGCCGATGGACTACCAACTTTCACTGAAGGTAGAAGGGAAAATATCGTAGCACCGCCATTCAATGACGATGAACTACCAATGTTCATTGAGGGTACCAAAAATATAACAAGTTTACACTAAAATTATGGCCTTTCACCTAGAACGGGTCTCAACTTCTTCTTTAACCAAGGAATTCCGTCTGGAAAGGGTAATATATAAGTTGTCTCAAATAAACAGACTACCACTTACAAAAATTTCACAACGAACTGTCTCTGTGATATTGAAAGACTTGCCATCCATTGGAGTAACTTGACAACGAACTGAAAACTATCCATTCATAGATAAGATAGCAAAAAAGTAACGTTGACTTTTACGGGGAAGTACAAGTTGCTAAAATAAAGAGACTTGCTACTTGTTGTTATGGAGGATTGTAAAAGTGACTTTCTTGGGAGAACAATATGACTTCCTGGGGAAGAAATATGACTTTCTAGGGAATGAAATATGACTTCCCGGGGAAAGAAATATGACTTCCTGGGGAGATGCCAATATATTTCTACTGAGGAGATAAAGTATTCTCGTGCAAAATAAATGCACATTCTCAAACCAAGGCTCGAAGCCTGCAGATATCATAAGTAATAATATTGCTGAGGATCAAAGATTCAAACCAGAAATAAACTGGGATGGAACAGTCAACCATAATACATCCTTTGAGAAATAAACTCAAGAGAGGGAAACTCAATCTATCTAGACAAAGAGCTGTACAGGAAGGCTAAAGCAAAAATCTTCCACGAGGGATAACTCAGTGGGGAATTGGAAGAATATACACTTTCTGCTTAAGGTCGACACTCTATTGGAGAGAGGATAACACAACTCTGCAAAACTGGGTAATATGCCAATAAAATATTAATGAATACGAATGAACAATGATTTTCTAAATTTAACTATGCATGATGTATGTATGAATATATAAGTGTTATCATGTATATGCTGACAAAATAGACGTATAACACTGGGAGTAACCAGGCAAAACCAACTCAGGCACAAACAACACTTGGCTAAATCGCCTCCAAGATGAACATTCCATAAGAAAAATAGGCACCAACTGAGGAAGAAAAATCCTATTTCGCGGATTAACTTCACTGGGGTGGAACATAATTTGAAAGTAAACAAATCATAGCGACAAAACAGTACAGATACAGGGATACAACATCCTTCTCCAGGCTTCACGGGGGAATAACACTCAGACATCAATGGGAAAACAAATGTTTTCACGGTCCTCACTTCTATTAGGGATTGCAATACTAATTTCAAATAAGGCATACGGACACCATATCGACAAAACTTCAACTGAGGATTTCGAGCTGAGCTCAATGGAGAAATATCATACAGACTTCACTAGGGGAGATACTGCCTCATCATCGAGATATCATCGGGGGACCTCGTGCTAACTTCATTGGGGAGATACCAACATCACATCAAAGATGGGAAATCTAGATACGTTCTTCACTGGGGAAACCAGAGATACGTTCTTCACTGGGGAAACCAAAGATACGTTCTTCAATATTGAGAGTAAGTATTGCACCAACTTCTCTGGGGAAAAAGTATGAAATCTCATGGGGACAACAACTTGAAGAGTTAAGAAGTCAAACATTATATCAAGGAATCAATCTTATGGGGATTTTAAATCAAACCCAACACTTGGCGAGTGAAAACCAAAAACGTTGATAACCAATTCAACACTTCTTAAATAAAACACAGTCATTGCCTGATTATCGGGCAATCAAACGAACTGCAAGTACTGCCGAGAGGGAGATGCTTTGTAAATGAGTCAAAACTCAGCACACACAAGGAGAAAAGACTTCTATTAAATAGCAAGGCTTTCACTGGGGAACCCTAGATTGAACCTTCATATCATGCAAACTTATTCCAACAAAAAAAAAAGAATTCCCTAGGATAGCCTTCACGGGGAATCAAGAAATCAACACTATAGAAAGAGGTCAAACCCCTGGGAATTTTAAATCAAACCCAACACTTGGTGAGTGAAAACCCAAAGGGTTGACAACTGTCTCAACACTTCTTAGAAAATATACCGCCCTGGTTTAGCTGCGTGGGAAATAAATACCAACAATAATGCCAATACTGCAGAAAGAGCGACATTTTGTAAATAGTTCCATCTCATCACACCAAGGGAACAAGACCTTTCTCATATGAGGGAAGATTTCGCTGGGGAATTTGGGATAGAGACTTCAGACCATGCAAACCCAAAATGAAAAATGAACTAAGACTTGACTGGGACCAATGGGATCACAAACATAATACTGCACCTTATGCAAATTGGTATAGTCTTCAATATACGAAAATCAAGCAAACTAGCGAAAACGAACTTAAAAAACCTTCCCGGGGAAATAACACTTCCCAAAATTTACTGGAGTTTGTCCATTCCGGGGATCACCACTTTTGTTTTCCTCTTGAATCACTAAATCTAAACTAAAAGTAAGTTGTAAATTCTTTTTGAAAAACAATTTTGTTATTTAATATTTTTGCTTTGAAAATTATTATCAATAATAAATGGAGTATTTGCAAGCTGAATAAAAATAAGAACTACAAAGAATTGGGTAAAAGCTCAGATTTTATTGATAGAATGGTAGTCTGCAAATGGCGAGACTCCATGGATAATTACAAAGTTTGGAAAATGGTAATATATATAATGGAAAAGATACATTGAGATACAATGACAACTATTCCCTCTAACAACTTTGAAATCCTGAGCAGCAGGTTTTGTTGAAGTATGGTGAGGACCCAAGAAGATTATTGCTTCAATGATTAAGCCTTGTCTGATGTAGTTACTCGCCAAGAAAGTCCCTAACTTTTGCCTAAGCTTCCCTTGCGGGTTTTCAACTTAGCGGGAAATTTTATTCTGTTTATGTCTCTAACTTTTTCCTAGACCGCCCTTTCGGGTTTTCGGCCTACCGAGACGCTCTTTTTTTTGCCTAAGCCACCCTTTCGGGTTTTCAACTTAGCGAGTTGTTCTTTTATTTCTTTAGGCAAATTATTTCTTGACTGCATCAGCGTTTATGGGACGTGGGAACTCCTCGCCATCCATAGTTTCAAGAATTAATGCACCTCCAAAGAAGGCTTTCTTGACAACATATGGGCCTTCAAAATAGGGAGTCCACTTGTCCCTAGAATCAGCGTTAAAAGACATGATCTTCCTGAGCACGAGGTCGCCTTCTCTGAACTCACGAGGTTTGACCTTCTTATCAAAAGCTTTCTCCATTCTCTTCCGATATAACTGCCCATAACACAAAGCCGTCATTCTCTTCTCTTCGATCAAATTCAATTGGTAAAACCTGTTCTGGACCCATTCAGCCTCTGAAAATTTGGTTTCCATTATCACACGCAAAGAGGGAATCTCAACCTCGATTGGGAGCATTGCTTCCATTCCATACACAAGGGAGAACGGGGTTGCTCCTATTGAAGTGCGGACAAATGTCTGATATCCATTTAAAGCAAAAGGGAGCATTTCATGCCAATCTTTATAAGTAACAACCATCTTTTGGATGATCTTCTTGATATTCTTATTAGCAGCTTCAAAAACCCCATTCATCTTTGGACTGTACGGAGATGAATAGTGATGGACAATCTTGAATTCTTCACGCAGTTCTATCATCATCTTGTTGTTAAGATTCGAGCCACTGTCAGTGATGATTCTGCTTGACACACCATATAGACATATGAGATTATTCTTAATGAAGCACACAACCACCTGCTTAGTAACATTAGCATATGAAGCAACCTCCACCCAATTGGTGAAGTAATCAATTTCTACCAAGATAAAATGGTGTCCATTCAAAGCTTTGGGTTCTATCATTCCAATAATGTCAATACCCCAAAAAGAGAAAGGCCACGAGGAAGAAATAACATTGAGAAGTGTCGGAGGCACATGAATCTTGTCCGCATAAATTTGGCATTTATGGCACTTCTTTGCAAATCTGTAATAGTCAGATTCCATTGTCAGCCAATAGTAACTTGCCCTTAGCATCTTTTTAGCCATTGAATGTCCATTGATATGAGTTCCAAATGAACCTTCATGAATTTCATGCATCAATATGCCTGCTTCGTGTCTATCCACGCATTTGAGCAAGAGCATATCATAATTTATCTTGTACAACACATTTTCACTGAGGAAGAAGCTACCAACCAATCTTCTCAATGTCTTCCTATCTTTATACGATGCACCAATCAGGTATTCCTGAGTCTGGAGAAAATGCTTGATATCGTAATACCAAGGATTCTCATCTGCTACCTCTCTTGTTGTAAACACATGAGCGGGCCTATCCAGCCGTCGAACTATAATTCGAGGTATATCATTCCAAGTATTCAATTGATACATAGAAGCGAGAGTTTCCAAAGCATCCTCCATTTGATTTTCGTCTCTGGGGATGTGATGGAATTCAACTTTATTAAAGAAGGGTAACAATCTTCTAGCATTATCTTTATAAGGGATCAAGCCTAGGTGAAGAGTATCCCACTCTCCTTTAATCTGATTTATTACCAAAGCTGAATTGCCATACATATCTAGAATTTTAATTTTGAGATCAATAGCTTCCTCGAGACCCATGATGCAAGCCTCATATTCTGCCATATTGTTAGTACAATCAAATGTCAACCTTGCAGTAAAAGGAATGTGCGATCCTTATGGAGTGACAATCACAACCCCAATTCCTTTACCATAAGCATTCACAGCTCCATCAAATATCATGCTCCAGCGAGATTCGGGATCAGGACCTTCCTCAGGCAATTGTTCATCACAATCTTTCACTTTCAGAAACATCACATCCTCATCGGGGAAATCATACTTCACAGACTGATAATCATCAATTGGTTGGTGAGCAAGATAATCTGCTAACACGCTGCTTTTAATAGCTTTTTAAGTGCGGTATTCGATGTAATATTTAGATAATAGCATTTTCCAGCGGGAAATTCTCCCAGTAAGAGCAGGCTTTTCAAAAATGTACTTGATTAGATCCATTTTGGAGATCAACCAAGTAGTGTGATTCAACATATACTGCCGCAATCATTTTCCACCCAGGACAGAGAACAACATGTCTTTTCAAGCATGGAATACCGCAACTCACAATCAGTAAAAAATTTACTGAGATAGTAAATAGCATACTCTTTCTTCTTTGTTTCATCTTGTTGTCCCAGAATAAAACCGATGGAATCATCTAACACTGTCAGATACATAATCAATGGTCTTCCTTCAACAGGAGGGAGCAAGATAGGAGGTTCAAGCAGATATTCTTTAATACTTTCAAATGCCCTTTGGCAGTCATCTGTCCACACATAACCTTGATCTTTCTTTAACAACTTAAAGATCGGTTCACACATTGCAGTCATGTGGAAAATGAATATGGAAATATAATTAAAACGCCTGAGGAACCCCCTGACTTGCTTTTCAGTTCTCAGCGTTGGAATTTCTTGAATTTCTTTTACTTTATCAGGGCCAACTTCTATCCCTCTCTGGCTAATAATGAAACCCAACAATTTCCCTGACCGAACACCGAAGGTACATTTATTTGGATTCAAGCGGAGACAATACTTCCTCAAACGCTGAAACAACTTCAACAAATCTTCTACATGCCCTTCTTCAGTCTGGGATTTAGAAATCATATCATCAACATATACCTCAATTTCCTTGTGCATCAGATCATGGAATAGGGTTGTCATAGCCCTATGGTACATTGCACCAGCGTTTTTCAACCCGAAGGGCATCACTCTGTAACAGAATGTTCCCCAGGGTGTGATAAACGTTTTTTATACATGGAAAATCCGTCCATGAATGAGAAAACTTTGAATTTTGCTGTGCTATCCACTAACATATCAATGTGTGGCAATGGAAAATCATCTTTTGGACTAGCTTTATTTAGATCCCTGTAATCTACGCACATGCGAACTTTTCCGTATTTCTTCGGTACTGGGACAATATTGGCAATCCACTGAGGGTACACTGATGTCACAAGAAAACTGGAAATAATCTGCTTCAGAACTTCCTCTTTGATCTTCACTGCCATATCAGGGGGAGTTCTTCGTAACTTTTGTTTTATTGGAGGTCACTTTGGCTTCAGCGGCAAATGGTGTTCTACAATATTTGTATCTAAACCAGGCATATCTTGGTAATACCAAGCAAAAATATCTACATACTCTTTCAACATCTCAATAAGCCTGCTCTTCGCATCAGGATGCAGCAATGCTCCAATCTTGATTTCCTTCGGATCTTCTTCTGAACCCAAATTGATTACTTCCAATGGCTCTTTATATGGCTGAATGGCATTTTCCTCGCGCTTAAGAAACCGCGAGACCTCTTCTAGAATCTCATCATAGTCTTCTTCTTCGGCCCCATACACAGGACATTCAAAGTTGGGAGTGGGTGCAGGGTCATTATATCCAACGGGTTTTTTAATTAATCTGCACATATGATTTATGATTGCTTTTAGAAACTAACACATATAACAAGTGATCATGCATATTGAATTTCAGTTTTCATTTATTTTGAAAGGCTTTTTATGATTACCATTTTCCAAGAAAAAGCAAAAAATAAAGACACAATTTGAGAAACAAAGACAACTTTTATTATTGATTTTAAAAATCAAAGCAAACGATGCGCCCATACAATATCAATACTTTCACCTTGGGAAGAGTGAAAGATTTTCAAAAAGATTAACAAAACAAATTACTTTAAAACATGTATGCAATAGGGAACATCAATGGTGATCCAGTTCTGAACCCTAACTCTGTGCGTCACATAATTTGGCATTTCTGGCTCTGCTTCATCTTCCACAATGGCATTAATCCCAGAAACAGTTGGATGAAGACAACCCCCACTATGAAAGATATCTTGATACTTGCCTACAACAGTCTTAGGCTTCATGCTCTTACCTTTATCATTCTTCATAGAGAACCCCAAGCCAGCTCTATTCTTGTTTACAAGTGGATCAACAATTTGTCCCCATACTTCGGTATGGCCATTGCGCAAAACTTGCTGAGCATCCTTGAACGAATCCATAGAGTTCTCATTTCCTCTTATATTATCAATGGATAAAGCTTGGAATTGGGTTCCAACAGTAGCTTTATCTTCCTCCACAATGCTGAAAGAGGACAAACGATATATCAATAATTCCTATTCTCCATTTATAATTACCATTTTTCCTTCACGTACAAACTTCAGCTTCTGGTGTAAAGTCAAAGTGACAGCCCCTTCCTCATGTATCCACGGCTGTCCCATCAAGTAGCTATAAGCGGGTATAATATCCATGACTTGGAAAGTAATTTGAAACAAATGTGGGCCTATACGAATAGGCAAGTCCACTTCACCAATAACAGATTTCCTTGATCCATCAAACGCTTTCACAATAATGCCACTTGGGCGCATGGGCATTCCTTAATATTTCAACTTCATAAGTGTGCTCCTTGGTATAACGTTCAATGCGGACCCATTATCAATCAGCACATTAGATAGTGAATCATTCTTGCAGTTCATAGAGATGTGGAGGGCCAGGTTGTGATTCCTTCCTTCATCGGGCAATTCATCGTCACAGAAACTCAAGTTATTACTTGCTGTAATGTTCCCTACTACACTGCTGAATTGGTCTATAGGCATGTCACTTTCCATAAAGCTTGGTCCAATACCCTCATCAAAGATTCTCTGTGAGCGGAGGAGTTCATCAATAAAGCTAAGATAGATATTTTTGAAGGAGTCTGCAGTAGCTGATCTACAATTCTGTAGTCGCTCATCTTGATTATCTTCAAAATATCATCCACCTATTTTTCTAGCATAGCTCCACTAGATTCACCCACTACCTTCTTGGGTTCAACATTTTCAACAATTTTCTTTCTAGTACTAACATCTCCACGAATAACTGGTGCAAATACATGACCAATGTGGGCCACTCTACTAGTCTCAGCAATATTTCCAACATTAGGCATTGGCTGGATGGGAACATCCACACCATCCTCTAAGATTGTAGCATTATATTTGTAGGGTACAACCTTATCTAACTTGTAGGGGACAGGACCCGACAAACTAATCACCAATGGAGTAATAGCTGGCTTTCTATGATATTCAACTTCAAAATGTGCGGGTGAACAAAAACAAGGGACAATAACATTTACTCCCTCTTCAACACAATCAGTCATTACAGAGTCATCTCTGGAAAACAAATCTTCATCTGAGGAGAAGTACTTATCTGCAGAGGCATACTCATCATCTGACTCTTCTTTAGCCAAACAAACCTTAATCACATCAACTTCATGGTAATCATCCCTTTGACCTGTAACCTCGATAGTTCCATTATCCAACAACAAATTAACACCTTTCTTTACAATTGAACTTCCTCGAGAGTCCCAATGGAAAATTCGGCAAGATCCATACTGATGTTCTACCTGACCAGTCATGTGGCAGAAAGTAGCATGCAATTGTACAAGATCCTCATTCATATATTCCACATCAAAAATTCTGAACTCTCTAGGACATCCAGAAACCATGTTTAATTCCTCTTCATACTCTATCCTAGGCCTGATTATGTGGATTAGGCCCTCATCAATCATCTCTTGTAAATCAACCTTTATCTTGTCACAACCCTGTATATCTGTAATGCAAATAACACAACTGACATGGTCATGCGTATAATAGCTAAATTCACAGAGGTCTGCATGAATTTTCACCAAATCTCCTCTAACCAAATTAATATAAAAAAATCCGGAAGTCACCTGGACAACCGGCCACCATGTTCACAGCATTTGCTCCTCTGTGCTTGGGAAGAGGATTATCTTTCACATTAGGGCCAACATCCTTGAAATACAAGATAACAGACTTCACCAATTTTTGTACTTCAGTTTTCAAAGGATAACAGTTCTCAACATTGTGCCCTGGTGCTCCCTAATGAAAAGAAAATGTTTGGTCTGCCTTGTAATACCAAGGGAATGGTAATGGTACAATAGGAGGTGGTCTTGTCTGGACCAACTTCTTCTGAATTAACACTAGGAGTAATTCTGTATAGATCATATGGATAGGATCATAACTCTCCCTTCTCTGATTATACCCTTTATTCCCCTGATGGGACGGTCTCTGATAAGCAACGGTAGTTGGAGCTACACCAACAACTGGAGTAACTGAGGCGACTTGTTGATGACACTGATAATTTCTTCTAGGAGGATCAACCCTCCTTTCTTGCATGATAGCGTTTGTATCTCCTTCCTTATTTTTGGAAAACCCATAGGATGGCTCCTTCGTACTTCCGGAACTTTCACTTTTTGTTAAACGGCCCTCTCTTACAGTCTCTTCTAAACGGATACACATGCCTACCATTTTAGTAAATTCACTTGGCGCACTCGCTACCATCCTTTCATAGTAGAAAGCACCCAAAGTCTTCAAGAAAATCTTAGTCATCTCCTTCTATTCCATAGGAGGAATCACTTGGGCGGCTACCTCACGCATTCTCTGTGCATATTCTTTGAATGATTCCCTGTCCTTCTGTACCATGGCCCTGAGTTAATCACGGTCAGGCGCCATGTCCATGTTGTATTTGTATTGTCTGATAAATGCTTATCCCAAGTCATTGAAAGTGAGAAACTTCACGGTCACACGTTGTCCAAACTCATATACCACTTCAGCACATCACCATTCAAACTATCCTGAAAAAAGTGAATCAGCAGACGCTGATCATCAGTATGGGTAAACATTCTTCTTACATACATCACAAGATGAGCACGAGGACAAGTGTTGCCCTTGTACTTCTCGAATTCCGGGACTTTAAACTTCGCATGTATCTTGACATTCGGACAAAGCACAAATCATTCACATTTTTCCCGAACAATTCCTTTCCCCTGAGGGCCTTCATCTCCCTCTGCATCTTATCAAACTGCTCTTGAAAATCATCCATTCTATCATAGATACCCAAGTCTTCACTTGGTGGAGGAAAAGGACGACATATGTCATCATTATCAAATGGAACCATATTCATTGAAGGAGGTGCAGAAGGAGCAATATGCACCATAGGAGGTGCAAGAGTAACAATAGTCGGAACAACTGGAGTATCTTGATGACCAAGATCGGAACAATTGCTCAAAAATCCAACTCATCATTCCCCGACACACCTTGCAGCCTAAAATTCCGCTCGATACCTACTAATTTAGTATCCTCCCTGACCACTAATTCGGCCAACAACACAGTTGCAATACAACGTCTTAACGACCACACCACTATAATTTATAACTTCTGGCCAACCGCTCAGAATAACACACTAACAGGCAACTATATTCTTATCGATAGATTCTTTCATTATACAAGACCGACTACAACAATACTTCCTAACTTCCTGCCAACTGCTCGAACCACTACAACATCGTAACAACCATACCACCATACCGACCATAACAACCTAACAAACACAACAACAGGAAACAATCTACACTAACCTACTCATCGACTCTATCGGGCAATCATGCAGACAACACAAAACATCCACAATATAACAGAACGGGCATCTTTCCTTAACAGGTTTAGCAACATCACGGGAAACAATCATAATTACGACCAGTTCCTACATGATAAACATCATAAATCCCATTATAAGGTCAGAACCCCACCCTTACCTAGATTGAAGGTTTCTTAACCAAAGCTTTGGCCGTAATCCTTGATTTGCTCTGCTCGACACTGGGCAGCTTGCTCCTCGTCCGTACAACTCTATCGATCAGCATACAGAAATCCCTATTCTCCAACTAAAAAAAATCCTTGTGTTAGCATCTCCTTATATAACAATCTTCTTGGGCCTAACCTACACCCATACTTTACTACTTCTAACCAATAGCATAAGTCTAACATTATTTCATATATCCCCTTTAATTCCAACAATACAATTATTATTAATCAACTAATTAATTAATTAATAATAATACAACAACTTATACAAATAATTCTTATCATCTTGCAACTTCACAAATAATCCAAAATAATTTAATTAAATAATTAATTAATTAGATTATGGGTGTTACAACTGTGATGATGACTTCGCTGGAGACAAAATAGAAAGAAAAAGTACTTCTGAAAGCTGCCAATTTTTGGGAGAAAATCTTATCCCGTGGTATAGCAAGATGCAATCCACCATCACATTATCAACTACTGAAGCTGAATATATAGCAGCAGTTGGATGCAGCACACAGATGCTCTGGATGAAAAGTCAGCTTGAAGACTTCAACATATTTGAGAGTAACATTCCTATACTCTGTGACAATACTTATTGTATTTGTTTATCTAGAAATACTATTTTACATTCTAGGGCTAAGCATATAGAAATAAAACATCACTTCATTAGGGACTATATTCAGAAAGGAATTCTTTCATTAAAATTTACTGACACAGACCATCAATAGGTTGATGTCTTCACTAAACCCCTTTCTAAAGTTAGGTTTAACTTCATTCTGAAACATCTCAGCATGAAATTATGTCCAGAATAAGAGTTTTATTTATGTATTCTTTAAACCCTTAGAATTTTATGTTTTTTTGTGAACATCTGATCAATAATTCTTAAGAAGTTAGAAGGAAAGTTGTATCAGAATATATCTAAGAAGATCTGAACAGTTTCCAAACGGTTCATTTCAGATAGAAGCGTGCAGTTCACAACATCAATATTTGTCATCTATTCACAAGAGTTTCTTCTAAGGCTGAACACGTGTTCAAATTCTGAAGAGACTAAAGCGTTGGTTGGATGCATTGAGACTAGTGTCGTATCAGTAACTATTTTATATCTATATGCTATCTCCCTATTTTCAGGAATCATTAATGCTATGTAATAATTTCTTTTCACTCTTTTCTTGTTAATTAAGTTTTATATTTTTCTATAAATACACCGCTCACTTTCAGATTAAGAATTTGTTGGAAGCCCTGTTCACACAACTTCCTCCACCTCAATCTTAGTTTTTGAAAATTTGTTTTTTGTACTATGTTCATTTTATTTTCCTTCTGAATGTGTTTCTTGCAACCTTTTGAATATAAATCTTATTTTCTTGCTTATAGTGTTTTTATTGCTTTTTGATTCTTGACAAAAAGGGGGAGAATGTAAGATATTTCTAATATAACATTATCGAGACGCAGTCTCAAACATTTTGAATATCATAACTTCTTCTGTTTTTTTCTGAAAGCAAAACAGGAACAAAATCTATTGAGGACATAAGTGGATGCATCAAATACTCTGATCAGAATAAATCTTAGGGAAGTATTTCTTCTCTATCTGAGTATTCAAATCAGGGGGGAGACCTTAACTGCTTCATGTTCTTTTTGTTTCTATTGAAATATCCAAGTTTTTGTCATCATCAAAAAGGGGGATATTGTTAGAACATAGTTTAATTCTACAATCCTTGTAAGAGTTTTGATGATAATAAACACTCAAAGAATAATTATGCTCCCTAAATTTGTATTTTGTTTTTCAGAGAAGTTCTGCTGGAAGAAGCTCAGAAGATGAGTTAAATAGTTATTTCAACTCTGATTCTAAACATCTCTTAAAGAAGTTCTAATGCTGCAAACAAGACTCTGTGTTTCTGATCCATAAAGTTCTGGAAAGAAGCAACAGCAATTTTCATCTTCTGAAGCAAGCATGTTTAGAAGCGTTACAAATCAATTATTGCTATTCAAAAGTAACGGCTAAAGGGGAACAAGGATCTCTATTTTTGGAAAGCTCTTTAATTATCATTTATCAACATTCCAAAAGCTCCTACATGCTTCGCCTATTTAAACAAAGTTTGAAGGATAAATCTTTCACGATTTTTTCATGCATAATAAAGAAGAAATCTACATCATCTTGAAACAACCAAAATCAAAATTGTGTAAAACATCACTTGTGATACTGTTTTATTAGAAAACATCTTTGTACATGTTTATTCAATATTGTTTAGTGAAATTCCTTGAGAAAACCAGATTGTGGTTTAAACTCAAGATGTTTTTGACGGTTGTCATAGTAGCTTTGTAATCAAGTTTTATTAATGGATTAAGACCTCATTGAGAGAGGTGAAATCACCTTGGCGGGTGGACTAGAGTAGTTTGAGTTCAAACGAACCAGGATAACCAACATATTATTTTCTTTAAGTTTTAAAAACCCCAATTCAAACCCCCCTTTCTTGTGTTTTTCAATTCTTCACATACGTACTTTACCGTCCTTCTTGGGTACTGGCACCATGTTTGTAACCCACTGTGGATATGAAGTAACAACTAAAACCCGTCATTAAACTGATTCATGACTTCAGACTTAATCTTTTCTGAAATATCAGGACGCATACGACGAACCTTTTGCTTCACTAGAGGGTAGTCTTCTTTTGTTGGCAGACGATGAACCATAATATCAGTATCAAGCCCAAGTATGTCTTTGTATAACCAAGCAAAGATCTCAACATAGTCACATAAAATTTGGACCAACCGTTCTTTGACACCATCCTCCAAGTTGGCACCTACCTTGACTTCCTTTTTATTCTCCTCAGTACCCAAGTTTACCGCCTCGATCGGCTCTTCATGAGGCTGTATTGCTCTTTCCTCTTGCTATAATAGTCTAGAAAGTGTTAGAACATAGTTTAGTTCTACAATCCTTGTAAGAGTTTTGATGATAACAAAAGCAAAGAACATTTACGCTCCCTAAAATTATATTCCATTTTGTAGATAAGTTCTGATGGAAGAAGATCAGAAGATAAGTTACAAAGTTGTTTCTGTTGTGATTGTAAACATCTCTCAAAAAGTTTTGATGAAATAAGATCAGAAGATACGCTAAAAGGATGTTTCAAATCTGATTATAAAACTCTTTGAAAGAAGTTATAACGCTGCAAACAGGATTTCAAGGCTCTGATCTCTAAAGTTCTGAAGCAAGCAGTAACAGATACTTCAATATTTTGAAGCATTACAAATCAAACATTTCCATTTCAAGAGTAACGACTAGAAGGGAACAAGGATCTTTATTTTTGGAAAGCGCCTTAATTATCATTGATCAAGTTTCCAAATGCTCATCCATGATTCGCCTATTTACACTAGCCTTGAGGATAAATCGTTCACGATTTTACACACGCACAACAATGCTGCTATCATCTTTCATCCTCAATCTTTCAACATTCAAATTGTGTAAAACATCACTGTCTTGTGATACTATTTAATTAGAAACACTATTGTACACTTTTATTCTTACATTGTTTAGAGAATTTCCTTGAGAAAAATTGGGTTATGGTTATACTCAAGAAGACTTTGGCAGTTGTGAAAGTAGATTTGAAATCAAGATTGATTAGTGGATTAAGACCTCGTTGGAGAGAGGCAAAATCACCTTGGCGGGTGGACTGGAGTATTTTGAGTTCAAACGAACCAGGATAAAAATCAACGTGTTCTTTCCATTAAGTTTTAAGATCCAAATTCACCCCCCCCCCTTCTTATGTTTTTCCATTCTTCAATTGGCATCAGAGCGCCTAGTTCTGAGTTCAACCACTTAATCGTGTCAGTAAAAGATCCAAGCTAAGGAAAACACTATAGTGGGGCCAAGCCAGAACATCAACAATGACTACCATGATGAGAAATACAAAATCAGCGGAAAATCTCCAATCTTTGATGGAGAGAACTTTGACTACTGGAAAGACATAATTGAAAGTTTCTTTTTGGCTCATGACGCTGATCTCTGGGATATGGTGATTGATGGGTACATGTATCCTATTAATGAATGTGGTTAGAAGATTGACAGAAAAAGAATGTTAGATCATCAAAACGAGACTTCAGAAATCATCACAAGGCCAGAACTATTCTCTTGAGTTCCATCTCATACTCAGGGTATGAGAAGATCACAAACAAAGAGACAGCAAAGCACATGTTTGATTCCTTGAGAATGACACATGAAGGCAACACGTAAGTCAAAGAAACCAAAGCCCTTGCACTTATTCAGAAATATGAAGCCTTTAAAATGGAAGAAGATGAAACCATTGAAACAATGTTCTCAAGATTTCAAATTCTGGTTGTTGGGCTAAAAGTTCTAGACAAAGGGTACTTAACTGCTGATCATGTAAAGAAGATCATCAGAAGTTTACCAAAGAAATGGAGACCCATGGTCACTGCTCTCAAACTGGTAAAATATCTAAACAAAATATCTTTAGAAGAACTTGTCAGCTCTCTCAAAAGTCATGAGATAGAGTTAGAAGATGATGAGCCTCAGATACAAGGTAAGCCTTTAGCTCTTAAATCTAACAAAAAATATGATTCTAAAGTTTTGCAGGCAATAGGAGAAAACTCTGGTGGTTCCTCATCTGATCAATAATTCTTCAGAAGTTAGAAGGACAGTTGTATCAGGATCTATCTAAGAAGATCTGAACAATTCTCAAATGGTTCATTTCAAAGATAGAAGCATGCAGTTCACACCATCAACACCTGTCTTCCTCTCACAAGCGTTCTTCTAAGGCTGAACACGCGTTCAAATTCTGAAGGGACTAAAGCTTTGATTGGATGCATTGAGACTCGTATTGTATTGGTAATTGTTCTATATCTCCACGCCATCTCCCTATTTTCGGGATTCATTAATGCTATGTAATCATTATTTTTCACTCTTTTCTTGCTAATTAAGTTTTCAATTTGGTTATAAATACACCATTCACTTCCACTTTCACTTTTTCACTCTCACTTCCTCTCGCTACTATTTTCTCTCTACTTTTTGTATGCAAAATCTTCTTTCAAAAAACTTCAACAAGTCTGTGTGAACAATGGCTTCGTCTTCAAGCGCTCAAAGCTCTCAATGTGTTCCCGGCTCATCTTTTTCAACAACAGAAAGATATGAAGAACCATCAAGAACTCTACTGACTCCCATTGATTCACTAGAAGTTCTCTGTAAACTCATTATAGACTTTGAAATCATGAAGGAAAACGACTATGCTCTTACACCTGATGTTGAATTTCAAGGGTGGACCAAATGTTTTGATCGTCTACTGGGTCTAGTTTTCCTAGATTGGTCAAAGAATTCTGGATTCAAACTACTACATCAAACCATCAAGTTAATTCTTATGTGATAGGGAAGAAGATAGTAATTTATGAAGATCTTATTGCAAGGTTGATAGGTCATGATGGCAGAGGCATTCGTTATAGCGACATGGCAGAAAAATGCTCTGACCTAACAACAATTTCAAGAGACATTTTTACTTCTGGCCTGCCATCAAATAAAATTAAAGATCTAAAGGACTACTTCAGAATTTGGTAAAAAGTTATCTTGGGCTGCATCAACCACAGAAAGCCCATAAGCTCTCCTGATTATATCAACATTGACCAACAACTTCTATTGTACTTCATTGCAACCAAGGCAAAGATAAATCTTCCTCATCTGTTGTTTAATCATTTGAAGACAAGTGTTAAAGAGACTAGAGAAGAGGAAAGGACTAAGAGGGATCGGATACCTCTGGGTAGGCTGATATCAGATATTCTGACTGAAAACAAACTAGTAGAATATCTGACTGAAGCTCAGCAGGTCAGCACTCTGGAAGCATGTGCAGAAATACCTCTGAATGCGAAGAATATGAAGAAAATGAAAATCATTGATAACATCAAGAAGGATCCAACTGTTGCAACAAAGGAAGTCATTACAACAAGAAGAGTTCCTCTGCAGGATTTCCCTCTGTTCTCTCAAACAGATGCTTCTCCAGAAATCATTGTCAGATATCTGGAAGCTTGCAAAATGGATGGGACTGTTCCTGAAGTAAATATTCGTGATCTGCAACAACATGCTCCAGAGGTTGTTCTCAAGAAATCAAGGAAAAGGAAAGCTGCAGGAGAAGGATCTTCTCAGAAAGTATCAAAAGCTGCTAAAAAGAAAGGTAATCCTTCTTTTATTTCCGTTGTAGAATCAGTGATTTTATCAACATCTGAAACCCCCTCCTCTCCAAAACCAACAAAAGACCCTTCCCCACAAACCTTTAATGATTTTGATATAGAATTTGATCCTTCACTCACACTAGAAAAAATTATGAACGAACCATATTCTACTACCTCACATCTTGACCAAAATCAGCCAGAACTTGCTCAAGTTCTTTCTGATATTGATTAATTTAATCTGGTGTTTCAAGACTCCCAACCAGAAAATCTAAACTCTCAAGCTCCCAACTCTTAAAATCCAAACCTTCACGCTCTCAACTAGAAAATCCAAATATTGACTCTAATAACACTTCACCTATTCCTGGAATAACAGAACCTCTTATGGTTCAACAACCTTTCTCAATCCAAGACATTCCAGAAATTCCATCTCCTTACCATTCCACTCCACAAAACACACCACCTTCACCCATTATCATTTCTGATTCTCCATGTCCTATCAACCCTCCAAAAGATCATCTTCATATGTAATAGACTTAGAAGCGCTGGATAAACTTGCCTCTAGTTCTCACAAAATTGCTATCCCAAAACCAAAACCAATAATCACCAAGGCAAACGTTGGTAGAAATTTACTGATTTTTGAAACAGAGATAATTGAATGGGTTAACTCTTTAAAGCTAGCCTATTTAGAAAATCTGAATCTTGCTGCTTCTGATTCCCATTGAAACCAGATCAGAAAATGGTTCAACTCTGAATCCCAGAAACTCAAGGAGTTAAGCTATGAAATGGCCCAGCAGAACTTCTGTGATCAGCTGAATGTTTTCAAGGATCAAGTTTTACACAACTGGGAAAAGAAACCTATTCTTCTACTGGATAATTCCCCTTGGGAAGATCTCCAGCCTTCAGAAGTTGATGAACCATGCTCTGATAATATTCCTCTGGTTATAGTTCAAGACAAAGGAAAATAAATTGAAGAAGCTACTGATTCAGAATCTGCCGCAACTTACTCTGAAAAGGTAGCACCTTCTGCTAATATACCTTCTTCATCTCTAGTTATGAAAACTTTGGAGGAGATGAAGAAAGAAAATACAATGATCAAGGAGAGATTAGACAAGCAAGATGACACATGCAAGGAAATCAAATGAATGATGGGAAAACAAGAAGAGTTAAACACACAGATTATGAGCTTGTTGGAAGCCCTGTTCACACGACTTCCTCCACCTCAATCTTAGTTTTTGAAAAAAAATTATGTATTGTGTTCAATCTTTTTGTGTTGTTTGCTTCTAAATGTGTTTTTGAAATCCTTTTTAATATAACTCTACTTTTATCGCTTAAATTTGTTTATATTTCTTTTTGATTCTTGACAATAAGGGGGAGAACGTAAGATATTTCTAATAACAGTATCAAGACACAGTCTCAAATATTTTGTATATCACAACTTCTCATTTCTTGCTCTAAAAGTAAAACAAGAACAAAACTCTGGTAAAGACAGAAGTAGATGCATCAAAATCTCCATCAAAAGCTCTGATCAGAATAAACTTTAGGGAAGTATTTTTTCCATCTGAATATTCAACTCAGGGGGGGATCTTAAAATCCTTTATGTTCTGTCTATTTTTATTGAAATATCCTAGTTTTTGTCATCATCAAAAAGGGGGAGATTGTTAGAACATAGTTTAATTCTACAATCCTTGTAAGAATTTTGATGATAACAAAAGCAAACAAAATTTATGCTCCCTAAAATTATATTCTGTTTTGTAGAGAAGTTCTGATGGAAGAAGATTAAAAGATAAGTTACAAAGCTATTTCTGTTGTGATTTTAAACATCTCTCAAAAAGTTCTGATGAAATAACATCAGAAGATGCGCTAAAAGGATGTTTCAACTCTAATTATAAAACTCTTTGAAAGAAGTTTTAACGCTGCAAACAGGATTTCATGGCTCTGGTCTCCAAACTTCTGAAGCAAGCAACAACAAATACTTCAATGTTCTGAAGTATTACAAATCAAATATTTCTATTTCAAGTTTAACGACTGGAAGGGAAAAAGGATCTTTATTTTAGGAAAGCGCCTTAATTGTCATTGATCAAGTTTCCAAATACTCATTCATGCTTCGCCTATTTAAACAAGCCTTGAGGATAAATCATTCACGATTTTACACACGCACAATAATGCTGCTATCATCTTTCATCCTCAATCTTTCAACATTCAAATTGTGTAAAACATCATTGTCTTGTGATACTGTTTAATTAGAAACACTATTGTACACTTTTATTCATACATTGTTTAGAGAATTTCCTTGAGAAAAACTGGGTTGTGGTTATACTCAAGAAGACTTTGGTAGTTGTCAAAGTAGATTTGTAATCAAGATTGATTAGTGGATTAAGACCTCGTTGGAGAGAGGAGAAATCACTTTGGCGGGTGGACTGGAGTAGTTTGAGTTTAAATGAACCAGGATAAAAATCAATGTGTTCTTTACATTAAGTTTTAAGATCCCAATACAACCTCCCTTCTTATGTTTTTCCATTCTTCAGCAAGTTCTCCCGGTACTTCATAATCTTCCTCATCTTCCTCGGCTTGGTAGATTGGATTTTAAAAGTCATAAATGGTGATAGTAGAAATGTTATCAATGCGATCCAGGGTGGATGTGAATCTACATTTTGATATGTGGGTGTGTGTAAGAGCACATAACTATTTTGACAAAATAAAGTAAAAAGAAAGACAAAGAGCATAATATTTGAATGCAAAACATCCAATGATTATTAATGACATATGAAAATGAAGTGTGATAACCCTCACAAACAGACCGTTGTGCCTCGGGTAAGACACAAGGCTTAAATTTTAATTTGTTCAAAAATTATATATCCTAAAAATAGAAAAACAATTACTCCTGGATAAAAGAGATAGGCACAAAGTCTCTAGCCGTCCAATTATTGGATCCACCATTGATGGTAGGGAAGATCCAATTGTCTAGGTCGCAGTCACTGTCAGCATCCTCCACAATATTGACTCCATGGTTGCTGATGTGTAGTGGTGGTCCTCCGACGCGAGCACGACGAACAACTTTTTGAGCACCTGAAGTGAAACCCAAACCAAATTTGTCAGAATTATAAAGGATGTCAGGGAGTTGGCCCCAAATAGTACACCCACCTTCTTCATTCATAGCCTTGGCGTCCTTTAGAGAAGCAATTTTCAATGGAGGTTTGGTAATCTTCGAAACAATAGTAGCAGCTTTGGTAACAACGATCGTCTAAGGAACCTCTTCAAAATTCTGACAGGGAGTTTCAATGAATCTGCCGTCCATATCGACATACCTAAAAGAATTTAGGTGGCTTACCATATATTCTTCTTCACCACAGACTGTAATAATCTTTCTATTAACCAGATATTTTAATATATGATGTAAAGTGGAAGTGACAACACCGACCCCATGAATCCAAGGGCGTCCTAGTAAGCAAGAGTAAGACGGGTGAATGTCCATCACATAGAAAGTGGAGTCAAACATTTGTGAACCAAATTTAATCGAGATGTCCACCTCCCCATGTACCATTCTTTTGGAACCATCAAAATCCCTCACCACAATATTGTTGGGTTTCAATGTAAGTCCTTCACAATCTAATCTGTCTAAGGCACCCTTTGGTAGAACATTCAGAGACAAACCTGTATCAACTAATACGTGAGCCAAAGTAGTGCCCATGCACTCAATAGAGACATATAGGGCATCGTTATGTTTTCTTCCCTTAGGAGTCAAATCAGCATCGAAGAAATATAGTCTATTGTCGGCAGTCTGACTGGAAACACAATTCTCAAATTGGTCGGCATAAGTCTCTTGTGGCACATAAGCAGACTTCAGAAACTTCACCAAAGCCTTAGCATAAGCCTCGGAGCACAATAACAAAGCTAGCATTGAAATATTCGAGGGGGTCAGCCCCAATTGTTCCATAACATTGTAATCACTTTTCCGTATGATCTTCAAAATTTCCTCCATTTCTTGCTTGGAGGCCTCGGGAATGGCTTCTTTCGGTGCCTCCTTCTGGACAGGCTCAATCAATACTTTTTTCCCCGAGTCTCAGTTGACTCAGTAACAGGAATAGCAACAGGAGTAACAATAGTCTTTGGAGTGATTTCAAGAGAGAAAATCCTTCCGCTTCTGGTAACCTTACTGGTCCCAATAATATTGTCAATGATAGGATCAGTATCTTCAGTAACTTCATTCTTGATAGCCAATAGGTCTTGCTTGACGCCATGGTAATAGACGTCAGCTCCATAATTCCAAGGAACAACCTTGTCAGAGGAATATGGTATTGGTCCTGGAGAGGTAATGATCAGGGGAGCAACTTTAGGAGTGGTGGTAATCCTCACAGGACCTTTAGAGGAGATTCTTGCAGGATTATTAGAAATGGTAATAATTGATACATGTTCACACAAACTTTTTGCAGAGGGAACCTTCTTAAAGAGGATCTTCCAACCATCTATTAGACGCTGAACACCTACCTTCAACAACGAACAACCATTGGACAAAGACGCATAATGGTAGCAACCTTCACCATAACCCGGAAATAAACTTCCTCGTAAGAGATTCTTCTTAACAACTGGAAGAGGAGTAGTCAATTCACCCACAGAAGAAACAAACAGAACATCATCAACAGCATTGATACTCTTGTCATGCTTGGGAATTGGTGCAGTTATTACATTGGGAGTCTCAGGAGGGTCAAATTCAATCTCATTTTCATCAATAAGATCTTAAAATTTATTCTTTAGAGCCCAACAATCATTCGTATCATGCCCCAAAATGTTGGAGTGGTAAGCACACCGTGCATTTGTATTGTAACAGGGAGAGGAAGTGTTTGGGTTTTGGGGAGGATCCTTTAGAGTGACCAAGTCAACCTTCACCAAATGCCGTAATGCCTAAGACAAAGGCGTGTTGATTCTGGTGAATTGTCTTCTAGGAACATCCTGCCTGTGCTGGTTATTTTGTCGTTGAGCTGATGTGGAGTTAGAGATCATTACAGATCCTACCGTTGGACGGTGTTCAATTTTACCATGATTTCTTTGACCATAGGCAGCACTGACCTCCCTCTTTCCATTGAACGACTTCTTAGCAGTGTGAAATCAAGCTTTCCAAATGTTTTGATGAAGACAAGCTAGCATGCAAAAATGAATGGATCAAGATAGAAGATTTATCTCAAGCAAGATTCATTGATCAAGATCAACTTTTCAAGACTTATGGCTTAAGGTATATGAAATTTTTGATCTTATGCTCTTAGTGCCCAAAACTATTTTTAATCATGCATTTACTTTATTAAAATAATATTTTGAGTATATACTATGTATGATTGAAGAAGGATGTTTTAAATTGCTTAAAATCTTTGAAAATAATGATTTTTCAATTTTTGTACACAAGCAATCGATTGTCATGCTAGGACAATCGGTTGCATCCAAAAAACAAAAGCTTCTATTTGACATACAATCGATTGTCATCTAGCAGCAATCGATTGTCATGTGTTCTGTTTTCAAATTTTTTGAATGTTGGCTTATGAGCAACCGATTGCTCCTCAATGACAATCGGTTGTCATAGTTATATTTTTCAAATTTTTAAACGTTGCTTTTATAGCAATCGATTGTTGCTTTAGTGCAACTGGTTGTTGTGCTTCAGATTTTGAATTTTTTCATTTTTCCAGCACCTTTTTGTAACACATTTTCATGGCAATCTTTGTATCTTTTCAAATACATTTTTTCCAGTAAAAATGGTTTAAACATTGCTATGATTCATTGAAGAGGTATTACTACACTATAAATTATTTTTATTTAGAATTTTGAAAATACAACAACAATCACTAATAACTATTACTTTCTATTCTTTTGATCATACTCTTTATCCTCAAGATTTGTGTTCATCATTTTCATATGCATACTGAAAATTGTTCTTGAGCACTTAGAAGAGTATTACATCTTAAATTTCATATTGAATAGAAAAGATTAATCAAGTGATTGACATTGCTCTTTCATCTTTCAAACTCTTATACAAATCAAACAAACTATTGTATACTTGTTTTCAGGATTGTTGGAAACAAGAAAGACACTTAGGGAGGATTATTCTCTTTGTGGTCTTAGTGAAAATCCAAGAGGATTGTTCTTGGTCCAAGAGGATTGTTCTTGGTTGTTAGGTAGTCTTTGTACAAATTACAAACTATAAGGAAATCTCTTTCATGTTGAAAGGGGACTGGAGTACTCTCGGACTGTGAGGGGAACCAGGATACATCTCTGTGTTCTTTACTTTCCGCATTTACTGCTTTCATCACTTATCAGAAAAAGAAATAAAAGAAACTCGTGCAAAAAAATTCATACAATTCAAAAAAAGTTTTAAAGAACCTAATTCACCCCCCCCCTCTTAGGCGCATCTGAACTTCCAAGCAGTACTTGAAGATGCCACCCCTTAGATTTTACAACTCTTGATACCAACTTCCACTTGTTCTCATGTCAATATCAACTCGATGAATCCGGCTGAAGAGCTTCCAATCAAATGGTTGAAAAATGGGCCTGTCAGAGTACCCAAGAACATATCTACCAACTCCCTATCAGACAGGGGAGGCTGGACTCTACCTGCAAGATCCCTTCACTTTTGGGCATAATCTTTGAAACCCTCACTAGAACCCATTGACATGCTTTGGAGTTGCGTACAAGTTGGAGCAAGGTCAGCATTGATTGATACTTATTATAAGAAGCAGCAGCCAAGTCTTCCCAATTATGGATATTAGTTCCTTCCAGTTGATAGAACCACTCAAACTGCATCCCCAACAAACTCTCCTAAAAGAAGTAAACCCATAATTTCCTATCACTTCTATGGGGTTGGATCTTCCTGACATAAGACCTAAGATGAAGCTTTGGACATGAAACACTATCATATTTTTCAAAAGTGGGAACTTTGAATTTTTTGTGGGATGACCACTCCTGAGACCAACCCTAGTTCTTCAAAGTCCAAACCAGGTACCCTCTGAATCTCCATAGCATTGAGACGATCCTTCGGCTGTTTATACTTGTCATCAGCATGAGGATATTGTTCCTCAAAATAGTCGTCTTCTTCATTAGGCCCTGGGTTGTTATCTTCTTCTTTCATCTTCTTGTTATCCTCTTCTTAATTATCCCCTTCATTTGACGGGGTTGCGAATTCTAGAGCTCGCTTGGCCGGTCCTCTAAATCTTCTCCCCATGTTCAGGATGCCAATATATTTCTTGCCTTCTTTGTCTTCTCTTTAATAATGAGAGCTTTCAGATCTTCCTGTCCTTTAGCCACAGCCAGGAACATCTGTTGGAATTGAGCATTATGTGCTTGAAGATCCTTAATGTTTTGTGCTTGAAGGATAAGAAACCTATCATGAAATACCTGCTTATGTAATGATATGCATGACATGTTTATACGATGTTTTCAAGGACCTCTTGGGATTTAAACTATTTTAATCAGAACAGAAACAAAGATTTTTATTAGTAAGTTTAAATGAAACAAAAGTTTACAAAGAAATAAAATTAAAAACTTCTACAACTTCTAGGTTTCCCATGGACGCTTCCTTTTTTTGTTGATATAGGCATTAAGGCTCTTCTCCTCGTGAAACTGCTTTGTCAGTTCCAACACTTTCTTCTCACTGGCATAGAATTAAGCCTCAAAGGTGTCTCCTTCTTCCTTCAGTTGGATCCAAGACATTTGCAGTTCTTCAAAGTTTGTTGGCATGTCAGGGTGAAGAATAATGCAAGACTCGTCCCCCTGAATAATAGGCTCTAAGATCACTGGTAAGATGGAGGGATATGGCATCATAAGACCTTGAGCATGAGCTCGCACCCATTTGAGTTAATGATCTAAAGGGGTGGAATTCTTGTGCCCTAAAGTCTTACCATCAGTCTTCTTAACCATGCCCCAAGCGCGTATGAATCTCGGGCGATAATCTTGCAGATCGTCGTCATAATCAAACACAATACCCTGGATGAGCATATCATGAGGGTCGTCTCTTCGTGCATAACCAAACTGACATAAGGCTAAAGAAGGGTTGTAAGTTATGCCTCTCCTAATGCCAAGGAGTGGCACATTAGGAAACTTTCCGCATCCATCAATAATATAGACGTCTTTTTGAGACCGGGAACACCAATATATATCAGAGTGAGAGAGACATCAATCTTTAAGATCATCTTAAGCCTAGCTCATTCTTCATTATCGATCGAGGAAGGTGAAAAATAAACCACCTATATAGCAAAGGTATACAACACATAAGAGTTCCTCACTTCTTCATAGTACGGGTATGAAGGGAATGCAGAATATCCCCGAGAAATGTAGCCACTGGATTGAGAGTAAGGAAGATCCTAATGGCGCTCACATCTATAAGTTGGTCCAGATTAGGGAACAACACTAACCCATAGATTAGGAAGGCTAAGATATCCTCAAAAACATGGAAACTCATGGCATCTAGGAATACCTGAGCTTTCTCTATCAGAAACTTTGCAAGAAGACCTTTAAGCCCACTTCTCCTTTCCCAATTAGATTCAATGTCAGATGGCTTCAAGTGCAAGGCTCTGGAAACATCTTCAGACTTTGGATCATGTTCTAAATCTGTGAAGGGTATCTGATCCAATATAGGCAATCCTAGTAGTTTAGAGAATTCTTCCAACATGGGCACCAACTGATAATCGGGGAACATGAAGAAATGGTGTTTAGGATCAAAGAACTGGAATAAGACACTCATCATACCTTCGTCAAAACCGGTAGTAACCAAACTGAGCAAGTGACCATGTCTTCTGTTGAATTGGGAACTTTCAGGAACCTTTAAGACAAATTCCCTAAGCTTGGAAGGTATTCCTACGAAGTTGATCCAGATGGTATTTCTGCGAGTGTAATTCATAACCTACAAAATAGAGAAGAGATAAATCCCCAGGTCCTTGAAATGGTTAGTGCAAATGATATGTTATGATGCTCATGATGTTATGTTCATGCTTAAAACAAAATAACATACACAAACAAATCACACAAAGACCTTAGATTTAAAGGCTTGCGTGGGGTCTATAGGTAAGTACCCTTTTGAAGTTTAGTTGGCTCAACCTGTCCTAGCAATAGTAACCGGGTTCTAGGGATCTCATATCATTAATCTTTCTCTCAGGCATTGTTTCAGCTCAAGCATCTGAATTGCGGCCGAAATATCCCTAAAGTCCAATCTCAATGAGTGTAGCATCGAGTATCAACCAACTTCAGTCAGCACCAAAGTTGGCTATCTCACTACTTTCTAATGGCTAAGGTGAGTCAAATTAAGGTTCTAAAGGCCAGTTAGTGCTTAATGGCACTATGTGGAAGCCTAATGTTATCCTTGTCTGGCTAAAGGAACATTAGTGTGATCGGTGGGAATGAGAACTGACTATTTTGGAATGCTGGTTCGCGAAATGTCGCGGTAAGCAAGAGTCGCCACCGTCTTTTATTTTCTCCAACAAGGAAAGGACAAAAGCACAGCAAAATTCCTTTTTGAGATGTTTCTCGGTTCGGGAGGTAGATTATAGAAAGGGAAGGTGTTAGCACCCTTTCTATCTGTGATTATCCACGGGCTCTTAGGTACTTGCTCACTATGTTTTCAAAAATGTTTTCTTTTCTTGTGTTTGTGGGTTTTTGAAAAAAAGGTTGTTTGAAAACTTCATTTTAACTCTTGTATCAGTCCTCAAGAATGTCATGAAGTGTTTGTTTGAAAACTTTTGTTTGAAAGTGTAAGTGCGAAAAGTTGTTTTTGTTTTGAAAGAGCAAGTACCTTAGAACCTCTACCTACTCATAAGGAATTAAGCTGTGTAAATGTCCTTTAGACAGTACTATCCCACTATTGAGAAGTAGGTAGCATCGTCGTTGGAGTTTTTCAGGTCAATTCGATTATAGGGACATGTGTGGTCACCAAAGCAATAGTAGGACGCCTTAGCGGTAACCCTAATGTCCTAGATCCTTTTTATCCGAGGCAACCGTTTCGAGGCAACTGGATCTTTAGACAGGAGGGCGACCTCTAAAACACCCTATACTCAATGACCACGTTTAGGCAACCAAATGAGGCGTACCCTAGGAGTGGCATGTGCGAGTGTGTCAGGTTTCAGTTAAATTATCTTTGCACATATTATGGTGAGCTACGTTTTGATTTTAATTTGAGAACAAGTCTTGTCATGCATAGCAGTTAATAATTGTGCGGAAAGTAAATCTACGCTATTACAAGGCGTCGGGTATTTACATCGCCAAAAACAACCCTTGAAAAATAAATGCGAGAAAATAAAGAAAGCGATAAAATGGTCCTAATTATCTATTACATCCTCGGAGCAATTACATAAATATGATCAAAAAATAATATGCGCGAACAAAAATTAAATCGGAGAAGTCCTTAGGGTTTTGACCCTTTTTGAGAAAAGAATGAATTTTTGGTCCTTTTTTGCATTTAATTAAACCTAAAACTAATTAATTAATTAATTAAAAGAAAAGAAGTATTTTTTATGTTTTTTATGTTTTAATAAAATAAATAAAAAGAAATTAAAATTGTCAAAAAAACCTAATTCTATGTTGATTTTATTTATTATGAAAATAATTAAAGTTAACCTAATTAAAACAACTAAATTAATTAATTACATTTATTTACAAAAATAATAAATTAAAGGTGAAATTAATAATAATAAAAATATTTTAGTTTTCTGAATTTTTATTGTGAAGAATTAATTATGTTAATTTTAGTGATAATAATAATAATAAATAAAATAGTTAAAGGAAAAAAATATAAAAGAAAAATAATAAACCAGGGGGGTGTGCTGGCCCATTAGGAGGTTTGTTAGCAATATTGGCCCATTAATCTCTCAGGCCTGTTTGACTTCTGGGATCGTCCAGGGCACATGTTGACTGGGAGTACCATGGTCAGCATCTCATGGCCATTAGATTCAAGCTTGTGGCCACTTGCCGCCTGGGATGTGAAAGTGCATGGTAGAATGCTTTAGGAAGCCTGCACACAATTATGTTAAGAAAAATAATAGAAGTGTTTTGGTGGACCTGGGAATCGAACCCAGGTCCCAATGATTCTATGCCAGCACGCTATCCACTACGCCAATTGCATGCTTTTGTTAATATAATAAGAAGCAAATATAATATATGGAAATTAGTAAATATGCTGTAAAGCAAAAAAACACGCGCGCGTTTTGAATTGTCCACTCAGAGGCTTACACGTCCTTCGTCTTCCTCGTTTGTGCCTGTAAAAACATGTTAGATAGCGGGGGTTTTTAACCCCCACAACCTGCAGTGACCAAAAATAGCGATTAGCTCTACAGCTTACATAAATATTTCACGATGGTGCCACTGTGTTCGTCTGGTCTCAATGATTTCAACCATAGGTCTCTCAAGGCTTGATTTTTCCTGTACTGTAAATCCCCAATTTTAGAGTTCAAGAACCCTAGAATTCATCAATGGTAACTTTCGATTATGTGCATTATAATCCAATTAACTAATACCATTAGCTTTATATGAATTCAAGCAATACAAAACAATGACAAAATCGTGTTAAATATGTATGAATCATGAGTTACGATTATGAAAATAATATGCAAACCGTGAGACTGTTCTGGAGGATTTCTTGAGCTTTAACGCTTGGTTTTGAGTGCTACACGTTCCTCACACTCCCAGCAACGTGTTTGAATCCACAAAAGTCCTTGAATTGGCCTGGAATATAGAAAACAGTTTTGAGTTTTCTTGGATTTTTTTGAATGTGGTTATGGCTTCTTCTGCAGAGATTTCTCGTATGCATAATTAGGGTTGGCTTGTGTATTTATAGAGGAAGAGAATTAGGTCAAAATCTTGCAAAGAAATCCGTGGAATGATGGTTTGAATATTTGATTGAAAATCAAATATTTTTGAATCTTTTTGATTGGAAAAACTTGCTAAATTTGGAGATTTTGATATCCTTGATTGGTACACGAACTTTCCAGCATATCTTGACCACATTTGCTTCACCAAAAGATTGAAAAATCAAATCTTTGTATTTTCTACAATTTAAATTAATTAAATGAATTAAAATCAATTAAAAATCCAATTAATTAATAAAAATAAGAAAATAAATTCAAATAAGCTTGATGGGTCGTGCATAGGCCTTGGATAAAGTTTCAAGAAGAAATTTGAGGCCCATTAGCAAAAACAAGGTGTTTTGAGCAAAGTTGACTTTTGCAAATTCACAAATATTTCCCAACTTCTCCAATGCATATCTTGCTCAAATTTGATCATATGAACATGTTCTTTGACATTTTGGAAAGGTCTTGAAGTCCTCTAACCAATTCCTTTGGTCCCATGTCATTTGGATTTACCAATCTCAAGTTATGGTCTTTGACTTAAAGTGCATTTTTGTTGACTTTTGAATTTGACCTATAATGTAGAAATTGATAACTTTTTGTGAGAGCATTTCTTGGACTTGGAATGTGAAGATGAGTTGTAGGAAATGTCACCCCCTTCAAAATGAGCATTGTATGGAATTTTTCTGATGAACCATGAAAACGTTATGCCCTGGTCAAGATACAGTTGACTTTTCTACTGTCCAAAAATAGTAACTTTTTGCATCTTGATGATTTTTGAGCCATCCTTGTGGAATCATGATCAAGACTTGATCAAATTATTATTGTGGACTCAAAATAAGATGTTGACCAAAAATTCTGACTTTTGACTGCAAAATGACCATTTTGCCCCTGCAGTTGACTGTGGATCAAATAGGGCTTTTGACTGTGCAACTTGACATTGTGAATCCTGAAACTTGGCATGTGGATGCTTAAGAATGTATAGAGGCCTATGAGACTTGATTGAACCATTGAAAACCCCAAATTCCTGGAAAGAACCAAAACCCTAATTTCAGCTGGCTTAGGAGGTGTTTAGATTGTGCAATCCTTGAGCAGATCTTGAACAATTTGAAGATCATTCTTGACAAATCTTGAGGAATATGGGAGGGAAAATTTTGGGGTACAACAGTTGCCCCTGTTCAATCTTCTTAGACCTGAGGATGTAGATTGGCTTGCGTGCCTTTCGTGATCTGAAGGTGGAAGATGATTGAACACTAGAGTGCCCAGAAATTTGCACTCGCATGGTGTAGTATCAGCAATGTGATGTCTGGAATGGGCTTACAGATGCCATTTGGAGAGATGATGGATAGGAGGATGGGCTTATAGATGCCATCTGGAGATGTGACAGAGTCTTGTCGGGGATGGGCTTATAGATGCCATCTGGAGATTGTTTGTTGAATTGTAACTTGGTAGGTTGAAAGAAGGAACCTGTGTAGGGTGCCTGATGATGAGTCCGTGTAAAACTGCATCTGAAAGAGAAGGAAACCTGTGTAGGGTTTACTGATGATGAGCCCGTGTGAAACTGCATCTTTGAAGGAAGGAAACCTATGTAGGGTTGACTGATGATGAGCCCGTGTGAAACTGCATCTTGGAATGAAGGAAACCTGTGTAGGGTTTCTTGATGACGAGTCTGTGTAAAACTTCATCTTTGGAAAGAGAGAACCTGTGTAGGGTTTCTTGGTGACGAGTCCGTGTAAAACTGCATCTTGGAGAGAGAAGGAACCGGTGTAGGGTTTCCTGATGATGAGTCCGTGTAAAACTACATCTGAAGTTGAGAAGGAACTGGTGTAGGGTTTCCTAATGATGAGTCCGTGTAAAACTTCATCTGGAGTTGAGAAGGAACCGGTGTAGGGTTACTTCGGGATAAGTTCGTGTAAAACTTCTGGATGAACCGGGGTAAGGTTATTTTGAGATAAGTTCGTATGAAACTTCAGGAGGAACCGGGGTAAGGTTTCTGTGAGATAAGTTCGTGTAAAACTTCTGGATGAACCGGGGTAAGGTTAATTTGAGATAAGTTCATGTAAAACTTCTGGATGAACTGGGGTAAGGTTACTGTGAGATAAGTTCGTGTAAAACTTCTAGATGAATCGGGGTAAGGTTACTTTGAGATAAGTTCATGTAAAACTTCTGGATGAACCGGGGTAAGGTTACTTTGGAATAAGTTCGTGTAAAACTTCTGGATGAACCGGGGTAAGGTTATCTTGACGATGAGTTCGTGTAAAACTTCGTCTTGAAACTGAGGAGGAACCGGTGTAGGGTTGCCTGAGGACGAGTCCGTGTAAAACTTCGCCTTGGAACTGAGGAGGAACCGGTGTAGGGTTTCCTGAGGACGAGTCCGTGTAAAACTTTGTCTAAAAGGAAGGAACCGGTGTAGGGTTTCCTATTGATGAGCCCGTGTAAAACTGCATCTTGGAGAGAGAAGGAACCAGTGTAGGGTTTCCTGATGATGAGTCTGTGTAAAACTACATCTGAAGTTGAGAAGGAACCGGTGTAGGGTTTCCTGATAATGATTCCGTGTAAAACTTCATCTGAAAGGGAGAAGGAACCGGTGTAGGGTTGCCTCATGATGATCAAGTAGATAATTGTCATGTCCGGTTTCAGGTATTAACCCACGATCAATCGTCCACAGAATTTTCCTGGCTTGTTACAAGTGTTGGTCTGGAACTGCAAAGGTAGATTGTAATCATCTTTTGATTGACCTTTTCCTGAAAAGGCAAAGTATTAGTTGTATGCAATGTCATGATGTATGAAATGCAGGATGTCATGATGTTCTCAAAAATAAATGAGATCGTATCGTATGCACTTTATCATGTATGTAAATAGGAGGTATGAGATGTGATATGTTTATGAATGTATTTTCGTCCGGGAAAATAAATCCTTGACGAATGCCAGGAGCTTGTTTAAATCCTGGGCTGATGTTGAAGAGTAGAGTTCTTTGTTTCCGCTGGGGATGATGAACGAAAATGATTGCAAGAATAAACCGGTAGGAGAAGATGACTTCGTTGGGGAATAAACTTGGCGAAGAGATTACTCTGCGGGGAATTACTCTGTGGGGAAGAGATACTTCGCTGAGATTTTAACGATAACTCTGTTGGGGATACCGTTGATAAGCTCTGTTGAGGGATTTTGATGAACTCTGCTGGGGAATTTGATGGACTTTGCTGAGGATTGTCTTTCTGTTGCAAGTTGCTGAGGATAACCCAGTTAGACTCTGGTGGGGGTAACCTCTGAATATGGCTGGGAGAGATATTTGCACTCTGCAGGGGATAAGCTTCCAGAATCTACTGGGTAAGATGATTCAGCTCTCCTGGGGAAACTTTTGGACTGTATTGGGGGGAATGGCTCCACTGGGGTGTCTGTATTCCGCCGGGGAACATTCTTATATTTCGTTGAGGCATATTAAGAACTTCGGGGATGCTTGCTGAGGAATATCTGTATACTCTGCTAAGGAATATTAAGATCTTCTGGGGTACCCAACTTTTCCGGGACTGAAGGTAGGCCAACTCTGCTTGGGGGAGAGTATTGCTGACTTGTTGGAGATGTTGTGCCTTTTTAGGGCTGCTGGGAGACCAACTCTGCTTGGGAAGAGTATTGTTGAATCTTGTCTGACTCTGCGGGGAGTGAAGGTATCTTAGTCATATTCTTCAGCTGAACTTACCTTGGTACCTTGGTGGACAGAGCAGCTTGTACAGTTCGGACAATTCTTATTGCCCCAGTTTCTGCGGGAGAAGAATGCCTATGAGGAGCTTGATAACTGCCGATTGACAAATCTTCTTCTGGTAAGCAAGTGACGAGATGACGGGACATAGTCGTACGCTTTTGATCCCTAACTTTTACCTGGACCGCCCTTTCGGGTTTTCAGTCCACCGGGATACCCATTTTTGCCCAAGCCGCCTTTTCAGGTTTTTGACTTGCCGGGTGTACAGATTTTTTCATTTTCATCCCTTATTTTTGCCCGAACCCTTTTGGTTCGCCGGAAAGCCCTTATTTTTGCCTAGGCCAGTCGACCTAGTGGGTCTTTGATTATGCGTAGTATTTTTTGACTATGTCCATGCTCTCATGATGTAGGGAGTTGTCACTGTCAGTAGTGTTGTGTCGCCATACTACCAGAAGATGTGTGATCATGCAAGATTCGTTGTTGGAATTCATGTCCAATGCCCCAAGTGACTCAGGAGGATATTTGCCCCTGGCTATTTGGCATTTTGAGAGATTCCTTGAATCTTGACTTGACTGCCCCAGACGATGGACAATGATCATGTCGTGCCCCTTGGTTGGAAGTGTTTTTCCACTTGAGATGACCCTTTTTGTTGAGAAGGTTTTTGTTCACTAGATATTCGTCGTGCGAATTTCTCTGCTGTTTGAACAAATAGTCATATGCAAACAATATTATTTTAAGAATGCAAAGCTTATGTCTGTCTTGAAGTTTTTTTTTTTTGAAAATGCAGTTTCCAATAAAACAAGTGATTTTTTGTAAAATGTGATGTCAACTCAAGATTTTATAGCAAGCCCTACAGGAGTCAGGATACCTTTGGTAACAGTATGCTTTCGAACTAACCCATGCTTCAGCTAGGACTTTTAAGGGTTATAACGTGGCCTGGTTCACGGTTTCAGAAACAAAGGATAAAGGCTCAAAGTATATTTGTACCCACCCGCTCTTCGTGGTGTTCTTCAAACCTAAACTCAGCTAATCGTGCATTAGATCTTGTTGAGTCTTTGCTCTGATATTCCGGTGATGGTTCGGATACTGATAGTTTATTTTGAATAGGCGGTCATTTCTTTTTGTTGAGGGTTAGTAGGACCTCTTTCTTTTTGATTTTATTATCCCTGTTTTTTTCCTGAACTGTTTCTTTTGTGATTACAGTCAGCGGGATGCCCCAGTTTTGTAAGTCTCCTTCATAGGTTTTGACTTGATGGGCTTTTATTTCTGAGAGATAATGACTGCCTGTCCTTACGATTATACGGAACCATCACCGTATTTTGTTTTGGAAGGACTCCTTTGATGTCATTCATTGTGCACCTGGATTAACTGAGAGAACTACCCTGCCCCAGGTTATAGTTAAGGGTTTTAGTTTGTGAAAAGAAAAAACTCCAACTTCTTTGGCTCGACGGGGTTGACGAGGGATTATCTTCCTTATAACTCCACTGTTTAGGATTTGAAACAATGCCTGTACTTCATCAGTGGGGTTTGTTCAAAAGCATACTGTAAAGATCGTGGTATCGTTTTCGTCATCCTCCCTCAAAAGGCTTAGAATTTTCAATCGAGAGTTGAACATCAAAAAAATAAAAGCAATTTTGAATATAGTGAACACAATTACTTCAAAATAGACACGTGTAATGCATTAATGAAATAAGAGAGTTTGACATGATAATTGTTTGAATAAGCAAAGAAAAAAACAATTTCAGAATTTAAATGAACAAAAGTCTCTCAATCCTAGCCATGTTTTGGCAAGGGAGCAGTGATCACATTGGGAGTCTCAGAAGGCTCGAATTCGATCTCCTTAGCATCAATCATATTCTGGATCTTGTATTTCAGTGCCCAACAATCGTCAGTATCATGCCCCGGACTACCGGAATGATAAGCACACCTTGCATCTGGGTTGTAGTTAGGAGAAGAAGTCTTAGGATTCGGATGAGGGTTTATCACCGTAATCAGATTCATCTTCAACATGTGCTGCAATGCTTGTGACAATGGCATGTTGATGTTGGTTAACTGTCTTTTAGGCTCGTCTGGCCTTCGTTGATTTCCCTTTTGCTGTTGTTGGCGTGACGCAGAACAAGAGATCCGGACTGCCCCTACGTGTTGGTCACGACGACTCTTTTGACTGTACGCATTGGACTCTTTCTTCCCACTGTAAGGATTTTTATGAGCATCAGAAGGTGTAGCTTCTTGAATCTTCCCAGCCTTGATACCAGCTTCAATTCTTTCCCCAGTCAAGATAAGGTCTGTAAATCCGGCTGAAGAATTTCCAATCAAATGGTTGAAGAACGGCCCAGACAGGGTCCCCAGGAACATATCCACAAGCTCACGGTCAGTTAAAGGTGGTTGCACCCTTCCAGCAAGGTCTCTCCACTTTTGAGCATACTCCTTAAATCCTTCACCCGTCCCTAGTGACATACCCTGGAGTTGGGTACGCGTAGGAGCGAGGTCGGAATTATACTGATACTGCTTATAAAATGCAGTAGCCAAGTCCTCCCAGTTACGGATACTGGATCCATCCAGCTGATAGAACCATTCGACTTGAGTCCCTGAAAGACTATCCTGGAAGAAATGGATCCACAAATTCTTGTCAACGGTGTAAGGTTGGATCTTCCTTACATACGATCGGAGGTGCAGCTTTGGGCAGGAAGCTCCGTCATACTTTGCAAAAGCAGGTGCCTTGAACTTATGGGGAATCACCACCCCAGAGTATAAGCCTAGGTCCTCGAAGTCCAGACCGGGAACCTTCTGTATTTCCATGGCGCTCAAACGGTCTTCTAGTTGTTTGTACTTATCCTCAGCAGGAGGGTATTGTTCTTCATCATAATCCGTCTCGTTGTCGGAGACCACGGGACTAGGAACCCTTCTCTCTTGTGGGTTGTCTTTCCCTACAGAGGAAGTAGTCAGATCAACCTCATTTTGTAGTCCATTCTCAGATCTGCGTCTAGTGTTGAACAAAACAGTCCTCTTCTTCTTCTTCTTCCTCTCTTTCAGAATCAGAGTATTCAAATCCTGTTGACCCTGGGCTAGGCTCATAACCAACTCTTGGAACTGGGCATTCTGGGCCTGGAGGGCCTTGATAGCTTGTTCAGCGGAAGGTTCAGTAGACATGATGATTGCTGAAATAAACAGCGAAGAAGATAAGTGACCTGTAAAAGGGGTACCTGTAATGCAATGTATGTATGATATATGTATGCAATGTGTTCAAGGATCTCGTGGGGTAGACAAGAAACTGGTTAGAATTTGAATCTGGTAGCTTGATTGAAGGAGCTTCATGTTGTTGAGAGTCCTTCTTCAAGAGTCAAAGCTCACCATATCGAGTGGGTCCTAGCCCCTGACTCAAGTTATCATGTTTTGATCTTCAAACAACCTTGGCTAGAGGAAAATAAATCCCCTTTGCCCCTTGCTAGACATTTGGTTCATCATGACCTGCATCACAAACCCTTGAGATCCTTGAAATGGTTAAGGAAATGCTATGGTATGATGCTATGATGCGTATGATGTTATGTACGTGGATGCAAAGGTGTGAGGTGTAATTAAGCCCTGTAATAAGTCCATATTAAGGACTGTAACCAAAACCTGCAAGGAACTCATGTTGTCAAATAACAAGAATGTGCAAGTAGTTCAGATTTGAAGGCACACAAGTCACACAAAAGAGCCCTTAGATTTCAGGCCGGCATGAAATTTAGGTACTACCCTCTTTCAGTTTCAGTTGGTTCAAAACATGTCCTAGAAAATAGTAACCGGGTTCTAAGGAGCTCAATATCATTGGATTGTTTTCTATGTTCATTGTTTTGATTTAGCCACTTAACTGGCGACCAAAATATTCCAATAAAACAACCCTCAATGAGTGTAGTATCGAGTATCTACCAACTTCGGACTGCACCAAAGTCGGTCATCTCACTACCCTAAAGAGGCCAGGATGGTCAAGTAAGGTTCCTAAGGTCAGTCGATGCTTCACGACACCATGCGGTGGCCCCGTACTCTCCTTGACTTGACTCAAGGGTTACCGGTACTCACTAAAGTGCCACATCAACGTAGCAACTGCTTCAACCATGTCGGTATACCCCGCACAGTTCCCTCACAGTTTGTTGCTACTTCTAAAGGGTATCCCCAAATCTGGGTTAAGATCTATAAAACTCTGATACAAGCCCACAATATTAAAGCATTCAAGGCATACAATTGAAAACATGGTGATCTAATCCTAAGGTACACCTCACTTATATAAAGTCCTCAGCAGAGTCGCCAGTTCTGTGATCGGTGGGAATGAGAACTGACTGTTTTGGAATGCTGGTTCGCGAAATGTCGCGATAAGTAAGAGTCGCCACCATCTTTTATTTTCTCCAACAAGGAAAGGACAAAAGCACAGCAAAATTCCTTTTCGAGATGTTTCTCGGTTCGGGAGGTAGATTATAGAAAGGGAAGGTTTTAGCACCCTTTCTATCCGTGGTTATCCACGGGCTCTTAGGTACTTGCTCACTATGTTTTCAAAAATGTTTGCTTTTCTTGTGTTTGTGGGTTTTTGAAAAAAAGTTTGTTTGAAAACTTCATTTTAACTCTTGTATCAGTCCTCAAGAATGTCATGAAGTGTTTGTTTGAAAACTTTTGTTTGAAAGTGTAAGTGCGAAAGGTTGTTTTTGTTTTGAAAGAGCAAGTACCTTAGAACCTCTACCTACTCATAAGGAATTAAGCTGTGTAAATGTCCTTTAGACAGTACTATCCCACTATTGAGAAGTAGGTAGCACCGTCGTTGGAGTTTTTCGGGTCAATTCGATTATAGGGACATGTGTGGTCACCAAAGCAATAGTAGGACGCCTTAGCGGTAACCCTAATGTCCTAGATCCTTTTTATCCGAGGCAACCGTTTCGAGGCAACTGGATCTTTAGACAGGAGGGCGACCTCTAAAACACCATATACTCAATGATCACGTCGAGGCAACCAAGTGAAGCGTACCCTAGGAGTGGCATGTGCGAGTGTGTCAGGTTTCAGTTAAATTATCTTTGCACATATTATGGTGAGCTACGTTTTGATTTTAATTTGAGAACAAGTCTTGTCATGCATAGCAGTTAATAATTATGCGGAAAGTAAATTGCGGAAAGTAAATCTACGCTATTACAAGGCGTCGGGTATTTACATCGCCAAAAACAACCCTTGAAAAATAAATGCGAGAAAATAAAGCGATAAAATGGTCCTAATTATCTATTACATCCTCGGAGCAATTACATAAATATGATCAAAAAATAATATGCGCGAACAAAAATTAAATCAGAGAAGTCCTTAGGGTTTTGACCCTTTTTGAGAAAAGAATGAATTTTTGGTCCTTTTTTTGCATTTAATTAAACCTAAAACTAATTAATTAATTAATTAAAAGAAAAGAAGTATTTTTTATGTTTTTTATGTTTTAATAAAATAAATAAAAAGAAATTAAAATTGTCAAAAAAACCTAATTCTATGTTGATTTTATTTATTATGAAAATAATTAAAGTTAACCTAATTAAAACAACTAAATTAATTAATTACATTTATTTACAAAAATAATAAATTAAAGGTGAAATTAATAATAATAAAAATATTTTAGTTTTCTGAATTTTTATTGTGAAGAATTAATTATGTTAATTTTAGTGATAATAATAATAATAAATAAAATAGTTAAAGGAAAAAAAATATAAAAGAAAAATAATAAACCAGGGGGGTGTGCTGGCCCATTAGGAGGCTTGTTAGAAATATTGGCTCATTAATCTCTCAGGCCTGTTTGACTTCTGGGATCGTCCAAGGCACATGTTGACTGGGAGTACCATGGTCAGCATCTCATGGCCATTAGATTCAAGCTTGTGGCCACTTGGCGCCTGGGATGTGAAAGTGCGTGGTAGAACGCTTTTGGAAGCCTGCACACAATTATGTTAAGAAAAATAATAGAAGTGTTTTGGTGGACCTGGGAATCGAACCCAGGTCCCAATGATTCTATGCCAGCACGCTATCCACTACGCCAATTGCATGCTTTTGTTAATATAATAAGAAGCAAATATAATATATGGAAATTAGTAAATATGCTGTAAAGCAAAAAAACACGCGCGCGTTTTGAATTGTCCACTCAGAGGCTTACACGTCCTTCGTCTTCCTCGTTTGTGCCTGTAAAAACATGTTAGATAGCGGGGGTTTTTAACCCCCACAACCTACAGTGACCAAAAATAGCGATTAGCTCTACAGTTTACATAAATATTTCGCGATGGTGCCACTGTGTTCGTCTGGTCTCAACGATTTCAATCATAGGTCTCTCAAGGCTTGATTTTTCCTGTATTGTAATTCCCCAATTTTAGAGTTCAAGAACCCTAGAATTCATCAATGGTAACTTTCGATTCTGTGCATTATAATCCAATTAACTAATACCATTAGCTTTATATGAATTCAAGCAATACAAAACAATGACAAAATCATGTTAAATATGTATGAATCATGAGTTACGATTATGAAAATAATATGCAAACTGTGAGAATGTTCTGGAGGATTTCTTGAGCTTTAACGCTTGGTTTTGAGTGCTACACGTTCCTCACACTCCCAACAACGTGTTTGAATCCACAAAAGTCCTTGAATTGGCCTGGAATATAGAAAACAGTTTTGAGTTTTCTTGGATTTTTTTGAATGTGGTTATGGCTTCTTCTGCAGAGATTTCCCGTATGCATGATTAGGGTTGGCTTGTGTATTTATAGAGGAAGAGAATTAGGTCAAAATGTTGCAAAGAAATCCGTGGAATGATGGTTTGAATATTTGATTAAAAATCAAATATTTTTGAATCTTTTTGATTGGAAAAACTTGCTAAATTTGGAGATTTTGATATCCTTGATTGGTACACGGAATTTCCAGCATATCTTGACCACATTTGCTTCACCAAAAGATTGAAAAATCAAATCTTTGTATTTCCTACAATTTAAATTAATTAAATGAATTAAAATCAATTAAAAATCCAATTAATTAATAAAAATAATAAAATAAATTCAAATAAGCTTGATGGGTCGTGCATAGGCCTTGGATAAAGTTTCAAGAAGAAATTTGAGGCCCATTAGCAAAAACAAGGTGTTTTGAGCAAAGTTGACTTTTGCAAATTCACAAAAATTTCCCAACTTCTCCAATGCATATCTTGCTCAAATTTGATCATATGAACATGTTCTTTGACATTTTGGAAAGGTCTTGAAGTCCTCTAACCAATTCCTTTGGTCCCATGTCATTTGGATTTACCAATCGCAAGTTATGGTCTTTAACTTAAAGTGCATTTTTGTTGACTTTTGAATTTGACCTATAATGTAGAAATTGATAACTTTTTGTGAGAGCATTTCTTGGACTTGGAATGTAAAGATGAGTTGTAGGAAATGTCACCTCCTTCAAAATGAGCATTGTATGGAATTTTTCTGATGAACCATGAAAACATTATGCCCTGGTCAAGATACAGTTGACTTTTCTGCTGTCCAAAAATAGTAACTTTTTGCATCTTGATGATTTTTGAGCCATCCTTGTGGAATCATGATCAAGACTTGATCAAATGATGATTGTGGACTCAAAATAAGATGTTGACCAAAAATTATGACTTTTGACTGCAAAATGACCATTTTGCCCCTGCAGTTGACTGTGGATCAAATAGGGCTTTTGATTGTGCAACTTGACATTGTGAATCCTGAAACTTGGCATGTGGATGCTTGAGAATGTATAGAGGCCTATGAGACTTGATTGAACCATTGAAAACCCCAAATTCCTGGAAAGAACCAAAACCCTAATTTCAGCTGGCTTAGGAGGTGTTTAGACTGTGCAATCCTTGAGCAGATCTTGAACAATTTGAAGATCATTCTTGACAAATCTTGAGGAATATGAGAGGGAAAATTTTGGGGTACAACAATTAGTACAAGCTAGAGTATCACACTAACGCATATATCATATCGTCCATATCAGTCTACATCATACAACCTCCATGATTTATTGCTACTTACCTAAAAGGTGCCCCAGGTCCGGGTATAAGATCTTTAACAGTAACCCAAACATAAAACTGAAAGATAAAGCACATAAATCAAACAAGATAAGCAATTTAAATATGTTCTAGCTCTAAGGTAACCCCACTTTTGGTGGTTCTCCCCAGTAGAGTCGCTAGTTCTGTAATACCGTGGGAGAACTGACTTTTTGGTTTTATCCAAAATGTGCGGATATCTAGAGTTGTGACCGACTTTTATTTTATCCAACAAAGGAAAGGTGGAAAAGAACAGGAAAGACCTTTCGATATTATTTTCTGAGTTCGGGGGGTAGGTTATGAAAAGGGAAGGTGTTATCCCCTTTTCATCTGTATTTACCTGCGGACTCTTAATCGTTTTCTCACTTTATTTGCTTTATGTGTGTATTTTTGAAAAGTTTTGAAATACCAAATAGTACGACAATTTGTTTTATGATAACTCTTGTATCAGTCCTCAAGAGTGTTGATAAAGTGTTTGGAAAAATGTTTTTTTGAAAGTGTGAGGTATGAGAAGAAAATGTTTTAAGTTGTGAGCAAGCGATTAACAGTAACTACCCTTACTTAAAAAGTATTTTGCGTTATTTTCCTCTTCGTTTAGATAGAGTTATCCTACTATTAGTTGGTAGGAAGCCCTATTATTGGATGTTTGAGGGACATGCGTAGGGTCATAGTATAGTCATGAAAGCCACTCGTAAGATATTTTATCAATTTCCCTAAGGTTTTAAGATCTTTTACCGAGGCAGCTTCGAAAGGGTCATCGAGGGACTTATGATATTATAACCAAAGGGACACTACTAAAACCTCCTACGTTCGAGAGACTTGACTATTTATTTTTCGAGGCAACATGAGGGGTTAAACCTAGAGGTGAAGTGTGTACATGATTCAATTCAGTTTATTTGTCTTTCTATTAGGGTTTGCTAATTATTTATTTTATGTCTTACCATCCAATCCTATTATTCTAAGCAGTTAACAGTGATAATAAAACAGTAAAGCAGAAAGAAACATCCTACGCTATTACACCACTTCAGGAAAGGGGTACAAAGCATACAAATTGGGGGATAAATACAGTAATAAACCCTAATTTAACAACTATTACAAACCATAAGCGGATACAATATTTGGGAAAATAATACAGAAAATAATGAATGCGCGAAGATTAAGCGGGAATAAAGTTGAAACCCTAAAAATCTAATTATCTAATAAAATATTTTTTGGTATTTTATTGAGAAAAAGATTTGAAACTTAAACCTAGTTCTAATTAATTTTAATCAATGAAATAAGTCAAAATAATTAAATTAATTAACTTTAATTCACCAAAATTAAATAAATTAGAAAAAAAATCCTAAATCTATAATTTTTTGGTGATTTTCTGATTTTTATCATAAAAATAAAATTGGTTTTAAAAAAATATAAACCAATTAAAAAAGTAAGACTAAAATAAAGAAAATAGAAAAATGGGCCTGTTGTTGTGAAGCAAACAAAGGGGTGCGTCTAAAATTTGCCAAGGCCCAAAAACAGAACCAGCCCAAGATCCTGCGTGTGATTCAATGTTTCTGGCCCTTGTGAGGTCTATCATGAACACCTGGATCTGGGTCGTTTGATCTGGCGCTGTGATAGATCCAATGGCAATGATGATTGAACACATTATATGCGCGCTTACCCCTGTAACAATGGATCTGCAAACATGAATTAGAAAAATAATAGGCAAGAGGCAGGGATCAAACCCCTTCCCTTGCCCATAGTAACGCCTTAACATGCACTGCCTCTACCATTGGGATGACTTTACTTCCATTAACATACACACAATGATAAATACATAATGTAAATCCAGTCTTTAATGCTGAATGTACAACACATGTGTGCCAAGTGGGTCCTGTTGTACCCCAAAATTTTCCCTCTCATTTATCAAGATTTTTCTCACAAGATCTCTTTGGCTCAAGACTGGACTAGGGTTTGACCAGCTCAAGACATCTCATCATGCACTAATAACCCCAAATTAGGGTTTGAGTTTGCACAAAGATTTTTGGACTATCAATGCTTCATATGACTTTCAAGGATAATTATGGATCCTCAAGATTACTCAAGGGCATGCTAGGTTTGGTAATATGGTTTTCTTTTTTCTTTTTGGTCTTCAAGTTACAAGTTTGCAATGTTTACATGGCCAATTCTATTACTCCTCATGCAAGTATCTTGGATATGATTTCTACGTTTTTGAAAGATGAGACTTTGAGATGAAAGGTGAGGCTTTGAGATGAAATATCAAAAGGATTCAAAGCATTTTGTTTTGAGATATGGAAGAAAGATGAGAATGGTCTTCAAGCACCTTTTCTTTTTTAGATAAATCAATTAGTCCTTATCTTAAGTTCTAATACACTTTTCAAAAATTCATCATTTTGTTCCAAGTATTAAGAGTTGCAATTTTAAAAGCCCGTGTCATTCTTCATTTCCAATTTCTTTCATTTAGAACAAACAACTTTTGCAAATTTTGTAATATCATTCTCAAAATTAAAATTATACATTCCTCGAAATTAGTTTGTTTATTACAAAATTCAAAATCAAACAAAAAAAAAGAGGTCCAATATATTTTTTCCTATGTTTCTATTACAAGGCAGAATACCAAGTCTTCATGTTCCTAACCTTCAAGTGTTTTCAAGTCTTGCCATAGTCTTCTCGCCATCTTCCTCTATTCTTCATTACCTTTACCTGAAACAAAACAGAAAAAAATCAGTGATCAAACAAATTCAAATTTGCAAATAAGCTATTCTAAACCATCATGAGGGTTTGGTTATTGGAATCAGAAAAGGTTTTTAAGCCATGTTCTTGTACCCAAAACAGCCTCATACTAAGGAGTTAATCATATGCCTGAAAAATTGCAAATCACAAATAAACTGGTTCACAATGGATTAGTTCAGAAAGTGCAAAAGTAGAACAAATTCCCAGCCCAACAGATTTCCAGCTCGAACAGAATTCACACCATAAGTCAGCAAAACTAACTTGTAAAGCCTCAAGGTAAAGCCTCAAAGTAATGTCCTATCATAGGCCTAAAAGAAAAGAAAATTGCAAATCACAAGACTTGATTCATAAGCAAGACAACACAGAACAGTAGGAGCCTCAATTCCATCATTGGCTAGAAGTAATCTTCTGCAAAACCTAACAATTGGTTCACAAGAGTTGAAGAAAATCAGTTGTCATCATATTTTCACAACCAAACAAGAGAAGCTTCATGTTGTTTCATTTCAAAACCAGAGTTCACAAATTAGATCATAGGCCTAGGGGGTTTCACGGAAAATCCCAAACAACAGGTTTTGTTCACAGCAAAAAACAAGGAAGAGAAAGTTTCGGCAAAACTATCACTACAACCTCAAACAAACATTATCCTATCACTGGCCTAAAAATATCTTTCTCAAATCACAATCAAAACTTGGTTAACAAAAGACAAAAAACAAATCAGAAAAAAGAAGCCTCGTGTTTATCTTATTTCAATAAAAAAGGGGTCAGAATTCAATCACTGGCCTAGGGTATCCTACTGCAAAATCTCAAAACAATATTTTTTTTATTTCATAGTAAAGAGAAGGAAAACTCAAAAATGTTCATCACGGCACAAGAGCTGTCAAACTCAGTTATAAAAAGCATCATGGGAAATCAAAATTATCAAAGGCACAAGCAATAAATATTTTGTTCACAGCAGAGCCAGCAAAGTCAGAAAAGTATAACAACAAGTATAGAAAACTGTAAAAGGAAAAGACAGTACATCAGACACTGTACCAGCAGCCAACAAGCAAAGTCAACTAGCAAAGGTGATTTATCAAAAACCAATACAAGCAACAAAGCCAGCAGTATTTTATCACTATTTCAACCAATATAAAAGGGCAACAATATTGTGCAATAAGGAGAGTTTTTTTTAGCCAGCAAGAAGAATACACAGAAAAGATCAAAATCCAGCCACTGTTTTCATCACACTCAAGGACCCTCAAGGATCACTGTCAGCAAGCCACATGATACCAAATATAACAACCATATAAAGAGGTAATTTCTCCAACTATTTCCAAATCCTTTTCATAGAAATATACAAACTTTGTGCAACTTTTTCTTAGCATTCTTTTACAAAACATTAGTTTAAGGTCAATAAATTGTAGAACCCATCCCACAACCCATCTAAATATCCATAAAAAACAGAAACACAAAGCCATCATCATTTACCTCAAGAAAGAATCATCAATTACATCATTTTCCTTCTTACAAAAAAAAATATACAGACATTCCAACCCCTAATTTAATAAACCTTTGCCTCAGGAGAATATCTAGAAAAAACAGAAAATCCAAGAGCCATCATCACTCACATTTTGCTTTTTTCATTTTTTACAAAGAAAAACATACAAAGTCCCCAATACAGAAATACAAAAACCAAGCAAAGAAACAGAGCCAAAACCTTCAGAAAAATCATTTATCAAAAAAACATACGAACTACTCAGAACAACAAATCCTCAAGTTTCAGTTTTCCCAAACCAACTGTCATCATCATACGTATACAAAATAGAAATACAGTACTGCATGCAAGATACAAAACCCTAAAAACTTTCATCATCATTTTCCAAAAACCTAATCCCTTCAGATTTTTGTAAGAGAGAGAGATAAGGAAAGGTCTCACCGTAATCACACAAAAAACAGCAAATCAGAGCAGTTAGGGTTCCGTTCGTCCCCTTTAAGATTTACACGAATCCTGTCACGATCTGTAAAAAAGAGAGTGAGATTAGTGTTCTGTAATAAGAAAGGAATCTAGATAAGTAAAAAAATTTGATGTTGAAGCATCGCCGCCGTAGGAACCACCGTCCATCGCTGTCTAACCGCCGTTAGGGCAATTTCCGGCCAAACACTCAAAGGAGGAGAGAACGAGAGAGAGTGAGAGTATCAGAAGGAAGAGAGAGAAATGTTTTGGCCCAAATGAGACGTTGTCTCATAGTCTGGTTGTTTTGTTAAAACAACTGGGCCTTCTCATTAAATCCCAAAACAAAAATACTGAAACCAACCCCCCTCTTTTCGCTACAACCCCCCATCCCCTTTATAAAAAAACAGATTTTTGGCCATGATTTTGTGGGCTGAAAGCCCAGTGTTTTTTTTATTTCTTCCTCCAAACACCCCTTTTAATTGTTAACCTCCCTTAACCTATTTTATATATTTATTTACTTTTTTTGAATTACCATTATTAATATTATAACAATATTCATTTTTATAAATAAAAATCTCAAAAATATTATTTATGCCTATTTATATTAAATATATTCATGTTTTTTTAATAGACTAAAATATTTTCTTGTAAAAATTCTTTTTTTTTAAATTAATTAAATAATTAGACTAGGTTTGTGATTATTATTTATATAGAAATTTGTTTCTTTAAACTAGTTTCTTTTGCTAATTTAATTCTAATATTCTTTTTTTAATTAATTATTTCTTTTTCTCCTAAGTTTAATTAAAGTCAAAACAACATCCATGGCCTTGTTCATTCATACTTGTACATTATATTCATTTCACTTCTTATATATTGTATTTACATTCGTTTCTTTGTACATTTGATAAATTCGATATGGTTGTAATAGATAATTAGGGTTTTTACTTTCTTGCAAATCCCCATTCATAAGTTGTATACCCCCTCCCACAAAGTGTTGTAATAGCATAGTAATCTTTAAATTTCGTAATTTATCGCTTTTACATAATATGTTAGTAATTAGGGTTTTTATCGCAAGATAAAACCAATCAAATAGAAAACCCTAATCCAAGACAAATCAAGCATGAAAATGACACACTTGCACACAAGCACTCCCTAGGGTTACTCCACTTGGTTGCCTTACACAAAAATGGCCATACTACGCATGTGAAGTATCTTAGCAAAACAAACAAAAACAAGATCATAGTCCCTCGCTGACGCTATTCAAAATTGTCTTACAAAATGATCTTAGTCCCTCAAAAAGAATGCTAAGATACCTTGAAGCATTGCTAATAATGGTTATACGATGACCCACGCCCGTCCCGTTTACATCCAAAGATAGGATTGCTTACCAAATCAATGGTAAGACAATAATATCGAAGGAAAAGAAAATGAACAAGAAAGACATTTAAGTAGGTAGATTACTTTTAGTTACTTGCTCAATTTCAAACAAATATCCTTGCTATTTTCAAAACAAACACACACATTTCAAAACATCTTACAAACTTGAGAACATTTAAAAAAAGACAAACATCTTTGTATACATTCTTACGAACGAGAATCATTACAAAGATTTCCTAAACAATAGCCTCTTTTACAAAATACTTTCAAAACCACACAAAGCACAATTTTAAACAAAAGCAAGTGATCTAGCAAGTAACTAAGAGCCCGTGGAAAACCATGGATGAAAAGGGTGCTAATACCTTCCCTTTTCATAATCTACCCCCCGAACCCAAGAAACAATCTCAAAGGTCTTTCCTGTGCTTTTTCACCTTTCCTTTTGGAAAAAAGAAAATTCGGTGGCGACTCTTGCTAACCGTAACATATGTGATAAAACGCAAAACCCTTAAGTCAGTTCTCCCATTGTATCACAAGTCCCATGCTATTTGAATAAACCAGTCGTATTGTCCTTACCCCCCCCCCCCCCTAATTTGGAGTCTACGAATTCAGTGGTGGTACTCATTTGGCCTGAGAGTTCTTGTCTCGTTGCAAACAAAGCTCATCTAAAGCTTTGCCCTAACAATGGAAAATCTTCATCCTAGCGTCACACCTTACATGTAATGGTTCTAAACGCACATAAACATTAGTATCAACACAAATATATTCATGGAATCCATTTATATTACATGAAATAAAAGTTTGAGATTATAAAAATATACTAAATGGTGAAACAATGATGATCTCAATCCAGACGTTGAGACGCTTGCTTGAGGACCGAGTTGGGTTCCTTGAAGCCTCGGGGAAGTGTTTGAATGCTTGAAAGAGGCTGACAATGGCTGGAAGACGATATATGTGTTTGCAATATTCTTTGAAAATTTTGAAATTTTTTAAGGTTATGCTTGAGGCTGGTTGCGCCTGCCCTTGGGGTCTGGATCACTTGTGTTTATATGTGGTTAGCAAAACTTGTACAAAATCCCCATGGTTTATGACAAAATAGGAGATTTTAAAATTGCATCCAAAGTTTCCATTTTTGCTTCAAACCCTTCCATTATATTCTTATGCGTTTTTGACAGCCATTCATGAGCCCTTGACTGATGCAATTGAAGCCCATTTATCTCTTAATCCATTTATGTAATATTTTAACTTAATTCTTTTGCAAAAATAAATAAAAATTGGAATAAATAGAATAAAAGTCATGGTCATGAACCAATGGGTTTTTAAGTCTTCTAACATGTTATAAACATGTTTGAATTTCAAAAAATAGGCCCACAAGCTTAGAAATTCAAAATTGCTCAATATGGACTTTGTGCATTTTACAAAATTTCCCAAACTTGCACTGGTCATAACTTGCTAAATTTTCATCTTTAGAATATGATCTTGGACTTTTTGGAAAACCCAATATGTCTCATACAATCTCTCTTTTGATCATTTTTTAATTTGGAGAATTTGTCTTGATGTAACTTGTCTTGACAAAAAATGCCTTTTTGTTGACTTTCAAAAAGACCTGTAATGTATTAGCTCATATCTTTCCAATGATGCATTTTTTGGATTTGAGAATAAAGACAAAGTTGTACAGGATTGGATTCTATTAAAAATGAGATTTGGTTGGGGCAAAATGGATGAAGCATGTGAAAGTTATGTCTGGTCAGAGATTAGTTGACATTTCCTAGGAAACCCTAATTTAGTAACTTTTGATTCTTGATGATTTGAGAGCATTCCTTGAGGAATCATGATCAAACCTTGATAAAATGATGAATATCACTTCAAAATGTTGATTTTGACCTAAAATTTTGAAGTTTGACTGCATGTTGACCATAGTTGACCTTTTGACCTAATACAGTTGATTTTTTAGTAATCTGAGCAATTAACTGAGCAAACTTGTGATGCAAGGCATGAAAATTGGAATGAGCAATCTTGAATACCTATGGAGAACCATGAAAACCACTTGAGTCCTTGAGACTCAATCTTCCTTATGAAACACAAAACCCTAGTTGTGGACCCATTGCTTAGGAGGAGAATTTGTCTGATCAATTCTTAAGCAACGTTGAGCAAATGAGGACCTCATGAGAATTGTCTTGAAGAAATGGGAGGGAATATTTTGGGGTACAATGGTAAGTTATACTAGAAGATAATGAAGAAAGCTTTTGATAAGAAGGTCAAACCTCGTGAGTTCAGAGAAGGCAACCTTGTGCTCAGAAAGATCATGTCTTTTAACACTCATTCTAGGGGCAAGTGGACTCCCAATTTTGAAGGCCCATATGTTGTCAAGAAAGCCTTCTCTGGAGGTGCATTGATTCTTGACACTATGGATGGCGAGGAGTTCCCGCGTCCTATAAATGCTGATGCAGTCAAGAAATACTTCACCTAAAGAAATAAAAGAACAACTCGCTAAGTCGAAAAGCCGGAAAGGCGGCTTAGGAAGGAAAAAAAGAGCGTCTTGGTAGGTTGAAAACCCAAAAGGGAAGTCTAAGCAAAAATAAGAGGCATAAACAAAATAAATTCTTCCCGCTAGTTTGAAAAACCGCAAGGGCAACCTAGGCAAAAGATAAGGATTTCTTGGCAAGTAACTACGTCAGACAAGACTTAATCGTTGAAGCAATAATCTTCTCGGATCCTCACCACACTTCAACAGAAGTCGTTGCTCAGGAATTCAAAGTTGTTAGAGAGAATAGTGGTCATTGTATTTCAATGTATCTTTTCACAATATATTACCATTTTTCAAACTATGTAATCATTTATGGGGTCTCACCATTTGCAGGCCACCATTCTATTAATAAAGTTTGAGCTTTTATCCAATTCTTTGTAATTCTTATTTTATTCTGCTTATGAAGACTCCATTTATTATTGATTGTAATTTTCAAAACAAAGATATTTAATAATAAAATTTGTTTTGAAAAAGAATTTACAAATTACTTTTTACTTTATATTTTCTGACTCATGAAAAACGAAAATAGTGATTCCGAGGATGGACGGACTCTAAAATTTTGGAAGTATATATTCCCCAGGAAAGTTTTCCCAGGTCACTCTTGCTGATGTGCGTATGGTCTTCTTGTTGTTTCTCAAATAGTTGGAGATGATACCAATTGATATAGGGTGCAATGTTGGGTTTGTGATCCCATTTGCCCCAGTCTAGTCTTGGTTCAATTTTTCTCTCCAGGTTGATTATTTTGATTTTGGGTTTGCATGGTTTGGAACCTCCATCTCAGATTCCCCAGTGACGTCTTCGCTCATTTGACGAAAGTTTTTTATCCCTTTATGTGCTGAGGTAGAATCATTTGCAAGACATCGCCCTTTGTAGTAATGGCATTGTTATTGTTGTTGTTGGTTTCCCAAGAAACTAGACAAAGGTGGTATCTTTTCTAAGACGTGTTGAAACAGTTGTCAACTTTTTAGGTTTTCTCCTGCCAAGTACTGGGTTTGATTTAAAATCCCCATAATTTTGATTTCTTATTGTATCGTTTGACTTCTTAAATCCCCAAGTAAATCTGAGATAATGTTTCTCTCTGAAATTTGTTATCCCCATGTGGTTTCATAATTTCTCCCCATGGAAGTATGTGTAATCATTTCTCTTAATATTGAAGAATGTATTTTGGGCTTCTCTCGACAATATGGTATTATCCTGCCCAATGAGTCAGCACGAGATCCTCAATTGATATCCTAATGATGTGATTTCTATATCCCTATTAAAATCAGTGTTGTAATCCCTAGTGGAAATCTAGACTTTGAAACTTTGTTTTACCCGTTGAAGTCTGTGTGAGTGTTCCTCGGTGAAGTCTGGAGGAGGGTGTTATATCCATGTATCTGTTTTGATTTACTATTTTGAATTAACTATTTTCAGATAATGTTTCTTCCCAGAGGAGTTAAGCCGTGAAATAGGAATATTTTCCTCAGTTGGTGCTTACTTTCTTATGGAATTTTCATCCTGGATGTGATTTAGCCAAGTGTTGACTTTACCCAAGCTAGTTTTTTCTAGTTATTTCCAGTGCAGTGTATCTGCTCAGTTAGCATATACATGATAAAATTCATACATTCATACATACATCATGCATATTTGAATTAAAATTCATTGCTCATTTGCATTCATTAATATTTTGTTAGCATATTACCTTATTTTGCAGAGTTATGTTACCCTCTCTCCAGTAGAGTGTCGACTTTAAGAAGAAGGTGTATATTCTTTCAATTTCCCCACTGAGTTATACCTCATGGAAGAATCTTGTTGTAGCCTTCTTATTGATCCATTTATCCAGATGGAATATGACCCCTTTTTGAGTTTATTTTTCATCAGGTGCTATCTTGGTTGACTGTTTCGCTTCGGTTTACTTCTGGTTCGAATTTGTAGTCCCTGACAACATTATTATCATGATTTCTGTAGGATTTAAAGCCCTGGTTTTAGAATTTTAGTTTATTTTGCACAAGAAGACTTTATCTCCTCAACATGAATATATTGACACTTCCCCAGATAAGCCGAGATTCATTTCCTAGCAACATTGTTGCACTTCCTTCTCATAACAGCAAGTGGCAGGTCTCTTTATTTGAGAATTTTGTACTTCCCCGGTAAGTCTGTTAGTTCCCCAAGAAGGTTTTGTTACTCTGATGAATGGTAGTCTTGTCATTATGGGATATAGCTCGTTGTTGAGATTTATTACTCTGATGAATGGTAGTCTCGTCATTATGGGAGATAGTTCATTGTTGAGATTTGTTACTCCAATGGAAGATAGTCTCGTTATTATAGGATAAAGTTTGTTGTTGAGATTTGTTACTCATATAAATGGTAGTCTCGTCATTAAGGGCGATAGTTTGTTGTTGAGATTTGTTTACTCCAATGGATGGAAGTCTTGTCATTATGGGAGATAGTTCGTTATTGAGATTTGTTACTCCGATAGATGGTAGTCTCGTTATTATGGGAGATAGTTCGTTGTTGAGATTTATTACTCCGATGAATGATAGTCTCATCATTATGGGAGATAGTTTGTTGTTGAGATTTGTTACTCTAATGAATGATAGTCTCGTCATTATGGCAGATAGTTTGTTGTTGAGATTTGTTACTCCAATGGATGGTAGTCTTGTCATTATGGGAGATAGTTCGTTGTTGAGATTTGTTACTCCAATGGATGGTAGTTTCGTCATTATGGGAGATAGTTCGTTGTTGAGATTTGTTTACTCCAATAGATGGTAGTCTCGTCATTATGGGAGATATTTCGTTGTTGAGATTTGTTACTCCAATGGATGGTAGTCTCGTCATTATAGGAGATATTTCGTTGTTGATATTTGTTACTCCAATGGATGGTAGTCTCGTCATTATGGGAGATAGTTCATTGTTGAGATTTGTTTACTCCAATGGATGGTAGTCTCGTCATTATGGGAGATAGTTCGTTGTTGAGATTTGTTACTCCAATGGATGGTAGTCTCGTCATTATGGGAGATAGTTCATTGTTGAGATTTGTTACTCCAATGGATGGTAGTCTCGTCATTATGGGAGATAGTTCTTTGTTGAGATTTGTTACTCCAATGGATGGTAGTCTCGTCATTATGGAAGATAGTTCGTTGTTGAGATTTGTTTACTCCAATGGATGGTAGTCTTGTCATTATAGGAAATAGTTCATTGTTGAGATTTGTTTTACTCCAATGGATGGTAGTCTCGTCATTATGGGAGATATTTCATTGTTGAGACTCACTTTGCTCTGTATAATTTGCATGTTTCCAGTTATAACTGGTCATATGTGACTTACCCTAATATTGATGTTTGCTGGTATTATCCTACCACTTCTTTCCCTCTGTGGGTCGACATTACCCTTTTTGCTATCTTCTTAATGAGTGGATAGTTTGCAGTTATCTGTAGATCACTATTATCCTTTATTTTCTCTCTTTAATATTTGAGTTGATGTTACTTTGTCTCCTCCTTGGGCTTTACCCCAATAGAGCCGAGTCTTCTGTTCACCAGTGATTTATTTTCCTGGACTAATTTTCTTTTGATCTTTTATTTTCTATTTCCCCAGTGTTGTCCTGTGTTACCTTTGGATTTGTTTGTTTGCATGCGCAATCATAAGAATTGCATGGCATATTAGGGCCAAAAATAGGACTTGTTTTATATTTAAGTATCTTCAATCGCGTCGATACGAATATTTTAGCCTTCGTATCTCCGGATAGAAGACACTTAAATAAGGGCAGCTGTTGCACCCCAATTTTTTCCCCTGAGATTCCTCAATCATCTCATATCAAAATAATCACAACAAGATCACACTAGGGTTTGGTTCTTCTCCCTATATTTAGGTTTTCTCATGAAGAATCACCAATCACCTTGATTTGTATATTGTGATTATATTTGTTTTGTATTGATTAACATCTAAACTAATAAATACAATTAATGTTTGCTTTAATTGATGATAATATAGGTGAGGGCACAACACATTTCATCTGGTTGATTTATAGGTTCATGAGTTTATTTCCATGCCTTCTCCAACAAAGCTTCATTGAGATTCAAGATTCATCATTGAAGATGCTTTAAAGTAATATCATGACAAGGTCTACTATGATTCGTCATGCCTCAATTTGTCAAAGAAAGTCAAAATATGCAAGAGTTGATTGAAGAAGTTTGACCTAATTGGACAAGTTCTTGATTTCTTGATCGCAAGTGCATAACTCTCTCAATTATTAACATTTGGAAGTGGGTTTTGGTGCTATGGTTTCTTATTATCACCCTCAATAACTTCTATTAACATTGCAAAAGTTATTGTGCAAGAAAGATTGTCAAAATTGAAAAAGGTTTCCAAGTCGTTTTGTGGCTTGAGGAGCTAGGGTTTTGAACTTCTAAGGGCTATATCTTGTTCATCCTTTGAGATTTTTGGGTAATTCGAAAGGTATGATTCTCCTTAAAGGGTTATCAACTAGTCACTTCAAGAGTTTCAAGAAAATTTGGTGTGGAAGATGCCTAATTATGAAGACAGATTACATGTCCTCTAGATAGACCATCAAATTCCATTATGTGACTTCAAAAGATCATAATTTGGTCAATTTTTATCTCCTTGAGCCCAATATTTTTCCACAATAATCTTCAGGATGTGAAATTAAAATATTATTTTATGTGCAAAGCTTGAAAATGACTGGAAGATGCCTTAAGAACTCAAAAGATTATAGGTCACCTCATGAATTTTCACCAACTTCCCAAGGCCATAACTTTTCAATAGTTGTTATTTTTTTAGTGATGCAAGTTGCACAATTCTCTTTGGGATGTCCACTTTAATATAGCATCAATTATCAAAGCTCAATTTTGGAGGAAGACCTTGTTTGAACTCAAAACATTATAGATCAATTTTAAAGAAAAACTTAGAATGTTTCTAAGTACAAAAAGTCAGCATATTTTTCTCAACTTTGACTCATCATAACTGTTAGCTCAAACATCCATCCGATCTTATTCTTGGAACATTGCAAAGATTGTGACCTTATATTTCAATTTCTTTAAGAATCATACCCTAACACCTCTTGAGTTGTGAACACCATGGATTCAAAGATGGTACCTTGAAACTGAAGATTTCTCCAAAGTCATAATTTAAAATCCATATTGTGCCTTTTAAACACAAAGTTTACATGCGTTTTTGCTTCTAATCATGTTTAGCAACATTCCAAAAGAATTTAGCATCATAAAACACAAGATTTGGTTGAGTTTTGATGCTAAACAAGTCACACATTTCTCATGCTTCAGGTTCACACGAATTCACTCAATTACACTCTCATCTGCACGCTTAAGCATTTCCTCATCCTCTCCTATAAATAAGATGCATATTCTATCTATTTTCACAAGCTTTTGATAGCCAATTAACCCCTGTTCAGATCCCATACAGACTCTGAGTTTGAATTTTTTATTTCTTGCATTCCCACTCCAAAACACCAAAAGCTCCATTCAGTTAGCTTCATTGGACTTCTCTGAAGCTAACCATACTCTTACCTTCAAGAATTGTAACCTATATTGATCTACAGAAGTACAGTTTTAGAGCCACTTTTTTCTACTTTGTTCGGGTAGATTTCTTGGTCAAATCGATCCAAATAAAAGACTAATCTACTCTCTTCATCCTTCTGATTCTCATGCTTTTTATAATTTGTAATTTCATTGAGATTTGAGTGAGATATTCCAGAATTTCGTGCTCGCTATTATTTATGCATTTTCTCAATTTAAGCCTTGCTCACTTTATATAAATTTGGCACAATGGTATTATTATAATCGTCTTGAAGAGACGAACCTAATGGTACCAGTCTGATTTGCTAATTTTACAGTTTGTGGAATTCGATTTGAGGCTGGCTGGAGGTTGAAGATGATGAATTGTCTGTCTTTAACCAATGAGATTTAGCCACGTTTTTTAAAATAGATTTGGTGTTTCACTATACCATGCGCGCATATTGTGAGCCATCGAATCTGATTACTTTAGTGAGTCAGACTCCATCCAACGTGCCACATTTTAATTTTTTTTTATTTAATACAAAATGATTAGGAGTGATATCCAATAAAGTCTATGACATGCACAGTGCGCCAGATTTATTGGATCTATTTACTAACACATTTTGACAATGAGCAGAGGGCTCATATTTTTTGGTTTGTTATTTTATTTTCTGATTTTTTATTTTAATTGGTTTAAACTTCAAAAAATCATAGAAAATTCATTTTTGACTAAACAATTATGAAAAAATTCACAAAAATATTTTCAATATTCTCTTTCTAATTTTTATTTTTACATGATTTTATTTTCAGATTTAATATTTTTTAGAATTTTTCCTTTATTTTAACTTGTTTTTAACTATTTAAAATTACTTTTTGATATTTTTAATTTCTAATTATTTTTATAAAATTAATTTTCCTTATTTTAGACCTTCTGAAATTTTTCTAGAATTTTATTTTGACTTCTACTATTTTTGATCTTTTTTTCACTTATTTGAGTGATCTAAATTAGTTTAAAAATACTTTTCTGTTTTAAAATATTACCAAAAAATTTATAAAAATATTTGAGGTCATTTATGATTTTTCTATGGTCTCTTTAAAATTTTCTTTGATATTTTGAATATAGATTTCTATTTTACCTTTATTCATTAAATATAATTTTTTTTAAATATATTCTGGTTATGTGATTGTTGATCATAAACTTCATTAACATCATTGGATCTTGAGTGTTGAGTTTAACTCCACTAAAATAGATGGATGATTTTAATGATAGTTTGATTAAATTTTTTATTCAAATATATCCCATCCCTCTTCATCTTATCCCCTTCTCTTTTGTGCTACATGTTATTAGAGGATGATCTACTCCCAACATATGGCAAATAGATTGCTATTGACCGGCCTCAAAATAGGTGCGACTTCTATATAAGTTCACTTACGATTGCTTAACATAGCGCTAAGTTTTGTCCCGATTCGAGAAATGATCATTTATGGCCCAAACCTATGTTTGCAAGCCCAAGTATGTTTAATTTGAAACCTTTGATCCAATAAACATGAGGTTCATTGTTAGGAGGCTTTGGTCTTATCAATCCTCTAATGAATCATCATAAATTTTGGACTAAGTGAATCATTTAAACATCGTTGATCATTTGTTGTTGCCTTGAGAACTTGAAATGAATGATATACTTGATAAAAAGCGAATGAAACTTGTTGTTGAGAAGCTTTGATTTTATCAATCTTCTAATGAGTTTTCAAATGCAAGATTCAAGATGGTCATTCAACTAACCTCTAATTTCTAACTCATTAACAATTGAATTTTATTTTTATGCTTTTACTTTATGCTTTTACTTTAAGCACCATTTATCTTAGCATTTTCATTTCATGCTATTTTCATCTTTGCTTACTTAAGCATTTATCTTTATGTCCTTTTTTTATTTTTCTCATTTGACATTTTCATGTTCTTTTTGAAGATACCTAATAACCAACTTGAACAATAAATAACTTTAATGTCACGTAGACTATTTGGCTACTATTCTTGGTATTTTGGAGTTATAGACTTCTTAGACTTAGGAGTAGAGACCTTGACCTAACTCGGGACCTTGTGACTTCTACTGTTGTTTTGTCTGGAGTTCTTGGGGTTTACCCCAAGATATTGGGTTGTTTGTTTTCTTTGTGTGCAGGTTATTTTGATTATGTGTTTTGTTTGTGATCGGGAATTCATCTATATACAGCCGTTACTCTGCCCAATTTTTAGAAGACTTAATGCATTTGAAGTTTGGTTTTTCTCACGAGGTTTATTCTATTTGTCTGTTTGGTTTCCATCCAAAGGAATGAAATTCTACATTGACTCATTATATCAAATGTTGGCTTCTTGTTGGTTAGACGGTTCTTTTCCCTAGCTTTTACCATATGCTTTAGGATAGTCCCTTCATCTCCTCCCATCTTCTTTAATTTAAAAAATATTCTCCCTCCATTTGAAAACTCTTCTTATTTTTTAAACTTGAACCGCTTTCATAATAAACTTGGACTTAGGTCCATGCATTTTCAAAATATTTTCTTTATTAAATTTTAAGCAACTTAATAATACTTTGACATTTTTGTGAGAAGACTAAAAGTCAATCAATCTCATTCCAACCATTTTTCCACTTTGGCTTTTTACCTTGAAAAACTTTTTCTCAAAAGATTAGACTCTTATCAATCCTTGTAGTGATGTGAAATACTATACGTTTATGATATGTAGTGAAGTGAGATATTTTCCACTTGGGTGTTGAGCGAGGCTTTGTTGATTTTAAAATCTAAGCCATATCCTCCACTTTGAGATGACGTAAATTCTCCTTTCTCATAATCGTGGGTAGTAAGCATGTTCTTCCACTCAGATAAGACGATGATGTCTCGTCTCCTAAAATTATCTAACACACTTGATTTTTAAAATTTTTAAAGGTGAACTACGAGTACTCTGATCCCCTATTTAACGGAAGGTGGTACGTAGGCACTAAAGGTTTGCAACTGCGACAGATGAAAAAATTATAAAAAATACTTCTTTTCCCATCTCCACCATTTACTTTGTATACAACTCTTATAGCCAAAATACACAAATTTTCGAAGAGGTTCCTATGGAGTACTGTAGATGTTTAGGGTGTTAATACCTTTCCTTTACATAACCAACCCCTAAACTTAGATTTTGTCCCCCCTCTTTTTGGGTTATTCACTCTTTTCCCATTCCTCTGAATACAATAAAGCGCGGTGACGATTTTTATTTGATATGTGCGAGTCAAGTCAATCCAATGGCTTAGTCTCAACATTTCTACCGCTACACCCGCTCACTCACGAATCTAATCATCTATTTAAATTATGTCGAGCTTGCGACATAAAACAAAGCACTTTGTGGGAGACAATCCATTTTCTAGTCTTTTACCTTGCTTTACTAATTTCTTTATCTTTGCATTTTCTTACTTTGCTTCCTTTTTTCTTATTCATTATAGTTTTACAGTATTGTTCTCTAACGTTAACCACTACTAACTTAATTAAATTGTCAACTTACTTACAGACTAACTTAATTTTTAGCTAACCATACTAACTACGATGCAAGAAGTTGACACCATAGACATAACTTTCAGAGGAAGAGCCTAGAGGAGGCGCTTCGAGGCACTGTCCGCAAGGGAAATGGTACTCACTTTCTATCCTGATGGCCCTGCTATGACCACTTTAGGCATTAAAGACGGTGTAATGTATTTTCTAAACTAAGTAGGTTGGGATGCTTCTCCTTTGAAAAGAAGATTTAGTTCTTATAGAAAGCTGACCTTAGAATTCCTAAGCTCACTGATCTTTTTACCTGACCATGGTTTAAGATTCAATAGAGGCCTAACCACTTTTAGAATGTTTGGTATAGAATACTGTTATAACAACCGTGAACTTGCTAACTTATTAGTATTTCCTAGTGGCCCGCATGTTCTTACTTGTATCCAAGAGGACCTTCTTATGGATCGTGAACTGGGATACTTCTGGGATAGTATAACTGGAGACAACAACCCTGAGCCTGACAATATGTTTTCTGAAAGTATTCATAACACTGCTATCCAGTACTTACATAAGTTCCTAGCCCACACCCATTTTGGAAAATCGCAAAACATTACTTCTGTGTCTAAAAATGAGCTCTTCATTATGTATTGTGCCTCTAGAAACCGCCCCGTTAATGTGGCTACTTATATGATAGCCAATTTTGACCGTATTGTTCAAAATGATCATGCACCTATCTTAGTGAGAGGTCTAGTAATCATGATAGAAAATGATATCAGAATGCGACAACCACTTTTAGGACTCCACCCTCTAGGTAAATTCTGACCCATGGATATACGCTTTTTGTTTCAACACTAGCATAATCAGAAATCTAGGCCCTAGTGAATTTGAACTTCTAATTAACAATCAGGTTATGCAACTTTTCACCCTACCTAATCCAAGAACATGTATTCATAACCGAAATTTTGATCTGGAACCACAACCATCTTCACCTGTCGTTACTCCCGAAACACCGCAAATTTACGACCACAGTGATGCTTTCCTTTCTGATACCGAAACCGATCCCGAAACGCAACCTTTTTATTAACATTTTTCACCCATTGAGAAACCTACACCTTCGTGTGATTCCTTTGCTCCATTTGCCTCGGCACCTCCCTCTGGTGATCATGTTACTGCCTTACTTTCTATGCAAACTGAGTTAAACTGTTTAAGGGAAGAATTCAACAAATTGCGCGTCGAGTTTCATGGCTTTATGGACTTAGTAACAGAGAAAGTGGACCATATTTTCTAGCATATATACTCACCAGCTACCAATACTAACAATAGTGGCTGACATAGCTTGACATTTTGTAATTTCTAGATTTTGTTGTTTTTTTGTCTTACTTTATGTTTACTTTATGTTTCTGTTTTATGTATCTTAGAACATTATTTGGAAGAATTTGAAATTTCTGGATTATATTAAAATGTTTGGCGTGATATGTGATATTTACATTTATAATATGCTTTATTGTTAAACTATTAATCTGCTTCGTACTGATATAAAATATCTGTGTGCCAAAATGTATGAATCTGTAAGGTTTAATTTTTAGCTTTTCTGGAAATTATCATCTTTATGTTGTGCCATTCGTCACACCTTCCGTGACGAACTTCAGATTTCATTGAAGTGTGCCGCTCGGCACATATTTTGTTCCCCTCGAGACAGATTCAATTACAGCATCGCGTACCTGTTGCAAACATATACCAAATTCATTCTTCTTTCCTTTCCATCTTCTTCCAAATGTTAAAACCCATTAAACCATTTTCTACATATTCCTCGACCCTACCGTTCCACATCCTCTATTTCCACAATTACCATTAAACACCATTAAATTTCCAATTCCTGCATTCATCACTATTTTGTTATTTAAGCACTTGAGGAACAATTATCAAAACCCACAACTTTTTGTCATCTTCCCAAAACCGAACCATTCCACCTCCCTTGAATCTAATTGTGTCTCGAAGAGTTCAACACACAAGAAGAGAGCCCGACCTTTCTGGAATCATGTTCATAAATGGCGAAGCTAGGGTACATCAAGAAGCTTAGTACTGGAAGTTTTATCAACATTTGGTTATCGCCACAAGGTATGTTGACGTTAACTGTCTACGTGAGTTGGGATTGTTAGAGAGCATGCAATGGCTACTTCATAATTCTGACTTATCTTATGTCTGCACCCTGAACCATCCAACTTATGAATGTTTGACCTTGAAGTTTTTGAGTTATTTCTCGTATACACCTCGACAGATGACTACATGTACCTCACGGGCACTGCAAACTTTTGAATGATTAACGACGGATACTCTATGAATCAAGAGGCTCTGAGTGATATGTTATGTTTTCCTCATGGAGGAGAAGAACACTACCGAATCCCTCCAGAAGTCGATTTGGAATCGACAACATTCAGTCTATGGAAAGTTTTAACCGGTGAGTGACCTTCAAGTTGGGAGGGTCTCTTTGCTTTATCTATCCATAATCCTTCCATCTGTTACTTTCATCGTATCCTTTCCAACACAATTTTTGGGAAGGAAAACAACAAGAAAGTTAATTCCAAATCATTGTTCTTTCTACACTGCACCTTCACACTTGGTTGGAAGATCAATTCCAGTGTGTTTTTCTTGGCACACATCCAATGTCTATGCACGGTGTACTACACCTTTCTGTATTAGAGGCTTAGTTACTTCTATAGCACTTGCTCTGAACTTGGGGGACAAACTGGTGAATCTACCTTCACTACCATCTTTATTTATTGATATTAACAACTGTCGTGCTAGACACCTTATTAAAGCTAGAGATAATGGAAGATACAATCTCATGGTGCGGAACAAGGTCGTTCCAAGCATTATTTTTCCAAATCCCCAACTTACCAATGTTACAGATATGGATAAGTGGTGTTATGATCTCAATGCTCCTGCTCCATGTGAGAATGTTCAAAATGATCAAGTTGGCCCAAGCAATGTTGAGCCAGTTGAAATGGAGAAATTACTAGAGAAAGACGCTCCCCATCCTGGCACCGACCAACATGCTGCACAAGTTCCTCCTGAAAATCTTGCAGGTTCATCATTCGGGCACCAGCTCTGAAGAAGAGGAAATTGGGGGCAGCCAGCTAATCTTGATGACATCTATGCTGAAATGTTGCGCCATAACGAGGATGAAGCTCAACACTATCATATGATGGAAGCACAACAAAACGAGATGATGCAAGAAGTCCGACAACTTCAGAGAGATCAACACGACTACGCCTACTGGCATAACCATAGTATGTCGGATCTTACCAAAGAGATGAAAGCATTGACTTATGGGTTGACGGATTGCATGATTTTGTTACTCATGTTGGACTACAGGGATATGGCGTAGAGCCTTTCCAAGGCAGAGATGATGCACATGGACGAGCACGAGTACGGGCACGTTGCGGAGCGCGTGGCCGAGGCGAAGAATATTCATTCATCTCATTTCCTTCCTTCCTTTCTCATATTACTTTGTTACATTAGGGATAATGCTCAGTTTAAGTTTGGGGGAGGAATCTTTAATGCTTTAGTTTTCATTTTTAATTACCGCTTTCTAAGTAGATTTTCATTACCGCAAATTTCCCTTCAATAATTTTTTTTTTGTAATATCAAGTCGTTATATGCAGATTTTCGTTCATTATTTGTCTCTCTCACTTTCTTAAGCCATAACAAAAACTTTTACTTGACACATTCAAAGAGTATATAGGTTGCTGACAAAGATATGTTAGAAATTCTGAGTGAGATTTAAATAAAATTGATACCGTTTTAACACTCTAAAACCCCCGCTTATGCGAGATCGGTTTAAGTACCTATTATATCGAAACCAAAAAATTTAAAGTATCCCTGAGTAGTTTATATAAGCAGTCAGCACTGTCTTAAAAACAAATTACGTAGAGGGCCGATGAATACAAGTGATCGGTCTTAAATCATTTTCCTAAAACATCTCATAATGGAATTGAAAACAAGGAATGCACTAATTAAGTTATGTGACCCTCACCCAAATACTTAATCCAACAGTTTGGAACCTACATATAATGTTATAAAAAAACCCAATGTAAGTTGGTTTAGAGGTTTCTGGTGCTAAACTTGGTAGGGCGGATTACGGTTCGATCCCCCACATCTTGCAATCAGATTAATTAAGGGGTTACCAGATTTATGTGCCAGAACCCCATGCTTAATATGGCCATCACTAACCGGCTACTCTAATATGTGCGTGAAATAAGATAAAGGGCTTAATATGATTGCGCTCGAACAAAACGGGTGAAACAAAGCAAAAATGATTTGGTTGAGCTATAATAGCATGACTAGAACGGGTCTGCATAAGGAGGGGTTGTCTAGTATTATCATTGTATCTTTGTTCTCGACATCGAGCTCACATTAATCTAATGAAAATATTACACAACCATGTAGGAATTAATTTGTGTCATGTAATTGCAATTAACCATAAAAGATTACCATAATGATTATTTGCTTGAGGACAAGCAAAGGTTCAAGAATATGAGAGTTTGATAACGCGAAAATACGTAGCTTATTCGACCCGATTTGCATAAATAAATTTACCGTTTTATCTCAATCATGTTGCATTATGTTGGATTTTGAAGTGTGTTTCAGGTAATTATTCCATCCAAGGCCTACATGAGAAAAGGTAAAGAAATGAAATAGAAACGAGCTCAAAATCAGAAAAATAGAAGAAAACAGAAGATTTCATATCAAAATGTTGTGCCCCTCAATACACCTTCTGTTCCACCCGACACAAGTTCAATTTGTGTACCCCTCAACATACAAGCCATTCTAATTGGCACAGAGTAAAAATATGTGTGCCCCATAGCACACATTGCATGCCACTCGACACAGACACAACCTATATTCGTTTTGTTTCACGCGCAAAGATTTTTCTACGATTCCACACCAACGACCTGCATGATTTCCTCCTGGTCTTTCTCCACAAACGAAGTTTTGGAAGCACGAAGTCATGTCCCTATATTTTCTCAAAGCAATTTTTGTTACGAGGAGGATATAAAAAGAAGAACAGTTATACAAAAGCCTCTCTCTTTCTCTCACCATTCTGTGAACTTTTACTCTCGTCTCTGCTATCTTGTTTTGTTACATTATTTTTCACTTTCGTTTTTCCTTCCACACCATTATTCCAATTTCACAGTTCGGAGCTTTGTTTAGAACTTAAGAAGATAAAATCTTCACCTAAGCATCAATAGTTTTCTACACCGAGAAACTATTGCAACATTAGTGTTTCTTCATAGCCTCCTGAAATTTGTTTTAGTTTAATATTTTTATTCTGCATTCAAGTTAGTTTTCCGCAAGCAAATCCTGTCGGAATATTGTGGAGGATTACTATAAATACTTAAAGAATTTCATAATTTTGTTCTCATTATTTAATTCCAGATTTCTTTTAGTTTAATTATTGTTCTTTATTTATTATTCATGTCTGAATTATTATATGTTTGTTATTATTCTATGTTCATAACGGATAATATGTCTGACTAATTTCCGTGATACCGGTATGTAAGGTCACAAACCGAAGGAGTTAGGTAATAAATTGGCATAAACATTTTATAAAAATACTTTTCTGATTCGATTTCCAAATTCCAATATAAAACTGTTTTGTTACGAGAGTAAGAAACAAACAAAGACTAAAATCAATAATCATGAGAGTGTGAGTTTTTAACCAGATAGTGCTCATCAAACATTGATTTTAAATACAACGAGAGCGATTTATGATTAATTAGAATCTATTTGTTTTCAAAAAGTATTTATAAATGTTGAATGAAACAATGAGAGTGATCATTTAAGTTTAACAATATAGTCCTAATCAACAATCACGAGAGTGTGAGATAAATATTTTTAAACTAATAGTTTCTACTGAACAATGTTTTGAATACTCAAAGCTATGCCAATGATTTACTGAATTTCCGAAGTCAAACGTATTACATGTTGGCGTCCTGTTATTAAATATTTCAATTAAGACTAACGTTATTTTTCGTCTAACCCAAAAACTAAGATTTATTAGCCTTAGCTTTATACAGTAGCTTTAGATAACAGTATTTCGATTAATATTCCCTATGGGTTTGATATCTTTTAAAACTACACGATTAAAATGTGCGCTTGCAGTTAATACACCCGATAAACTCTTAGAGTTATGCGATTAGAAAGTAAATCAACTTCCCATAAGACTCAATTCAAAAACTCCTTGCATAAACTTAGAGAACTCTTTGACAAGTTACATATTAGTAAAATCAAATATGATATAATGTCAGATGTGTTATGCTTGACGTTTAATGAAGCTAAACATGGTTATATACACATAAGTGTTTAAAAGAAATACATGAAAATATAATATGATGAGGTCATTTCAAGTATATAAATTGATAATTCACTATCATTATCAACTAAAAATCACTCCCTCTGTCCCATATTATAAGCAAAAATTACTTTTTAGGTTCATTGAATATCTAATGAATATAGTCTATATATAGACCAGATACATTAAATATTCAATGAACCTAAAAAGTAACTTTTGCTTATAATATGAGACGGAGGGAGTATGTTGCAAATGAGTACTCATAATATATATACCACACACCAAGTATGTCATGTATTTAGAGAAATACACAATTAAAAGAGAGAACTTACTAACAAAGCAAAAGTTAAATCGATACTATCTCATCATACAATATGACGTAGGATGCACTTTCATTTCACATGGAACTCTTGAAATAAATTTGCACCAAATGCAAAGTGTGCCACAAAGGTTTTAGAACAACACGATCTTACCACTTTTTACTTTGACAAAGTACCCAAAAGTATACCTTATTATGAATCCAAGAAGGTCATTGATTTGGTGAACATTCATTTTGATTGAACTTTAATCTTTATCTTTTTCATGTTAATTATATTTATCCTCCTCATGTTTCACCGATTCAGATTGATCAATTCCTTCTTCAGTGTCATTGAGTATGTATCTTGAAGATAAACCTACATCATGAAATGAAATACCTTTTCCGAGTATTCTTGGATACAACATCAACAGTAACTTATACATCTTTTACCAATAAAACAAAACTTGTTTTTGCTTTCTAGATCACATAATCCATCATCTTGCTCCATATACAATAGAATTAGAATATGTTCATATGCCTTGAACCACCATAAATGAGAACCCATATTATCTTTATAGAATCAAAACAATGTACCTACAAAAACAAAAAGACAAGCTAGGTACTCAATCCTCATTTAGTCCTCGGGGGTTTGTGAAATAATTGGTTGCATTTGGGGAATCATACAACCATAGTGACAATTTAAATTTTCACCATCACTAAAATCACTATCGTATATATGCTCACAATATAAGGATCTTGAACTTGACACCTTAATAGCTTTAGGATTTGTTCTTTCCTCTTTATCCGTGTCTTTATCCATTTTCTTCTTCTTCTCACGCTCTGTATCATATTTATCTAAGCAAGTAAGTTCTTGCTCATATTCTTCAAACTTACCAATCAATGTAATGAGATCAAGTGTTGTAATATTATTAGCTTTCTTGATCGCGGTGACCTTCGGTTGCTAATTCCTAATAAGACATCTCAAAACTTTACTAGTAGCAATTGCATTAGAAATAGGTATACCAAGTGCGTTCAAACAATTAATGAGAGTTGATGAATTTTCTTATCATCATTATTCCATAGTGCTTCAGGCTTAGATGTGACAACGCCATTAGAATTGTTTTAAGTAATAGCATCACACATATCCTTTTCAAATTAATTAATATAAATGTGCATACAAGCTTTCTAATAACTATAGTTTTCTTCGAAAAATTTTGTTGGGGCTGTTTTGTAAATCCCTTAGGTTCGTACGCCATTTTCTAATAAGAGTTTCGAAGTACGGAATTAACCAGGGTCTGATACCACTTGTTAGACTATGGAATCGAATCTAGAGGTGGATGAATAGATCCCCAAATAAAAACCATCTTTCAAAATGATTATTTAAAACTTATTTGAAAAACAATGTTGAGCGGAAGATTTTTGGCCTAGATCAATATAATAGTCTAAACAAATCTAGTTATTGGAAACTCGGATATGCACAAGCCATATGGAATTAACATAATGATAAAATCAATCAACATAATAATATCTCAATAAATAGTTTAATATCAAACACAAGAGTTTCATATTTCCAATGAAATCATATTAAAAACATAACTCAATATTTTATCAAACATGTCGCGCACAATCAATTTTTCAGAACTTTCTTTGAACTTAGTTGATATCAAAAATCCCTTACAATCAAATTTATTATAAGTTAATTAACAAAGCAATTTAAACTTTAACAATCAAAGAAGAATTATATATGAATTGATCAATCAAACAACACATTCAACAAATTGCACATAGAGAGTAAATGAGAATAAGTGATAGAACATTGTAATTTTCCTTTGAGATGACCAAGCTAAACAATTTGTCAAACACTTGGTGTGCAAGCGAATTTTCAAAATTTTCCTTTAAGTTGTGTTAATACACAAAAGCACTTATAATCAAAAGTGATTATAAGCAATATCAACACTTTATGTAAATAAAAAACAGTTTGGAAAATTACTTACAAATCAATTGGTAACGCAATTCTATTTGACAAATTTATTGAAGAATATTAAAGCAAGTAAAAGCGATAAAAGAAAAGAGACACAGAGATTTCTCTACATAGTTCCCCACTTTTGTCTTTGCATGTGGATACGTATGCGCTCAATTCCAATGTGGATTTAAGATATTTTTTTACTTTGCAAAAGTATAAATACAAGAAAAGTTGTAACACCCTGATTTTTATTTATTAGATTATATATTTATTCTATTAATTATTATATGATATAATAATTAATTAATTGGTGGTTTTTGTGAAATATATGATTTATTAATTAATTATGTGATTTTGTGCATAATTGATTTAAATGATTTAATTAACTTAATTGAATTATGTGATTTATTTTATTTGGTGAAAATAATATAGAAGTGGTAGAATTAGTAATTGGACCTTATATCACAATAGAATAGTGGATAGAGTTAAGTTCATTAAGAATAAAAGTTTGTTTTATAAAATAAGAGAGTTATAGAATTACTGGGAGAAAGTGGAGAAAGTGAAGAAAAGAAGATAGAAAGAGATAAAGTAGAGAAAGGGAGAAAGAAGAGAAGAGCACAGAGAAAAATCAAAGAGCTCAAAGAATCAAGGTAAAAGTGGATTCTCGAAAGATTATTGGAATTATATGATAATGTATTAATGGGTAAAAACATATTTAGGTTGAAATTTCTAATTTTATAGTTTTGACATTGTTAGGTTTTGATGAATAATGCTTGATATGTGATGATTAATTGAGTTTAAAATTAATATATTAGTGAAATTGAGAGATAATTGAAGACCCAATTTAATATACTTCTTTCGGTCTCATTTATAAGAAAAAATTAACTTTTTAGATACATTAAATAAATAATGTATTTGGACAATATATATTTTCCAAATACATTACTTATTCAATGTATCTAAAAAGTTAATTTTTTCTTATAAATGAGACCTGAGGGAGTATGTGCTTACTGAATGTCATTTGTCTATGACAAATATACTGCTTTGTTCATGACATATATATGAAGTAGCCATTTCATTCATTATATTTGTGTATATGTTGCCTTGTTCTTATACATACGTATCTACTATGACTTACTTTACATTATGGTGTATATACTACAACATCATGAGTTAAAGTGAGAATTCCAACTTCGTATATCCTATAGCGGCGGCATATGTGAATGTAGCGGTCTCTCTGAATTAATTGGAGAGCTAGATTTAGGAATTCAAGTTAATATATATATATATATATATATATATATATATATATATATATATATATATATATATATATATATATAAGGGTGTTCAAATTCAAACCAATCCAAATGAAAAAATGAAAACCGATCCAAAAAATTGAAAACTGCAAAAAATCGAAATTTATTGAATGTGTTTGAATGTTATTTTGTGAAAACCAATCGGATTTCGGATCAATTTTTCAAAACCGATCCAAACCAAACCAAACCGCATACATATATTTTTATACTTATTTACTTTTTATTAGTATGATATGTTACGTGAATTTATTATTAGATGATAATAATTTTTTACTAATAGTTTTTAGCTTGGTATAATTTATTTATTTTTATTATTTCAATCATAATCAACCACTCTCATTTTGTAATATTAAATTTTAATATACTATATGTTATATATTATATCAAATCTATGACTTATTAGTAGTTTTATAATATTAATAAAAAGATAATGTGTAATTTGGATATTCAAAAATTGATCTAAATTAAACAGCATAAAATTGGATTGGATCGGGTTGGATTTTTTTAATATATCATCCAAAATCAAACCGAACCGCAAATAAATTTATCTTTGGATCGGATAATTTTTTGTCTTAAAACCGATCTGTTAGAGTTGTTAATAGAGTCGTTAGAATTTCTAATAAAGTTGTGAGAGTTGTTTTGAATTATTAAGAGTCAATTTTAATTATTTTGGGTAATTCTGACCTGTTTAGAGTTATCAGTGTATAATGTCGGTGTTTATATTTTTGTTGAAACTTTAACAATTTATAACTTTCAAATCGTGAATTCGTTGAGTGTGGTTCGAGGTGTTAGAAAGCTAGTACAATATTCTTTTCAATAAAAATGGTTTTGTTGGCAATAAGTGATTTAATAATAACGTGATTATGTAAATGACTTGTAATTATGTTGTTTGGTTTGTGAATTGGTGTTGGATGTGAATAATATTGTTTGGCTTTATTTGTTATGTGTTATTATGATGTGTTGAATTGATAGATGCTATGAGTATGCATTGTATATGATTGTTGACATGATGTATGTATAATGTGCAATTTGGTGAGATAATTCTAATATGTTGAATTGTGTCAAATATGCTTGTATGATTAATATTTGGAGATTGTCTTAATTTGTATATGATTTGTTGAGATTACACATGCATCATTCGTGTCAAGAGGCAATGTCTGCTAGTTTTTGCAAGAACTAGTAGCTTGTCCCAAAATTGAAGTGGTTTTGAAAGCTTAAGGGTGATTTGAGCTTTTATTGGTGGTTATTTGTCTGAAGTGGACCCGGTGATACCGGTAAGGATAACAATCGATACTACATATATATTGCATTGAGTCACATTTGAGTCACATGTGTCGATGTGAATTGTTGGAATTGGTGCACAATATGAGATATTAATGTGAATATTATATTCGTAGAATTCGTGATTAATTATCATTTGAATTATGGAGTTGTGGAGGCATACTTGTGATTAGCATGAATACTTGAGTGATAACTTGTTGATGAAACTCTTGGAGTGTGAGAATAGTTATGTTATGCATTTATGCTATCAATTACATATTATCTTATGATTTCGATAATTATGTGAATTCTCACCCTTCTGTTGAAATGATATTTTATACAACATCGCTCAGGTTCCAAAGTTAGTGGCACTTCTAGCAAAGATTAGACAGAGAAGTTAGTTCTATTTATCTGTTTTCTTAAGTAGTGAGACATTGCTCTGGTCATGTAGCACGGAGATTGTTTGTTTCATGTTTGATTTGTATGTGATATTTGACATACTTTATGTTATTTGTTTGTGTTATGATGTATTAGGAATATGATACAAATATTATCATTTCGTATTTGACATTGTATATGGAGATATTGAGATGGACGACCTTAGTGTCATATCCAAAATTTGTCCGCCCTATTTCTAACATTCAAATAATTTTCAAACTTGGTGGTTATAAATTTTTTTGATTTATTTTCACTAATATTTTAGGGTTTTCTAGTTGTTTGACTTTAAAAATATATAGTAATTTATTTTTAATTATTTATATTTTTAAATAGAAAATGTTTTTCTACTTTTATATGCTTTCAATTGATTTTTTATTTTGAATAAATTAGATAGCACAATTGGTAAAGACGTGAGATTTGTAAGTATAAGGTTATGCATTTGAATCCAACCTCATAACTTTTTTTTGCATTCTATTTTATTTTTAGCCTTCTTTGTATTTTTTGCATTATTCCAAAAATATCATAAAAAAATATGTTATTTATTTATTTAAATATAATTTTTGTTTTCTTTTATTTTACATTTTTAAAAATATTAATTTTTCATTAAAATCATGATTTTATGTATTAAATAGTCAAATATTCTAACAAAAAAAAGTTTTGATCAAATTGGTTTATGTTTAGCGTTTATCAAATCTTGGAGAACAAGTAAGAAATTTTGGGAAAATATCAATTAAATCATCAAAATCAAATTAAATTTTAAATCAGACTTTTAAATGATTGATTGATATCTAATTTTATTTTTTAATTTGTTGACCTAATTTTCACTATAAATAGATCTACAATCCTACAACTTTTCACACACATTATCAACAATATCAATAATTATCTACGAATCAACAATCATCTAAAAATTTTACAATTCACAAATAACTCTCCCAAAATTTTTGTTCTTGACTTTTTGATGAACAACGACAATTAAAATTCTAAGCCCCCATTCTATGAACAAAAAAAGTCTCGTAGCAAAAGCAGACTAGAAGAAGAGGAATTGCAAAATATCGAAAAGAATGCACGAAGGAAAATATAATCTCTAATGAAATATTTTTTTTTATTCTTTATTCACTAGGAGAAATCTCACTCCCGTGGATTGTTTTTTTTTTCTATTACCTCAATTGTAGCTTGTGTGTGTTTTAAATTGTTTTATATTTTTTGTTTGATAGTTTGTATGCGATTTTTGTTGTGATGAATTATTTGTGTTTTTATCTTTGATTGATGACTGAAAAAAAAATTGAGATTGATTTATAGATGATATAATTTATAATCAGATTACTTGATTAATCTTTTTCCTGTAATTAATCTAATTCTTATTTCACTTAAGTTTTTCTGCTTAATTTTTAATTAGTTGTTTATTATCATTTTATAAAAAGAATTTTACAACAAACATTATTTTAATTATCACTTTTATCAACCAAGCAAGTGTTCTAACTTTTGTATCTTCTTCACGGGTAACAACGAAACAAGCTCTTTCATGATTTTTCTATAAAACACTATTTATGTTCTTCCTCACATATTACATGCATAAAAATCACAAAAAACAATAAAATATAGGAAAACTAAAAGAAATTGATTTAACTCATTTAATTCAAAATATTTTTTTGTGATTAATTTTTATTACTTAGAATTAATTTATTTGATAAATAAAATTGTACATATTATTATTTCCCGATTAATTTAATGTCAACCTCTATTTATTTTATATATACTAACTTCTTTTTAATAATTATTGTTATTATTTCCATAACATAATTTAATTTCTTTTTTAGTTGATCATTCCCCTTTTAATTATCCTTAAGAAAAATATAAAAATATTTAAATTTCGCTTTTAATTGACAAATAACATGAAAATACAAAAGACCGAAATGATTAAAATTCATAAACAAATCAGGGTCAAATTTCTTCGCCTAAAGTGATCAAATTTAAATAAGGATAAACTCCTTATCGACCAAGTCAATTTCTTTGCCTCGAGCGAATTAGTTCTGATAATTATCAATTATTTATCAAGACTTAATTCAAACAGCTCCTTATCAATTGAATCAATTACTTCGCCTAAAGTGATTTACCTCTGATGAAGATTCACTCTTGTTCAACGATTCAAAAATCTAATATAAAACAACTAATCAGCAAATAAAATCAATTTCTTCTCCTATCGCGAATTAATTTCAATGAAGATCGATTCTTCTTCGATCCACCGAATCAAAGCATTAAAATAGTTAACCAATCCTAAACTCTTTTTTACTAACATATTCAAGATTATTTTCGAAAAAGGATTAAACAAGATTACTTTCAAAATTAACTGCGAACTGCGTCTACGATCATTCTTATACAAAACCCAGGCAAGGTTCAAGGATAACTCAAAAACAATTTTAAGCAATCCTATAAGAAACACCAACCAAACACTATGAACTACAAAATTAGACTCCGATTCTTCGCTAGGAGATACGTAGGCACGCTGCTTAAAAACCAAATCAAGTCCTTCAACTAAAAATTTAAACATTTTCTTTAACATATGGAAACAACACAACTAATTAGAAATTCATAATTCACTCTTAGACCTGAAATAGGACACCCTTTAAAAACAAGAGAGACGAAGGGTGCCTAATACCTTCCATTTGTCTAATTGACTTACGAACTTAGAATCTCTAAACGATTAGGGTTATCTGTTATTTTCTCGTCCTTAGGACAAAAATTAATAGTGGTGACTCGTATTATTTCCGGTTATGACAGCTGGCGGCTCTGCTCGGGACACATAACCCTAGGGTTTAGAGTCTTCCATATCTTTTAAGTCTAGGGTTTCTTGGGTGCTTTCTATTTTTGGTATGTCTTTTTTCTATATATGTTTATCTGTTTATTTTATTTATTCATGTTGTTCATATTATTATACTATATATTGTTGGAGTCGGATTTAATTTAAAATATAAAATCAAACCTTAGAAAGAAGTATTGTCTGTTGGCCAAGGGGGTTTAACATCCCTGTGAGTTTTTGTGATGACTTCGCATAGAGTCGGTTGAATTCCAAAGAAGAAATATCTTTTACAGGGCTAGACTCTCTAGGAGGTAGGACTTATAAATTTAGAATTTGGCCAATGGCTCTTTGTATAACCCTAAAACAAAATCTCATGGTGAGACCTTGTGCAACCTAAGAGACGAAAGTATCAATCTACAAAGAGGCTCCGCTTAAAGGAGACCCTTGTGCCTTTCCCTCTAGTGTTATCCATGATACCCTTAGGAAAAACCACATTTGGAAAGGGTAGGAATATTCATAGGACGAAACTAGGAACCTACCTACTAAAGATACCTTTTATAATCCCATTTCTATTATCCCAAAACAGGTATAAGGTATTCACTATCCTAAACTCGTAAAGATTTCCTCTTGGTTATCATAATCCCTAGCTTGTAGGAATTTCATGTGGTGTATCACAATCCCTAGCTTGTAGGAATTTCCTTGGTTTGTTATAATGCCTAACCGATAAGGATTCTCTTTTGTCCTTCATTGTCCTTAGAACCTTTATAGGATCTTGTTCTCCATATAAAATCTTCCCATAAAGGACGTCCTCGCTGATGCACGCCACGTGGCCTCTAGAAGGCCGTGGGATCTGGTGACTGTTGAACAGTCACCATGTGCTCTCTTCCCGAGACTCATAAGAGAATTCGAGAAAGTCTCAAACTTGGGAAGAGGAAATAAAATATTTAAGATTCAAATGAGCTTGGTCCTACAAGTCTAATTAAAGAGAGAAGGAATCCCTTCATTATACAAGCCTAGGAAACACATCAGTTTCAACATTCATTGGTGATTCCCCCACTGCCCTATCAACGAAATAGGTATGCCCAAGAAGAATCAAAGATCACCCCATACTTCTACAAGTCCAAGAACTAATAATTATATCTCCTAAAGTTAAGTGGATCAACGAAGAAGCTCATCCATATGATCATTAGACTTTATCAATTTCAAACTGTAATTTCCAAGTTGCTAAGTTGTATTTGGTATAAACTTGTATCTTTTGACTAGTGATTCAAATAAAATGAGCATGCACGTTTTCAACGTCAATTCATTCGTTTCACTCTTTCATCACTTTCCATATATAATCAACAAATTTCCCATTTCTCTTTTCATTTTTCCATCTTTCACCTTTAACAAAATTTGAGGGAGAATGATGTAAACTAAATAACTGAATTTTTCTATACATATGCTTTCAATGGTAAGAACAAGCTGACAGTGTAAGGATTCAATTCCTAAACAGTTGACAAATAAGGAGTTAATCTGTAGTTACCCACTCGAGCCAGGAATTGGATTTTTGTTCTATTTTCTAAAAAACCTTAATTTCAACCAGGGGCAGGGTAGATTTCAATTAATTCAGTGGAGCATCCTAATCTCAGGAGAATCAAGTCAATCTAAGCAAAGTTTCAAGCACATCCTTTTCCTTGCATCCATCATCCAAGGTTGAGGAGTCAATGAAGATAAAACACACGACGTCTTCCTCCTCATTACATCATTTAAGATTGAGAAAGCAGTGATCCATAAGCTCACAGTAGTCAACATGGCAGTCCTGAGATTCTTGAATCAAAAGGAAAAAATCAAAAAAAATCAAAAAGAAATTGAAAAGGAGAAAGCCCCCTAAGTCAAAGAAAATAAAAAACATTGACTTAGGAAAAAGTTAGGGTATCTCGATGGACCAAAATTCAAAAGAATTGTTCCATGCAAAAATAAGGGATTGAAAACAAATACATTGGAGAACAATATTGTGAATTCCACCTCAAGAATCATCAAGGCTTCTCATCAATGCTTGGATCTTATCAATGTTTTTCATCGATGCTTGGATATTTACTAATGCTTCTTCTTATCATTGTGACTATGAAACTTCTCTTGCAGACTGAATACATTCATTGGATTAATCAAACTTAGGATTGGAGATCATCAAGGAGAATGGGGTGGGTTAAAATAAATCTTGAGCCTTATATCCTTTAATTCTTAAACCACGAACCATGGCCACGTTACAACCTTCAAAAGTCCTAATTGAAGCAAGGTCAACTATGAAAGCATACTCGACAAAATTTATGTTAAACTGACTCCTATTTTTGTTAAAATTATTGCTAACCACTTTACTTCTTCGAATCTTCATCTCTAAACCATCCATTTCTTCTCCGTGAAAACATTGATTTCAAAACTTGCACGTGCATCACTAAGAACTACTTTTCAAAATGTACACTTTTATATATGAATCAATACTTAGCATCAAGGAGATCTTAAAAATTGGTTTAATTAAAAGCGATCCTTTCTAAGAAGCTCCTAACTAGGGGCAAAGCATCTAAAGAAGAACCCTATAATCATAAGCAAGACTAATGATCGTATAGGTATATCACATGAAGATCCTATTGACTATGGGAGATCATTCTAAGATTCAATCAACTTGGGTCACATTTCGAAGCACTGTTCAATTAGGGGCATACCTTTCGAAGGGGCATTCCTTAATCAAGTCCATATCACAACATGGTAGGACTCAGTTTCCTCTTTAAACAACTTATCAAGGCCCTAATAATCAGGGGGAAACCTTTGAGACTCAAATATTTGGGAAGTGCATATCAAGTTCATCCTATTGTATGTATAATCTAAGTTTCCCTTCAAGCAATTTCAAGTACAAACTTTTCAAAGATTCAAATCTTGGGGCAATCTATATCAAGTTCATGGTGAGGTCCAAGTCCTTTCTGAGGGTACTTCCTCCAAATCCTGGAGACTAGGAGCATATCTTTCAAAATTCAAATGTTGGGGCAAACCATTGTGAGGCTCGATCAAAAGGAGTTGATTCAAAATGGTTCATCAAAGACAAATATCTTCAAGAGTCTGTAAATCAGGGGCATAGTTCAAGATAGTGAGTTCATTTATATTATCATCAAACTACTTTCAATATCATATCAAGGAGAATCTCTACAAATCAAAAAATCAGTGCAAGACCCTCCACGAAGGGGAAAGTTCTCTACGCACTTTCACAATCCCCAATGGATCATCCTCATACATCAGCAATCTTCGAGTTTAAATCGAGTATCGAGAAATCATGTCACCATAACACCCTACCGTTGTGTGATAAGAAGCCTTATTACACAAGCAACCTTTATTTGTCTTAACCATCCATGACCTACCACAAGGGCATCAGTCAAAGGCATATAAGTCTACTTAAACCATTCATTAGGTTACTTCGATCCATAATCAGACCATACCTATCATCTCATCCATCTGACGAATTACGACAACATGGATCAAGCATATAACAAGCTTGGTCATTCATTAGCATTTCAAAATTTCCAAAATCCATTGATGCGTATCCAAGTCGCTCATTACATGCATTGGCCATTCATTCTACGCATTAACTCCTACATCTGCATACATGCATGACATATCATAGACCAAGACTTAGAACCCCCTGTAAATCCACAGTCAATTTCCAAGGGAGTCACTATTCTCAATCCTCATGCATTTCTTTATCTGCCTTTCACAAAATACGTGAGCAACCTCACACAACCTCACCCATTGTTCATTCATAGGCAGCCCTACGAAGCATGAGAAACCTCATGCATTCATCACCCATCCATACGTAAGTAGCCTTACGTAAAAGTCGTGAGTAGCCTCACACTTTCCAATCATCTGATAGATTTATCCCGGTAACCTTACCAATGTTAGCGACCTTGCTATTCATTTCTCCTTTCCAAGCCACCAAGTTGATATTATTCCGGTAACCCTACTGATGTTGGTGTAAAGCCTAGTTCATGTCTGGCGCATCATTTCAAAAGTCCAGTTCACATCTAATATGTCTTTTCAAAATCCTGGTTCTTATCTGGCACATCATTTCAAAAGTCCAATTCCCGTCTGATAGTTGGGTCCTGTCTGATAGTTCAATCAAATCCAGTTCTTGTTTGGTAGTCAGTTCTCGTCTGAGAGATTTCACTAATTCCTGTTTGGTAGTCAGTTCTCGTTTGACACCTTATCTTTAACTCCAGTTATTGTGTGGTAGCCTATCTTGACATCCGCAGTTCAAAAAATATGGGCATTTGAATTTATCAATCATCGCATCATTTCAATTCATAATATTATCATATCAAGCATACATACCATGCGTCATTCATACATCAAGCATAATCATATAAAACATGCATATATGCATTTCATTCAATCATATATGCCCATGAAAACTGCGGAAAATCTCAAGGCATGATTACCAGCTAAGACGCACTCAATTTCAAATCCAAGCTCATCACTATCCATTCTTCATACTATCACTATAGCTGCCTCGGTTAAGAACAGACACAACTGTCAAAGGTACCGCTATCAAATTTCACTAGGAAGCTTACCTATGATTCATATCCAAAGCCTAGTCATCACCAGCCTCCTGACGTCATATTTTCAATTATCAAATTTAAACTTTTCAAATTCAAACCTTTAAAACATTCAACTTCATTTGGTTATCATATAATCAAGCCTTGATTGAAAACAGACACAATCGGCATCATCATTGAAACTTCAGTTTCAATCTTCAAACCTAGCATTCTTCGTGCTAATCATGCATTGGTTGAAAACAGACACAACCGACATCATCATCGAAACTTCAGTTTCAATCTTCAATCCTAGCATTCTTCATGCTAATGGAGTATTGGTTGAGAAAAAAAAAGAACCGACGTTGTTATTTTGAGTTCCAAATATCCAGTTTTAATCTACATCATTTACCCCCTAGGTTGTGGTAGATGCACAAAATCTGCGATATAGCTTACTATGTTAGTCTCAGAGCGTTAGTAAGCTATTCTTTTCAAAACTCATACTATCTACCCCTTAGGTTGTGGTAGATGTACAAAACTTGGGATATAACTCGTTGCGTCGGTCTCGAAGCAGCAATAAGTTATCTTTTTTTTTTTGAAAACCCGCGTCGTTTATCCCCTAGGTTGTGATAAATGTTGCAAATCTCCGATATAGCTTACTATGTTAGTCTCAAAGTGTTAGTAAGATATTTTCAACTCATATTATCTAACCCCTAGGTTGCGGTAGATGTGAAAAATCTGTGATATAACTTGTTGCGTTAGTCTCAAAGCAGTAATAAGTTATTTGTTTTTAAGCTCACCTTATTTACCTCCTAGGTTATGGTAAATACACGAAACCTGCAATTACTTTTCTAGGTGTTGATAAGTTATCTGCGTCGTCATATCTAAGTTCAGGCTCTAGGAATTGGTGAGTTCATTGTGTCATCCTTGCCTATTTACTTTTTGGTTTACTATACAGTTCATTTTTCAGTTTTTGGTCGAAATTTGGGGTCTTCCATTATTTAATAAACCTCCGATCTGAACGTGTGAAAACTTTGTATACTCGCACGCTTCAATCGAAGAGTAATTAAATAGGAGAAACGGTCATACTCCAAATTTGTCCTCCCTATTTCTAACATTAAAATGATTTTTAAACTTGGTGGTTATAAATTTTTTTGATTTATTTACACTAATATTTTGGAGTTTCCTAGTTGTTTAACTTTAAAAATATATAATAATTTATTTTAAATTATTTGTATTTTTAAATAGAAAATATTTTTTTGCTTTTATATACTTTCAATTAACTTTTTATTTCGAATGAATTAGATAGTACAATTGATAAAGAGGTGAGAATTGCAAGTATAAGGTCATGTGTTTGAATCTCACCTCCCTAACTTTTTGCATTCTATTTTATTTTTAGCCTTCTTTGAATTTTTTGCATTATTCTAAAAATATCATAAAAAGGTGTTTTTAATTTATTTAAATATAATTTTTGTTTTATTTTATTTTTCATTTTTTAAAATATAATTTTTTTCATTAAAATCGTGATTTAGTGCATTAAATAGTCAAATATTCTAACAAAAAATTAAAAAAGTAAAGTTTTGATCAAATTGGTTTATTTTTAGCATTTTTCAAATCTTAGGGAACATGTAAGAAATTTTAGGAAAATATCAATTAAATCATCAAAATCAAATTAAATTTCAAATTGGACTTTTAAATGATTGATTGATATCTAATTTTATTTCCTATTTTGTTGACATAATTTTCACTATAAATAGATCAACAATTCTACAATTTTTCACACGCATTATCAACAATATCAACAATTATCTATGAATCAACAATCATCCAAAAATTCTAGAATTTCCAAATCACTCTCCCAAAGTTGTTGTTCTTGATGAACAAAAACAAAGTTGTTGGTCTTGATGAACAACGACAATTAAAATCCTAAGCCTCCATTCTATCAACAAAAAAATTCTCTGAGCAAAAATAGACAAGAAGAAGAGGAGTTGCAAAATATCAAAAAGAAGGCACGAAGGAAAAGATGATCTCTATAGAAAGGATTTTTTTATTCCTTATTCACTGGGAGAAATCTCACTCCCGTAAGTTTTTTTTTCTACTACCTCAATTATAGCTTGTGTATGTTTTAAATTATTTTATAATTTTTATTTAATAGTTTGCGTGCGGTTTTTGTTCTGATGAATCATTAGTATTCTTGTCATTAATTGATGGCTGATAAAAAATTGAGATTGATTTGTGGATGACATAATTTATAATCAGGTTACTTGATTAATTTTTTTCCTGTAATTAATCTAATTCTTATTTCACTTAGTTTTTCTGTTTAATATTTAATTTGTTGTTTATTATCATTTTATAAAAATAATTTTACAACAAACATTATTTTAATTATAACTTTTATCAGCCAAGCAAGCATTCTAACTTTTGTATCTTCTTCACGGGAATAAAAACGACACAAGTTCTTTCATGATTTTTCTATAAAGTACTTTTTATGTTCTTTCTCACATATTACATGTATAAAAATCACAAAAGCAATAAAACACAAAGACTATAAGAAATTGATTTAACTCATTTAATTCAAAATATTTTCTTGTGATTAATTTTTATTACTTAGAATTAATTTCTTTGATAAATAAAATTGTAAATATTATCATTTCTCAGTTAATCTAATGTTAACCTCTATTTATTTTATATATAATAACTTCTTTTTAATAATTATTGTTATGTTTTCCATAACATAATTTAATTTCTTTTTAGTTGATCATTCCCCTTTTAATTATCCTTAAGAAAAATGTAAAAATATTTAGATTTCACTTTTAATTGACAAATAACATGAAATTATAAAAGACCAAAATAATTAAAATTTACAAACAAATCAGGCTCAAATTTCTCCACCTAGAGCGATCAAATTCATATAAGGATTAACTCTTTATCGACCAAGTCAATTTCCTCTCCTCGAGCGAATTAATTCTTATACTCATCAACTCTTTATCAAGACTTAATTCAAACAACTCCTTATCAATCGAATCAATTACTTCGCCTAGAGTAATTTAATTCTGATTAAGATCCACTCTTCTTCAACAATTGAAAAATTTAATTCAAAACAACTAACCAACAAATCAAATCAATTTCTTCGCCTAGTGCGAATTAATTTCAATGAAGACCGACTCTTCTTCAATCCACCAAATCATATAATTAAAATAGCTAACCAATCCTAAACTATTGTTTACTAACATAATAAAAATTCAATATTATTTTCGAAAAAGGATTAAATAGGATTACTTTTAAAATTAACTATGAACTGCGTCTACGAGCACTCTTTTACAAAACCTAGACAAGGTTCAAGGATAACTTGAAAGTAACTCTACGCATTCCTATTAGAAACACCAACCAAACACTATGAACTATGAAATCAGACTTTGATTCTTCCCTAAGAGATACGTAGGTACGCGGCTTAAAAACCAAGGTGAGTCCTTCAACTAAAAAATTATACATTTTCTTTAACATATGGAAACAACTCAACTAAGTAGAAATTCCCAATCTACCCTTAGACCTAAAATAGGATTCCCCTTGAGAACAAGGGAGATGAAGGGTGCCTAACATCTTTCTTTTGTCTAATTGACTTACGAACTTAGAATCTCTAAACGATTAGGGTTATCCGTTATTTTCCCGTCCTTAGGCCAAAAATTAATGGTGGAGAGTCGTATTTTTCCAGTTACTACACTTAGTGCCTAAAATTTTATGATATGATTGTCAATATGGGATTTCAATCATTAATATTATTGTGAAGAAATAATATTACCGCTGCGAGAAGCATTTATGTTAGAATTATGGAATATGAATTTAAACATGTGTTATGATCATGATCAGTATGCATGTTTTATTTGTTATATCGTGAAGTATATGATATGCCCTTTTTATATGCATGCTAATTTACTCTTTTTATGCAATATATTTTTGTGGGGAATTAGAGGGTGTTACAGAAGTGTTCAAGAGCAATTATACAAAACATAACTGTTTGATGTCGACTCAACCTCTTCTATTATTTTGATCTTCAACAAGACCAAGACTTATAGATGCTACCTATTCTACGCTTAAGTTTCTTCCTTGAAAAGATTTCAAACACTCCAAGGTTCCTTACAAAGATTTCAAACATTCCAAGGGATTTTTCACATGGACGATTCCTTCTCGCACGATCTTGCACGAAAACTCCCAATTCAACAAATGATTTTAGAGGAGAAACCAGATGGTTTTTCCCGGATGAATACCCCTAAAAATATCATTCAAAACCAATTGGAAATCTATAATTCTTTGTCTAGATGACGCCCATATGAAACATCATAATAATGTAATGTTGGTGTGTATGCATAAATTAGAAGGTTGAAAAAGAAGAATAAATTTAGGCTAATTTTATGGTATCATCGAGTTTGGAATGATGCATGAATGGGTATTTATAGTTTGGAAATGTTTAGGTCAAAAAGGACAAATTCAGATTAAAAGAAATTGAAAATTTGACCAAAACATATTTTATGTGTCGACCTGAAATCCGTACGTGTCGACACATACATTATAAAAAGAATGTATGTGTCGACCTGAACAAGTCAGAAGCTACAGGCTTTAAAACATGAGTAAACTTAACAACCTGAAATATGGATGTGTCGACCTTAAGGTTATATGTGTCGACCTGTGAATTACAAAAGCTTACAGGCTTAAAAACCTAGTTACACGTGTCGACCTGAAAATCGAATGTGTCGACACATGCAATGCAGAAACATGCAGAAACTATTTTTCAATGTGTTGGGTCAATTTCAAAGTACTTTTTGATGATTCCTAAGACCTATAATGCAAAGGAGTTCCACAAGACATAAGGATACCATCCACCATACTGAAATACTAGCTTTCCGAATTTTAACGTCATGCAAAATATCTAATAGTGAAGTTGCACTCACAATTCTCACCATAACTCTAATCATTGATTTACTTCTGCCACTCAAATTGGTCTTTGGAAAACTTATAAAAATCTTTCTGGTCCTTCTACATCTATAACAGTACTCTCCATAACATATTATCAATTTCAAAGCTTGTTTCTTCACCTGTCGAAACCTACCTTGCGTTTGGTTGCCTTTTCTTCCTTTTGGCTTCATCAAGGTTTGAATTATAGCCTTTGAAAAACAAGCCTGGGGGTGGCGCACCTCATCCGTGTCCTTTTGAGGCACACCTTGCCTCTTACAGAGGGTTGTAATCAGATAGGGGAAGTACACCATACCTTCCTTATTTTTAGAATAGGTTGGATTTCCTGCACAATTATTTTTCCATATTTATATCACTGAATGAAGTGATGCAATGGAGCAACACCAACCTAGCTTTGTTCATAATTTCATTATGAGCAGTAAGGCGCATATAGTGCTTGACAAACTAGTTCCAAACCTTAGAATCAGAGCGTAAGTTTGTCCTTTTCAATGTCTTTTCACCACCAGCCTCAATCCATTTTGTGTCAGGGTTATAGAAATACTCTAGATACAAATTATAGTCTTGTTCCTCAGAACTTTCCAATAGATTTTGGTAAGTTTCTTCAACATTTCCAAGATCTAACACCATGTTTATCGTTGCTTCAGAGTACAACACTTTCACCCTCATACACTTTCACTTTAGCCTTCTTGTTGGGGGTGTCCACCAAATTGACATATAATTCTTTCACAAGCTGAACATTATAGGGTTGTGGTAGTTTGCAGAATTTAGTCCCATTCATCATCTTGATTAGGCATCCAATATCTCATAGAAGTACCAAGTTTTCATCTTTCATGTCAAAAATAGAACTCCTTTCAGAATGCACACTCATACCAGAAAAATAGTTAGTGAACCATTGATGGGCGTCACTACTAATGAATGTCTCAGCATGAGAATCATCATCATTTGAGAAGACCACCACAGTCGTGGCATTCTTATGATCACAAGTCTTGTATCGTCCTACAGTGTATTAAGACTTCATTTTGAAATTAGGGTTTGGGTATAGAAGAAAGTGAAAATTTTCTGAGGAAAAGGGTGAGAGGAAAAATTGAGGGATGTTTTTCTTGTGGAACCATTTGGAAGAGAGAGAGTTTAAGAGTTTTTAAAAATATTGAGAATTATGAGGGAGTTAGTAAGATTTCTATTTTAAAGTAGAGAGAGTGGAAAAGGAAAAGGTTATTATTTTGAAACTGTCGATAGAGGGGGAGAGACAACCGGTTAGGGTTGCTGTAGTGGGTGGTTACTTGTAGCAGTCCCCATAATCATGAGGTGTGGCGCATAAGCCTCTAATTGACATGTCCAAATGTTGAGGTCACAAACAAAGCTCAAACCTTATCTGCACATATGTCATCGTCTCTCCCCTGCATTCCATTTTGTACACATCCTCACATTTCCCTTTTTTAGCAAACTGCCAATTTTTATTTTTCTTTGAATTCAAGAAGCAACCAATGCTTCCCTTTTCATGTATGGCTCCTAGATTGCAGGCATGACAACACTTGACAATGACTCCACCAAACTTATTCAACTTATAAAAATCATTGGAAAATAAAATAAACTAAAAAGATAAAAGTTGAGTTGGGCTTCCTCCCAATAGCGCTTATTTATAGTCTTGTAGCCTTTCTTCAACATAATTATGATGAATCATTTAAATCCAAGGAGACCCTTGTGTTGTTCATGGATTCACCAAGATAAGACTTAACTCTTTGACCATTAACTTAAAATTATTCTTTTGTTCTTCCATTCAATAAGTTCACTGCCCCATGAGGATAAATCTTTACTAATTTAAAGGGACCAAACCATAAAGACTTAAGTTTTTCTAGAAAGAGATTAAGCCTGGAATTGAACAAAAGCACCTTTTAGCCTACCAACACTCATATCTAGAACTTAATATTATGCCACATTTTTGTTTTATCTTTGTATAATTCAAAATTTTCATATGAGAACAACCTATTGATGAGCTAATTTACGTACGTGCAAGTATACACAGTCAAATTAGTAGCAAGTGATAAGAAAGAGTATCGATCCCACAAAGATTATATTAAGCATACTTATTTTCATACAAGAAGTTGTAAAGTAAACATGAGCAAAGGGAGAATTAATATTTGGTGGTTACAACACTACTACGAAAGACCTAATTAACAACGGTTGGGAAAAATATATAACAATACGGGCCCAAACGTTGTTATGTAGAGCATTGTTAAGTATATAATACTTACAATCAAGTCCCAGTAGTTGTTGTAATACACTGGAAAACGTGCCCCCTATCATAACAGTTTTCCAAAGATCGTTGTGATATAATTAACGGTCCTGGGTTCGATTCCCAACTGCGCTGTTTTGATATTTATTTTTTATGGACAACACGCAAGATATTATAATGGTTATGACTATAATCGTTGTTAAATTTTCTACATAATTAACAAATATTATCATGAGTTTATAATTAATCCCATTTTTCAATCTGTATTATTGCTCACCATATCTGAGTAGAAAAATAAAACTCATATTTATGATAAAGTTATCTGAATAATATTAATTGTATCATATTTATAATATCGCATAATTGTACCGTAGCAAACATCCTACAATTTATCAGAACAAATAACCTACAGTTTACACATTACATAGCATCACATCATTGTAAGTTGGTGTTTTGGTATCTTGTCTCTTGGTGTCTTGACTCTAAAGACCTATAATTTCAAATAATTATACTTGTTAGTAAAAATACTTAGAAACTATAACATACATGAATATATTATGAATAAAGAATAAATTACGTACTTATTAATTTTCCCAAATTCCTTCTTCATGATTGATTCAAATAGCATAAACAACATCTCCATCAACTTCATCATATGAGGTAGAAACTTGTGTTATGTAAGAAGGTGTGGACGGAATATCAAGATATTCATCACTAAGAGGAATGTGTTTTCCTTGGAGAATGATTGACCATTTCCCCAATATGTTTGATGGGTTGGTAACATAGAAAACTTGTTTTTCTTGACAAGCCATTATGAATGGTTTGGTCACAAAATATGCTTTACCAAGGTCAACCTGGGTGAATCCTAAGTTATCAATGTGTACACCATTACTATTATTGGGAACCCACTTGCATTTAAATAAAGCCACTTTAAAAATAACATAATTAATCTCTCAAATCTCATTAATGAAACCACAAAACACAGTAGTTTCCAATACATGATTCTTATCTTTCGAACTAGAGAAGTACATTGATTCGGCTTCAACCATAACCCCATTATTTTGCATTGTACTACGATCATATTTTGATTTTGTATAAAAGGTATAATGACCAATGTCGTTTGTAGTCCAAGTAATGACACAAAAGTTTGGCTCGTACGAAAACCATTTAAGTATCTCGGATGCGCTACGATCATTAGATACACTTTTATTAAACCATCATATGAATCTCTTGTTATGCTCTATCAATAACAACTTGTCACTCATTTGAGGAATTTTTTTTCTCAAAAGTCTTTTGTGAGCATCTATGAAATGTTGAACTTCATTCATATTATTCAATATATAGAAATGTGCTTGAATAACTACATCCCGAGTCATTTAATTAAAATCTAGACCTTGAATACCTATTCCATCTATGTGATCAACATAATGAGACTTTGGAATGTCTATAGAATCTGCTTTCGACAAATAGTTTGTACAAAATTCAATAGTTTCTTCAGTGATGTACCTTTCAACAATTGAAGCTTTTGGTTGGTGATGATTCTTCATATATCCTTTAAATATCTTCATATATCGCTCTATTGGATACATCCACATTAAATAAACTAGACCACAAAATCTAATTTCGCTAACGATGAACAAGAAAGTGAACCATAATGTCAAAAATGATGAAGGAAAATACATCTTCAATTGACACAAGATTACGGCAGCCTAATCTTCTAATTCATCTAATTTTTGAAATCAATAACTTTATTACATATGGCATTAAAGAATGAACACAATCTCGTTATAGTTACTCTCACATTCTTTGGTAGGATCCCACGGATAGCCACTGGTAGAAGTTGTTACATCAATACATGACAATCATGAGATTTTAAACCAAATAACTTGAGATATTTCAATGATACATGTTTCTTTATATTTGATGAGTAACCTTGCGGAACTTTAATACCTTGCAAAAACTCGCAAAAAAAATTTCTTTTCCTTTTTAGATAGAGTGTGACATGCTGGAGGCAGATAGGTTCTTTTTCCTTTCTCTATGGGAGCCAACTATTTTCGTATACCCATCGCATCCATATCAAGGCGAGAAGTCTTACTATCTTTAGTCTTGTCTGGAATGTTTAGAAGTGTTCCAATCAAACTATCCCACACATTTTTCTCCATGTTCATTACATCAAGGCAATGTCTAACATCAATACTTGACCAATATGGAAGATCAAAGAAGATGGACCTCTTTTTCCATATATTTTTTGCAACTGCCCCTTTTTCTTTTTCTCTCTTCCTGAAGACAACATTAATGTGTTCATACTATTGATAAACTTCATCCCCGGTTAAAGGTTCAGGAGCCTCATGAAACTCTTACTCTCCATTAAAAGCCTTATGTAATCTACGATAAGGATGACCATGTTTTAGAAATTTTTAATGCCCAAGGTAAACGGTCTTTTTTCCAAACTCAAGTTGGTGATAACAAGTATTATCTTCATAAATAAGACACACTTTATGTCTTTTGACACTATATCCATCCAAGTTACCATAAGCAGAAAATTCGTTGATTGTGAAAAATAACATTGCAAGCATCTTAAACTTTTCCCTAGAATATGAATCATCAACTTCAACGCCTTCATCCCACAAGAGTCATAAATCATCAAATAATGGACTTAGATAAACATCTATGTCGTTACCAGGTTGTCATGGTCCAGAAATAATCATACTTAACAGTATATACTTGCGCTTCATGCACAACCAAGGAGATAGGTTATAAATAGTGAGAAGAACAAGTCACGAAGAATGATTAGTGCTCATATTACAAAAGGGGTTTATTCCATTGGTGGAAAGCTCGGGCCTAAGGTTTCTTGGTTCAACTCCAAAATCCAGAAACAACAAATCAATTTCTTCCATTGCAACGAATCATCTACATGGTGAATGTTTCCATCACGAGTCCTTTCATCTGCATGCCATCTAAGATTCTTTACGTCATTTGAATTAGCAAAAAGTATCTTAAATCATCAAATCATTGGCATGTACCATAACGCTTTAGCAAGAGGATAATTCCTACTAACATTGGCATAGTCATTGTCATCACGATATCTTCTTTTCCTCATAGAAAAGACCCGACAATTTGTTCTCTTCTAGTAACATTTTCTTTATCAATTCAAGTAATTTCGTGAAAATTTATCCGACCATCCATGCCCGCAGATAAAACAACTTTAACACCACCGACAATCGTGTAAAATTTGTGCATCCCTTATATAAAGATGTGTCTTTATCACTACATAAGGTATCATAAATATGAGCGTTCTTAAAAGAATCTTCCCCAAAATCATAGAACATATCCTCTAGTTGATCCTCCATATATTCATATTCATCCACTCTTTGACTTTGTGGCACCAAACATTCCTTTTTATCCACCTCACCATGCCACGTCCATATTATATAATTTTGACATATACCATCACAACAAAGGTGCTGGAAAATTTCTTCCTTTGTACCCTTATTGATATTCGCGTAAATAACACAAAGACAATAAAAGTTACCATTATTATCGGGAAGATGTTTATTAGTGTATTCAAGAAATTCAAGAACTCCTTTCTCATAAACCGGGCCTAATCTATCAACTTTCATCCAACTACGATCCATAACAACTTCTGAAATTTATACACATATAATAATGTGAATGACACACCAAAATCTAAACCTAAAGAAAATATAAACCTAAAGCCTATGAAAAATGTACTCTCACACTGACTTGAGCATATATACAACATAAACAATGAAAAAAGGAATGAAGATGTTGAAGAGTACCGTACTTCAAAGCTGAAGAATCTTATGCACTTAAGGAACGAAGATGTTGAAGAGTACCATACCTCGAAGCTAAAGAATCAAATGAAGGTAGAGGGTAAATATTTGAGCATATACAACATAAACTAGGAAAAAACGAATGAAGATGTTGAAGAGTACATACTGGGAATTTGAAGAAACAAATGAATGAAGAGGGTGGAGATTTGAAATTCAAATGAATGCATATGAAGAGGGTAAATATTACGCCACCTCTGTCATCTCTAGCTCTCTTGTTCACGTAGGGCGTCTTATGAAAGAAATACGAAATAATTTTTGTTTTAATTTATCAATAAACCCTTTAATCGCAGTTGGGCAAAGCAATCGTAGTGGAAACTTAAGTCCTCTAACAAAAGTTGGTGTATTCACCGTTGTTAACTCATTTAAAATTTAGTTTTTAAATAATGGAGATTGGTGACACACGCTTAATATACTCTAAAAAATGGAAAAAAATGTAGTTTCTAGAAATCGAAGCGTGCCACACATCATTTTTTACTACGGTGTTTAAAATCAACCATAATTAAATTACTGTTTATAAATCTAGCAACTCACTGGGCGCGAAAATTTTAACCCATTACTACGGTGTATATGAATACATTTTAAACATGGTGTTGTTTTTTGCGTGTTTTATAGTAGTGCAAGTTCAAAGTTCACTTAAAATAGTTTTCAAAAGTAATGTGCAAATAAGTGGAAATATATTAAGAGTTATTGAGTTGAGCTATATTCCATTAATATCATTAGTGTAATCATGTGTTTATGACGCGTGGTGTCATGACAGGTGAGGTTAGAGTGATCTTGTGGTGTATCTCTACAACATCAAAACATTCATATAAAGGGAAAGGGAACAAATCTCTAAGCCTTGTAAGAACAAGATTTGGTTCTACAATATTATCTCTGAGTTTTGATGATGATAAATGAGTATGTTTGTATGAACAATTTTGATACTCTAATGTTTGTTATTTTTGAGTATTTAACAAACAGGTTCTGCTTCTGATGGATGGCATGGCCAAGACATTAGAAGAGAATTAATTCCGCTTTTGTGCTACGCAAGTTCTGATAAACAATAACAAGACACTCCAAAAGACTCTGAAGTGTAGGATCTAATATGAAGTTTGAAGAAACCATTTAGAAGATCTGAAGACAAAAGTTTCTACTAAAGTCCAGATTCTAAAGACTCGTGTTTCTGAAGACAACGTGTTATAAAGGAACAAGTCAGAAGATCCAAAGACAGAAATTTATACGTAAGTCTAGATGCTGAAGACTAATGTTTCTGAAGACAATGGGTTCTCAAGACCAAGTGCCGAAGATTCTAATAGACGAAGTTCTAAAGACTCTGAAGACATGAAGTTCTAAAGACCCATGGTTCTAAGAAAAGGGTTCTAAAGACCAAGTGCAAAAGACTCTGAAGACAGAAGTTCTAAAGACTCTAAAGACTTGAAGTTCTAAAGACCCAAGGTTCTAAGAAAAGGTTCTCACGACCAAGTGTTAAAGACTCTGAAGACGCGGTTTTGAAGACTCTGAAGACTTGAAGTTCTGATGACCTTATGTTATGATCTTGCTTCTAGACTCATGCTCACAGAAGCCTATGAAGTGCAGAAGGAAAGAAAATAACGTTAACATGGTACAAATAGAACATGGTACATTCAACGTTTCATTCCACTACCATGAAAGGACGAACGCATTGCACGATCTTGCCCCCCACGTTATTGCTTAAGCCGCCCATGTTTTTGGAAATCCCAAGAGTAACCCTCAACAGATATATTATTTTATTGGCTACATAAAGGCTTGAAGAATAAGAGAGAAAGTTGGCCAAGAAACTGAATAATCATGCACAAGAGTTGTTCATAGCTTTCGTATTCTTAAGTCATTGTTCTTAAAATAATTTACATATTTATCTTGTGTAGAAGCAATTTAATCATAAACAAAACTTGTATTCAAACAGTTGTCTGATTTCCTTAAGGGATTGGTTAGGTCTGTATCCTTAAGAAGTCTAGGACTAGTGTGTCTTACAGGTTGTTAGTCACTTGTGGGTAGCTTGTGCAGTATAATAATCGGTTTGATTATTGTTTGATTTTCCTTAAGGGATCAGTTAAGTATGTATCCTTAAGAAGTCTAGGACTTGTGTGTCTTAAAGGTTGTTAGTCACTTGTGGGTAGCTTATGCAAATTATAATCAGTTTGGTTATAGTGGATTAAGTCCTCGATTGAGAGAGGCGAAATCACCTCGGCGGGTGGACTAGACTAGCTTGATAGATTTCAAGTGAACTAGTATAAACATACCTTGTTCTTTACTTCCTGTTATTAATTACTGTTATTATCAAGAGTGATGGAAAAGGTATTTTATTTAAAGGGGAATATTTCTAAAATAAAAGTTTTGATTTAAAACCCAATTCAAACCCCCACTTTCTTGTGTTTTTCACACCTTCAATTGGCATCAGAGCTCCAGTTCTTAGGAGATAAAAAGTTTACATTTTTATCAACACTTAACAGTGTTCAGTACTAATCCATTGTATGTGAGAAACCAATGGCTACACCTACTTCCACTGTTGATAATAGGGATAATGATAGAGATTATTATAGTTCAGAACCTCCTATGTTTGATGGGGAGAAATTTGAATATTGGAAGGATAGAATTGAAAGTTACTTTCTGGCTTATGACTTGGATTTATGGGATTTGTTAGTTGATAACTACACTCACCCAGTAGATGATAAAGGCCAAAAGGTTGCAAGATATACAATGACATAAGCATAAAAGAAAGTATGCAGAAATCACTACAAAGCAAGAAGCATTCTTCTAAGTGTTATTTCATACAATGAATATGGGAAGATCATGGATAGAGAGAATGCAAAGTCTATCTTTGATTATCTTCAGATGACGCATGAAGGCAATGCACAAGTAAAGGAAACAAAGTCTCTGGCCTTAATTCAAAAGTATGAAGCCTTCAAGATGGAAGACGAAGAATATGTGGAAAGGATGTTTTCAAGATTTCAGACTCTTGTGGCAGGACTTAAGGTTTTGAATAAAGGTTACTCTACAACAGATCATGTTAAGAAGATTATCAAAAGTCTTCCTGTCAAATGGAGACCCATGGTAATTGCTTTGAAACTAACAAAGGATCTGAACAATGCCTCTCTTGAGGAGATGATTAGCTCTTTAAGAAGTCATGAAATAGAGCTTGATCAAGATGATCCTCAAAAGAGGGTAAAAATAGTGGCTCTAAAGTCTACGTCTGGAAAGACCAAGGATTGTCAAGATAAGGAAGAATCTAAAAAAGATTCAGATGATGAACAACTTTCATTGATATCCAGAAGAATCAATCAAATCTGGAAGCATAGACAAAGCAAATTCAGAAGTCAACAAAGGAATTATGGAAGAGGTGAATCCACTTCTGGTCAAAAAATGCTTTTGGAAAAGAAGTTACTTGTTATGAGTGCAACAAGCCTAGACATTACAAAAATGATTGCCCAAAGCTCAAGAAAGATAAGAAGCCTAAGAAGGATTACAAGGATAATAAGGGTATCATGGCAACATGGGATGATTCATAATCAGAAGATGAAGATTCTGATGAAGAGCATGCAAACGTGGTATTCATGGTCAGGACCAACATGAGAGAAGAAACATCAGAAGACAAATTTACCCTTAATTATGAGTCAGACTCTGATGACGACAAAGAGGTACTTTCTTCCTTATCTCCTTTTGAACATGAAATTGGTTTATCTGAATTAATGAAAAGATATCAACTTCTTCTAAGTAAACACAAAATGAAAAGGAGTTTTGTAGCTACTTTTAAGAATAATACTATAGATAAGCAAAACATTTCTGACTTAAATGAAAAAATATTTGTTTTAGAAAAATTAAACATTGCTCTAAAAAGTAAAGTGTCTAGATTAGAAGAAGATATTTTCTCTAACACATTTGTTATTGATGAAGCAATCAGATATGATAGAGATTTTTAACACTTCCTTGCTAAAAGAATAGATAGAAGCAAAATGGCTTTAATGATCTATGGTGTTATTAGAAATGGAAGCAGAGGCTTGGGATATTCAGGACCATCAAAGAAAATTGATGAGACTCTGAATGTCAAACCAAAAACTCTTTTTGAACATTTCGTGCTTGTGGAACAAATTTGAAATGTCCAGAACAAGAAGTTTATGATACTACTGTAGCACAAACACATACACATAAGGAAACTTCTAAACCAAAGTATCATGCACAAATTTCACATGATTATCCTGTTGAACTAAAGTCCAAAGGTTTCAGAACCTCTAAGATCAGATAATCTATGTTGCAGATGTTCTTTATAGCGCCACTGAAACACCAATCATGGTACCTGAATAGTGAATGTTCGCGACACATAATAGGTGAAAGGCATATGTTCCAAGATTTGGAACTTAAGTCTGGAGGCGTTGTCGGTTTCGGAGGCAACCAGAAAAGGAAGATAATTGGCTCTGGAATTATTGATGCAAAGACAGTGTTCGATGAACCAAAGGACAAAACTCAAGAAAATAAAGAATCATAATCCCCTAATTGTGATATTATTTTTGTTCCTTCTGATCAACCTCAACAAAAGAAAAGCAGAATCTCATCATCTCTTTCTGAGTATCTAACTCTAGAAAACAAAGATGCTCTAGTCAGAACAACATCAGGATTCAAACCTTCTGAAGAATATTAGACTCTAAGTTTAACTAAGGTATTGTATTTCTTTCAGAACCTCAGTAATCAGAAGATGTTTCAGTCAGAAATGTATTTGATTAGATGGAAATATTTTGGTTCTCCATACTTTGAGGATATCAAACGTGTCACTTAGTTAGAAGTATTGATTAACGTGTGTAACCCTTGGTTATGCTTAATCATCACACGCTATCTAAGCTATTCAATGAGCAATGTGTGTATTTTTTGGACTTGATTGAAATCGTAATTATTACTTTAATTTAGTGCTCCTAATTATTGTGTTTATTTGTATTTTCATTATATTATTTTCTCTTACCTCTCAAAACTTATAAATCACACACGTTCACTTCACTCCCACAATTTAGAAACCCTAAACCCTCTTTTCTCTCAATGGTTCAACAAGTTTTCTGCACACTTCAATAAACCGTCATAATCTTCATCTCCATCTTCTTGAAAAATTCTTCTACAACCTTCATAATCATTTCCATCCGATTTCAAGATGATGACTCTCGATCAAGAAAAAGTTGTTAAGTTTGCTAGTGAAATGGAACAAGCCTTGAATCTATTTGTCAAAACATCGTCAACTATTACTCCATCATCATCAATAATGGTTCCGTCATCTCCAACTGTTCCGCCTACAACTGCAACCGCTTCAGCTTCATCTTCCAATCTAATGGTTGACGCAAACAATATCACTCAAAAATCTTTTCAAGTTCATTGCATCATTCCTCCATCTAAGTTAGTAGTTCTTCGGGAATACATGGTCAATTTTGATAATCTTATTGAAAATGGGTGTGACATTAGAGAGGAGTTAAAGGCTCAAGGGTGAGAAAACTACTTTCAAAGGCTACATGGTCCTATTTATGGAGCCTTAGTAAAGTATTTTTGGAAGAATGCTGACAGTGATAATCTTCACATTGTCTCAGATGTGATTGGTCAAAGAATAATCATCATAGAAAATTCTATTGATGATCTTCTAGGTCTGGAGTTATTAAAAGTAAAATGTATGTTTGGGATGGAGTTTAGGTCTAATGCTCAAAATAATGATCTCCATTAATTGATGTTTAAGAATTACATCGCTGAGAAGAAAGAATACAAGGGTAAGGATCTCTATGACAATTTGAGAATTTGGCACAAGATCATTCTTGGTTGCATAATCCCTAGACTTCCAACAAGTTCTTCGGATTATTTCAACATCAGCCACCAGTTCATGTTGTACTATTTTCTTTCCAAAAATAAGGTGAATATGCCATTTATTCTGTTTAGTCATTTGAAGGAGGTTATCAGAAAATTAAGAACCACAACAAATCAAGAGAAAAAAGGTCTCTTCTAATATTCCATGTGGATGTCTTATGGCAGACATCTTTGTAGAAAGTGGATTGGTAGACTTTTAGACAAAAGAGGTCAAGTTCACTGAATACTTGATTCCCAGTATTGGAGAACCATTTAATGGAAAAACCTTAAGAAACATGAAGATAATCCCAAAACTTAAAAAGGAATACTTGGGTGATTCAGCTAAAGTCACAAAAAATAGAAGAATCCATGTTGACAACTTTCCTCTATTCTCTAAGACTGGTAACTTAACTGATGTGGCTGCATATGTTATAAGGATGGATAGACCAGGACATGATATGTCAAATTTTGACATCACGAAATATACTGTCGAGGAAGTTGATTATTCTAAAGGGAAAAGGAAGGAAATATCAGATGGTTCTAATCTAGAAAAGAAGAAGAAGAAGAAGTCTAAACTTCTCAAAGATGCCATTCTGGGAGATGAAACTTCTGTAATATCTAGTAAGTCTGATACTTTTGTACCTGTTTCATTTTTTATTCTAATATTATTGATGTAGTCTCATTCATTCCTACCACCAATATCTGACATGTTTCTGATACCACTTCAACTAAAATTCTAGTAACTACAAATGTGTTTGTTCCACCCTCAACAACAATCATTTATAAATCCACCATAACTTTTCCTGCTTCTAATCATGTTTCCTCAACCATTCCCTTAACTACATAAAATTTTGTTTCTGAAATTGTCTCTACACTATTACCTGCAATAACAACTGCTTCTAACCTTGCGACCTCACTAATCCACACATCTACATCTCCATTAACCTCATCTCAACCACTTCCACAAAATTCTCATTTTTCAAATTTTGATACCAATATCCATTTTGCCTTATTTAATAAAGAAACCACTCTCCATGACTCACCCATCACCCGTCTTGATCCAACTTCTCCCTCTGATCACGAAACATTTGAAAGGATAATTTCTAATAAACGTGGAGCTATTGAAATTTCCACAACTGAACCTTTCACTTGTTCTAAACTTTTCAATATGAATGAACAACCGATATCACAAAATATTTTTGATTAAACTTTTGAACCAAACCATCCTGAACATACCCAAGCCTTGGTTGTTTATGAAAAACCTACTCCTAAAACCTTGGATGAATGCATTAAAAATTTTAGAATCAAGGAAAAGAAAAAGGTTGCTAAGTTAAGGGAAGAGGCAAGTACAAGTACTGAGCCTCAATAGATGGATGATTCTTGGAAACTTTTTCAGAAGTGGATGTCTTCTGAAGTTGAACGAATGAATTCTTTTGCTGAAGCATCCAAATTTGGGATGTTAAGATGGTAACTGAAAGGAACAAAACAAGAGAAAGAGTCCGACTTTTTGAACTACTTACTGCAAAACAAATAGAAGTGGCAACTAGAGTGCTAAAAGAGGACAAAGAAACCATAAAAGTTGAAGAAGCCAGATTGGTTAAAGAGGCAGAAGAAGCTTCTAAGGCTAAAGAAGATGCTCTGGTTGCTTCATCTTCTGATCCTGCCATTGCGCGTTTAGAAAACACAATTAGTGAGATTAGAGGAGAACAATAGTTGTTCATAGAAAGCATCATTGAGCAAAAGGGTGTCAATGAGAAGGTTCAGAATATGCTACAGCTGATTCTACAAAAGATTTATGCTCTTGCTTCTGCTCCTCTACCCTAAGCTTTAGGATTTTCTTTTTCCTTTTGCTAGTGAACCATAGGGATATGTTTGCTACTTACTTTTTGTGACTTTTGTTTTACTTTAGTTTGATATTTATGCAAGTTTTCTTTTTGGATCTTAGTTTGTTCTACTTTCTTTGACTCGCTTCTTATGTGACCTTTTTAAATTAATGAATTCTTCTTTTGGCTTATCACTTGTTATCTTGTGTTGGTTTTTATGTTTTTCATGCATGATTATCTTTTTGATTATGACAAAGGGGGAGTAATTAAATGAACATAATTTTGATTTCGATAATCAAGTTCTGGAAAATGTTCTCTGAAAAGAGCTGCTTACATTCTAACCTAGTTAAAATTATGTTTCTGTTAGAATTGCTTTCTTTTTCGTGAAATCAGAAATTTGATTAAAGACAAAGATCTGAAAGCATTATGCAAAGGCCTATGTCTAACCCGTTGGCTTCAGACTTGGCTTGAAGATTTGAAACCTAGAATCAGACGCCAAGAATTAGAATTTGGAATCAGACTCCAAGAATTAAGAATCTGGAAGTTGTCTTAGTGGAATTAAAGTTTCAAGATTTCAATTAATCTCATTTTCATTAAATTTGGAATCAGACTCCGAGAATTGAGAATCTGGAAGCTATCTTTGTGACATTAAAGTTTCAAGATTTCAATTGATCTCATTTTCATTGTCATCTAGAGTCATGACTCTCAAGATCTCAATATATGATCTATCAGAACCAGGGAGAGTTATACTCAAATGGTTCAGATTCAGGATATTTGATCTTCATCAAGTCACTAACTCAGGGGTAGTTTCATAAAAAGGATAAGTATTCCTTACCTTTTTATTTTTACTTTTTCTGATTATATGAACAAGATTGTGTCATCCAAATACATACTTTTGTCATCATCAAAAATGGAGAGATTGTAAGAACAAAATTTGATTCTGCAATATTATCTGAGTTTTGATGATAACAAATGAGTATGTTTGTATAAACAATTTTAATACTCTAATTTTTGTTATTTTCGAGTATTTAAAAAACAGGTTCTGCTTCTGATGGGTGGCGGGGCCAAGATATTAGAAGAGAATTAATTCTTCTTTTGCGCTACATAAGTTCTAATGAACAGTAGCAAGACACTCTAGAAGACTCTGGAGTGTAGGCTCTGATATGAAGTCTAAAGATCCCAGTCAAAAGATCTTAAGACAAAAGTTTCTACTGAAGTCCAGATGCTAAAGACTCATGTTTCTGAAGACAATGTGTTATAAAAAACAAGTTAGAAGATCTGAAGACAGGAGTTTCTACTTAAGTCTAGATTTTGAAGACTAATGTTTTTGAAGACAAAGGGTTCTCAAGACCAAGTGCCGAAGATTCTAATAGACGAAGTTCTAAAGACTCTGAAGACTTGAAGTTCTAAAGACCCATGGTTATAAGAAAAGGGTTCTAAAGACCAATTGCTAAAGACTCAGAAGACATAAGTTCTAAAGACTCTAAAGACTTGAAGTTATAAAGACCCAAGGTTATAAGAAAAGGTTCTCACGAATAAGTGTTGAAGACTCTAAAGACACAGTTTTGAAGACTCTGAAGACTTGAAGTTCTAATGACCTTATGTTATGTTCTCGCTTCTAAACTCATGCTTGCAGAAGCCTCTGAAGTTCAGAAGGAAATAATATAAATTTAACATGGTACAAATAGTACATGGTACATTCAACGTTTCATTCCACTACCATGAAAGGACGAACGCGTTGCACGGTATTGTCCCCCACATTATTTCTCAAGCCGCCAATGTTTATGGAAATCCAAAGAGTACCCCTCAACGAATATATTATTTTATTAGCTATATAAAGGCTTGAAGACTAAGAGAGAAAGCTGGCCAAGAAACTGAATATTCACGCACAAGCGTTGTTTATAGCTTTCATATTCTTAAGTCATTGTTCTTAAAATAGTTTACATATTCAGCTTGTGTAGAAGCAATTTCATTGTAAACAAAACTTGTATTCAAACATTTGTTTGATTTCCTTAAGGGGACCAGTTAGGTCTGTGTCCTTAAGAAGTCTAGGACTAGTGTGTCTTAGAGGTGGTTAGTCACTTGCAGGTAGCTTGTGCATTGTAATAATCAGTTTAATTATTGTTTGATTTTCCTTAAGGGACCTGTTAGGTTTGTATCCTTAAGAAGTCTAGGACTTGTGTGTCTTAGAGGTTGTTAGTCACTTGCGGGTAGCTTGTGTAAATTGTAATCAGTTTGATTATAGTGGATTAAGTCCTCGATTAAGAGAGGCGAAACCACCTTGGCGGGTAGACTAGACTAGCTTGATAGTTTTCAAGTGAACTAGTATAAACATACCTTGTTCTTTACTTCCTGTTCTTAATTATTTTTATCATCAAGAGTGAAGGAAAAAGTATTATATTTAAAGAGGAATATTTCTAAAAGAAAAGTTTTGATTTAAAACTCAATTCAACCCCCCCTACCTTGTGTTTTTCACACCTACAAGCCTCACTTGTAACCCTAATATCGTCTATTAGTATTCTAAAATCCTCAATAGTTGCAGCTTCTTATCTCTAAGTAAGCTAGGTAAGTGAATATCTCTATCCTACTCGTTCAACTACTTATTAAGAAAATCAATTGGTTTTGGATATCTCACAACAACAAGTTGTCATCTACTCCTAAGTTGGCCAAACAAAGAAATAGACTTATAACAGATTGGCATATAATAAAATGAGTCACTTAACCACACACCATATAACATGAAAACACTTTAGTATTAACTTCAGATTTCTCAACTACAAAAGGTTTAGCTCTTAGTGAGCTGAGTACAAGCTACAAATATGGTTCTCAAAGGAAACATATTAAGACAATAAATAAACAAAAGATATAAACCTAAGAGAGACTTTGAAGAAGAGTTGATATGACTGATCTTCAAGAGATTTCTCCAGTCGTACCACTGCTCGTCAGCTGGTACAAGATTGGGTGAGAAGAAGAAAACTCTTTCTACTCTCCACTTTCCTCACACCGAATAACTCTATGTTTTCTCTTTGAACTGTTGAACTTCTTTTCTTCAATTTTCAAGGTCTTATTTATATACTTGAGCTAGGGTTTGTGTTGCATTGGATTAGCTCCAACACCTCAATTGTTAGCCAACAAAGAATCAGGTACAAGGGACAATTGTGAGGGATAAATCAACATATGGAAGACTGCCACAACAGACTGCAGACTGTGCAGCAGGCTGCATAGAGTACTTTTGTACTCCATTTTGTCTTCTAGTGCCACCAATCCTTATCCTTTGAATTCAAATAAAATTTCTACAAAACACAACAAAGATTCCCTCCAATGCTCTAATCCTTCCATGTTTTCCCTAGAAACCAGCTGACTTCATTATTATTTTCCCTTTTTCCAAGTCCAACTTCTCTCTTCAGCTTGTGCTCTTCATTACAGGCGACTGCAGTCTTGTCTCAGCTCGACAAAGTTAACCTTAAATTAAGTAAAAATACATTAAAACATAAAAGGGAGCACCTATTTTTCTCCAAATTATTCTTATAAAAACAATTAAAATGCAATAAAACAACAATTAAAAAGAAAATTAAAACCTAATAAAGACAAAGATTAAGGTATGTATTAACTCATAATGTGTGGGTTAACACTTATGCTCCTCTAAATCATTGAGTTGGAGCATTCTAACTTAGCCATCAATAGTTAAGTTAAAGTTCAATGTTTTGGCTACCCAAAATGCTTTATGTTCTGACTCAATTAGCAAATGGCATGCATGATCATAGACAATTCTTTAAGGAAACATGCCTAGATGAGTCTTGTAAGTTGTTACATAAGCCCACAAAGCATTATCCAAATGCTTGGACCAATCCTTCCTTGAAGGATTCATAACTTTTTCCAATAACTTTCTCCAATATCCACACCTTCTTAGCAGATGATAAGCACATTACTTGTAGAGAAAGAGTTCATCCCAAAAGTGACTTTTGGTCATATGGAATAACCTCTTTCTTTATTGAGAGTTGAAATATGGTGGGGTGTATCTACTAACCAGGAAATTCACAATGTCAGCATACAACAGTGTCACACCAAAGGTATCTACTAAGCTCTTTATTTATTTATTGAGAGTTGAAATCTGGTGGGATTTATCTACTAACTAGGAATTTATCAAAAGCAAAGACAAAAACCATTAATTCTTGGGTTAAATATACGTTACCCATTTCCATTGTTTACTCAACGGTGCTTGTTTGTGTATCAATCATTTACATTCACACTTGGTATTACTCAATAATGCTTGTTTGTGTATCAATCATTTACATTCACACTTGGTATTACTCAACAACGCTTGTTTGTGTATCAATCATTTACATTCACCTACTATTATTTCTGTCAAGGGATAAGATTCAATAGAGTTGAATCAAACCAACTGGTCACATGCATTGACAAACAAACAAGTTTATTTCAATGGCTAAAACACAAACCAATAATACCTACCCCCATTCACCCGGCTACTACAAGTGCTTTGAGAATACTTCTTCAATGTATCAATTACTCGGGGAATGAGTATTCATCAGCCACTAGGACATCTACTTACTCTACTAAATGTATGCATCTAGACAAAAAGAATGACAAATATGCTCCACAACTTCTATCTGTAGTGATATGGAAAATATGCAATTATAAAGTGATGTCCTATAACTGCTCCACAACTCGGTTATTTAGTATGAGATATCGTACAAACACGATTGAACTTGCATGTTTCTTTGTGCATAAATTATCTCAAACATACATGTTATCTAAACACATTCATATATGAGTGTTCTAGACTGGCCCAATGATTAGAATCGGCCCAGTCCACTTTTACCCTTTGCATGGCCCAAACAGATTTGGCCCACTAACTCTGATCTCCTATTGAGCACACTTGATCAACCACATCATGGGAATATCAGAGATTATGATGCCCTGGTCATGCACCTGCCCGCATCAACGACCAATTCTAGGTCTGCTCGCTACTCGTCGAGCAGAAAACCAGGAAGGCGCTCAAGACGTATTTTCCCTTCATCTTACCCTTGCTCGAAGCAACGACTAGTTATGGACACGACTGCCCATTTTGACCAAGTCCTGACACTTACTTATTTTCGCAGACCCAAATATATAGGCCCAAAAATAAGAACCAATAGCTACACACTGGGGGGATTATATAAACTTTCACACTTGTGAGGGCCAAGTATCTAATATTAACTCTAAAAACCTTAAATTTCTTGTATATCTTTATGCACCTACTGACTTTAGAATCAGAGTGCCTTGCAGTTACACCCCCTCCTCTCTTCATATTTCTAGCCCAATTGACGTCATCATCCTTCGGTCCACTTTGAGGTTCTGATCAACCGGTAAGATCAGTGGTGTCATCTGTGGGAACCATCTTCCCTGTCTTCCTCAAAATAAAAGAACAAATATACTTTCACTACTTTTATCATGGCTGACCATGATGACAACCATCTTTCTATAAAGACTGTTCTCTTTCATGTCCACAAGACAGACGAGAGCCAAGAACTTCCTAATCTAGAGGATATTCCTGATATTAGAGATGATAGAACAATATCCCCTGATTCGATTGATGCTGAATAGACAACCTCCAACTTTTGGACGATCATAGGTCCAAGAACCCCAACGAGGAGCTTCCAGAAGTCCTCCAGCTAGTTTGTATTCCACCAAATGATGACTCGGCCATAACAACACTGCTCGCTGCCCTCAATCAAACCAACACCTTAATCCTACAGCATAACAAGAAGATTGGGGCCTGGGAGAAGAAGCAATCAAAGTCTCCTCCTCAGAGACACCGACGTTATGACTCTCACAGTCCATCTCTACCAAGGCGTGATTATCCCTCCGTGCGGGAGAAACAAGAGGTTTCTTTCATCAAGAAACAAGGTCGCATATCTCCCCCTAAATATCGGTGCTCCTCGATCTCCAAGATGACAAAGAACAAGCGGCTTGACCGAGATGGCTCACTGTCACCCAAACCAAGAAAGAGTACCTTTCCCCGTCGGGACAATAGCCCTCAACGAGAAGGGGATCACCATTCCTCGTCACCATCTCCTGATAGAAACGACAATGAGCCATGCGGCCCGTTATCAAGAGAAATCATGGAGACCACGCTCCCTGTAAGTCTAGAGAAACTTCCCCACCTAGGGACCTACGATGGAACAACCAACCTTGACAAGCACATCGAAAACATCTACACATTACTTGACTATAGAGGAGTTCGCAAGGTAATCAAATGTCGATTAATTCTTACAACTCTCAGGAAATGGGCCATGGCGTGGTACAAGAGCCTTCCCGATAAATCCATCACATCATGGAAGAACCTGAGAAGACAATTTTCTAGGAACTTTATGGAGTCTCACTGACATCCAAAGTTAAAAGCATCTCCGGAGGTGACCATCCAAGGGAGGGATGAGTCCCTCCGGGCATATATTGAACATTTCAACCAGGAGGCCACACAAGTCTCCGTGACTGACGACATGAAAAAGTATCTCCTCAAACGCGGGCTTCATCCTTACAGTGACTTTACCAAAGCCGTTGGCATCGAATCACCAGCCACTCTGGATGCTCTCCTGCTCAAAGCACAAGTGTACATCCAGTACAAGGAAAAAGAGGCAGCTAATAACGCGCGGGACTCGTCACATATAGAGAATGAAAAGGCCTCAAAGAATGAATAACCCTCGAGAGGACAAGTCCCAGGAGTTCCGGGATTACAAGGGCTTTCCTGGTCGTTTCCATGACTATATTTCTCTCATTGTTTCCTGCGAGAAGATCCTGATCGACTGCACAAACACAAAATTCAACCAAGCTGGGTTTCTCTTCCCCCGACAAATAACGTCCAAGCCAGGGACAGACAAAAGCAAGTATTATCAATTTCATAAATGTCACGTGCATACGACGGAAGACTGTATCCACCTCAAGGATGCCATTGAGATCCTCATCCGGGACAGGCATCTCAAACAATACATAAAGAAGGAATATCCATGGAAACACGCTTTAGAATCCAAATAGTTTGGAGAAACATGGGCCTCCCCAGATAAAGCTCCCATGCCTATCGTCATGAGCATCATGAGGCCAGAAGATTTTTATTTCCCTGACATGGAGGAAATTCCCCTGTACTTCTGTTGGGAAAAATAACAACAATACTATTTTTGCCTCTTGTAATAATAAGGAGATTTCCCAAATGTTAATCTCAAGGGCTGCATGCAATTATCGAGTTAAATTTGTAGTTCAATTAAACAAAACTTGATATGGATTTTGGTTTTGATATTGTCACTTAACAAAAAGCAGAAATATAAAATGGCTTTTTCACATATATGAGGAGCATGCTGATGAGTTCTAAATTATTTTGAATTTGAGTGTGAATAATTAGCATTCATTGGCTTAATTCATTTTCTTTTTGTCAATAAACTTCAACTTTAGTATAAATTCGGTATAGTTTATGTTATAGTGTATATATTATGTTATCGTGTAAATATCATTTAGTTTAATTGTTTTTATCTTATTTTTGTAGGTATTCAAGCATTGATATTTAGTCATTGTCTTTTAGATTATTGAATAAGCTTTACAACACTTTCGACCGTGCGTCAATCAGAGTTGCGGTTCAGAAGTTATGATGAAAACAAGATCTGTCAGTATAGTAGACCGCGCTAAGCGCCAGTACCGCGCTAAGCGCGCCCTGGGAGCACAAGAATACGTGTTTTTTTTACATTTTTTACCACGCTTAGCGCCCATGACGCGCTTAGTGCGCCCTGCTGCAACAACAACTCTATTTTAGTGTTTTTTCAGACTTTTTGGGCTATTCCATCATCTTTCTTCATGGTGGCAACCTAGAGAGAGTTGAGAAACATTTTGGTGAGAGAGAGAGAGAGAGAAGTGCTACAAATAGCATATAAGCTAATTCTTGCGGATTGGAGTCGGATCTGAGTTACCCGGTGGGACACCTCGGTTGATTCTTCTCCCTCTTCACATTCCCCTCGTCATGGTTAGAGACCATGAGTTGTTAGGATCTCTTCTTTGTTGGTTTTGTTTGTAATAACTCTTACTCATATGTACTTACTTTGATTCATTTGTATGTGAACCGATTGATTATTTGATTTTTTTGATTTCATTTATGTTTATGTAAAACTTAGGTTTTGGGAATCTTTTGACAAACCCTTTGACAAACCCATTTCAAAAGCTATGATCCAATATCTTTCAACTATCGAATACCATACTCTGGTCACGGAGGTGGGATTTGATATTCATTTGTATCCTATTGTTAATGTTACCATAAAACTTGGTTGGACACGATCGAGTTAGTTACGGTAAATTCCTCTTCATTTGGTTGAACACGATCGATGTCGAAGAGGGATTCGTGATAATAGCAAATGATTGAGAAGTTCACACGCGATATATCAGTTTGATATGTATGTTGTATATTTGTGTTTATTGGTCATGGCGTTAGACGCAATCTGTTTAGAAATCGGTATCGATGCTTTAACATTTGTTAGGTCCTGAATGCTAGACATAGCTTTAGGCCTAATGTTCACTTTTGTATTGATTATTAATGCTACCATATTGCTTGGGACACGAACGATATGGTTGAAACCTCGTTGCCATTTGGACACAAACACCGACGTGAGTGATACGTGATGGTATTGAGGAATAAATAGATTGTGCATAACTGACTGATAGAAGGCATATTTCCGAGTTATGAAAACCAATCGTAGCATGTTCTCGCCCCTCTCCAAGATCTTTAATTTCCTTTTGTTTATTTTTTTTCCATTCGCTTTAAATATACTTTTACAAACAAGCTTAGAAACGTAGTAACGATTGAATGACATCAATAGCACTAATTCTTGTGGAGACGATAATAGATACTTACTCAAGTTTTTACTTGAGAGCCGCTTTATTGTAGTTGTCAACAAAATGGCGTTGTTACCAGGGATTGGTGTTTTTATTGGGATGCATTGCGATAGTTTCTTTGTTTTTGAGTTTGCACACAATGTGTATATTGTCCATATTGTGTAAATAGAAACTTGTTTATATTAATACTTGTATATGTTTAACATATTTGTGAATTTTACATGTTTTTTATACTTGTCAATATTTGTATATATTTGTTTCTCTTCACGTTTTCCAAAAGTGTGGTTAGATGTGTAGTTTTGACTAGAGCTCGAAGAGATGAGAGCAAAGGTAGGAGTGAAAGAATTTGGCTCATAAAAAGTAATGTGAAGGTTTATAAATAGCAGGCATCGAGCTAACAATGTAAAACAAGGATGTTTTATTGTATTTCATTTTAGTAGTTAGTTAGAATGGTGAGTATTGGCTAAACAAGTTGAAATTGGACTAGTTCTTAAAATTCTAAAATCTTCACTTTTCAAATTGTTTATCCAATGTTCACCTGGTATTTTAGTATTTTTATTAGTAGTATGTTCTAATGTTTTGTTCATTGTTGAAACTCAATTCTTTGTCTTTTGGTTTGAAGTCGCAAGTGGTGATTTTCCAAGTTTGATCATTTCAACTTATGAATGTATGGTAATGATATTATTTGTTTAATCTTGCATTTATGTTGTTTTGTATGAAAGCATGAAAATGATCAAGGCATTTTGTTTGATTTTGAGAATAATTACCTAACCAAAAGTAACTTACCTCGTGAGTGAGCGACCATTTGTTAACCCCTTTATGCGTTAGTTTTAGGATTCCTGTTGATGTTGAGCTATGAACGTATGCATAAGTAAGTAGTTCATCATGGATTCTAGCATTGTTTCTAAGCCCTTGGACCATCAATTATATATTGTGTTGGATTTTTCCTTGCCTAACTAGTTAGGAAACATTCATTTCACTTTGTGTAGTTGTATTCAAGTTGGGGAGAATAGATGTTTGTTTGTTTATAAGTATGTTGCTTGTGGTTGTGAAAAAATATTTGAAAGTAGAAAAAGAAAAGAAAATGTGAGAAAGAAAAGAAAAAAATATATGTGAGAAAGAAAAGAAAAAAATATAGAAAAATAAAAAGAAAGAAAAAAGAGAAAAAGTTTTGAAAAAGAAAGAAAACAAATGTACAAATAAGTAATGTATGTTTGTGTAACAATTGGGAAAGTTGAAAAATTTGATTGAGTGGTACTTAAGACTTTGTGAATTAATCACTTCCATAGGATTAGACATTGTTTTTGTTTCAATTACCTTTAGATATTGACCCTTCTTTGTTACCCAAGCCACATTACAACCCTTGAAAGTCCTTGTGATTTTTGCTTTTGTGCTTTTAAATATGAGTTTGTTTTGATGAATGTATAATTTAGTTGTTGTTATCAATATTGTTGTGTGAGAGTTAAGCCCCTCATGTTTGTGTTTTCCATCTATCGATAAAGTGTGTGCTAGGTGTGATTCACTTGTGAATATTGTATTGTTTTAGAATTTAAGACATGCGTTTTCTATTTAGGAGTTGTTTCATTTTTATGTTGTCGTTGTAGGATTGTGGTAAGTATTTACTTTTCCTGTGCGTTTTTAATTTGAACCATACATTTCTTTTATGTTTTCAAAACCTGTTGATTCGTGATTCTTGGATTATCGTCTTTTGTTTCTTTAGGTTGTTTTACTTTGTTTGAGGACAAACCATGTTTTAAGTTGGGGAGAGTTTGATGAGTGCTAAGTTATTGTGAATTTGAGTGTGAATAATTAGAATTCATCGGCTTAATTCATTTTCTTTTTGTCAATAAACCTCAACTTTAGTATAAATTCAGTATAGTTTATGTTATAGTGTATATATTGCGTTATCGTGTAAATATCATTTAATTTAATTGTTTTTATTTTGTAGGTATTCAAGCATTGATATTTATTCATTACCCTGTAGATTATTGAATAAACTTTCCAACACTTCTGACCGTGCGTTAATCGGAGTTACAGTTCAGAAGTTATGATGAAAACAAGATTTGTCAGTACAGTAGACCGTGCTAAGCGCCAATACCGCGCTAAGTGTGCCATGGGAGCACCAGAATCCATGTTTTTTGACATTTTTTACCGTGCTTAGTGCCCATGACGCGCTCAACGCGCCCTGCTGCGATAACAACTCTATTTTAGTGATTTTTCACACTTTTTGGGCCATTCCATCATCTTTCTTCATGGTGGAAACCTAGAGGGAGCTGAGGAACATTTTGGAGAGAGAGAGAGAGAGAGAGAGAGAGAGAGAGAGAGAGAGAGAGAGAGAGAGAGAGAGAGAGAGATAAGTGCTACAAACAACATAGAAGGTGATTCTTGTGGATTGGAGTCGGATCTGAGTTACCCGGTGGGACACCTCGGTTGATTCTTCTCCCTCTTCACTTTCCCCTTGTCGTTACTAGAGACCATGAGTGGTTAGGATCTCTTCTTTGGTGGTTTTTATTGTAATAACTCGTACTCATATGTATTTACTCTATTCTATTGTATGTGAATCGATTGATTATTTGATTTTGTTGATTTCATTTATGTTTATGTAAAACCTAGGTTTTGGGAATCTTTTGACAAACCCTGTGACAAACCCATTTCAAAACCTATGATTTAATATCTTTCGACTATTGAATACCATACTCTGGACATGGAGGTGATATTTGATATTCATTTGTATCGGATTGTTAATGTTACCGTAAAACTTGGTTGGACACGATCGAGTTAGTTACGGTAAGTTCCTCTTCATTTGGTTGGACACGATCGATGTCAAAAGGGATTCGTGATAATAGAAAATGATTGAGAAGTTCACACGCGATATATCAGTTTGAATGTATGTTGTATATTTGTGTTTATTGGTCACGGTGTTAGACGCAATCTGTTTAGGAATCGGTATCGATGATTTAGCATTTGTTAGGTCTTGAACGCTAGACATATCTTTAGGCTTAATGTTCACTTTTGTATGATTCTTAATGCTACCATATTACTTTGGACACGAACGATATGGTTGAGACCTCATTGGCGTTTGGACACAAACACCAACGTGAGGGATACATGATGGTATTGAGGAATAAATAAAATTTGTATAACTGACTGATAGAAGGCTTATTTTCGAGTTATGAAAATAAATCCTAGCATGTTCTCGCCCCTATCCAAGATCTTTAATTTTTCGTTGTTTATTTCTTTTTCCCTTCGATTTAAATATAATTTTACAAACAAGCTTAGATACGTAGTAACGATTGAATGGCATGGAAAACATTAATTTCTGTGGAGACGATAAAAGATAGTTACTCAAGTTTTTGCTTGAGAGCCTCTTTACCGCAGCTGTTAACACGTGCTAGGGTGTGGTGTGTAATTTGCCCTATAACGACCTTGAACTTGATTTCTTCAACAAGTTCACAATATTCAACTACCAGCCCTTTAGATTATTTTCCCCTAAGTCCTTAGTAAGATAACCTTTAACCATTCATCCTAAATTCTAAGTCCTTGGAGATATCTGATGGAGTCAAGCCTTTATTTTATCAAGGGTTAAATCTGGTAACTATACGGTATCCCTAGTCCTAGGTGATATCTATTATAGCCTAATAGTATAAAAACCTTAGCAACTATGGTCCAGCTGGTTGTTAACTGTAAATCAATCCTAATTGGTCTGATCAAGAAAGCATGAAAATGTTGCACGATTAAATTGAATAAGAAAACAACTTTATTAAAGAACTCGTGAATTCATAATCGTTAGAGATTCAAATCAGGGACAACCTCTAGCATTGGGGGGTTTAGTCGTTCATATTGTTCAAAAGAATTACAAAAATATAAGAATTAGACATTACAAATCATGAAGGAACTTTGGTCTTTAATCATCGCCGCTCATGAAAGATCTTTGTTCTTCAAGAATCTCATATCCTCACTCCTAGACTCTGGAATTTGTCCTCTGCAAAAAGGTCCTCATTTTCATTGTGGAAACATGGCTAAATAGTGAACAATCCATTTGCCTTGGTCTGAAATGCCCATAACGCCCATCTGAGTCCCAAATCATGAAAAATCATAAAAACACTTAAAATCAGTGTCACTGGCTAACACGACCCGTGTCAGGCGACACGACCGCCTATGTTGGCCATCAAAATTTTTCCCACTCCAGGCATGCTGACGGCTCGTGTCAGGCGACACGCACGCCTCTGTCAGCCCCTGTTTTCCACGCTTTCCAAGTCTTCCCCATGACACAATCCTTGTCAGGTGACACGAACACACGTGTCAGGGCTCTTGTAGCATTTCCTTCGAAACTTTGAATTATGCACTTTTTTTGGCCCGATTTGTCCTGTTTTATTCTTCTGAACTTGAAAACAATAAAACACAAAACCAAAGCATACTATGCGATAAAACGAAATAAAGCCTCGATAAGTAAAATAAACGATAACTGTAATAACTTCTAAATATATGTGTAAAAACCACTAATCAAACTCCCCCAAACTTAAATTGCTGCTTGACCTCAAACGACCATTACAAGAACTCATGAAAATCGCAACATCCCAGTACTCATACGTGAGACATTTGTTCAAATTAATCAAAAATAAGTTTATCCGATGTTCACATGATGCAAACAAGTTTGTATAGGAACCTTTAACCTCGAGCTTCCTCTTTAAATACCTCTCTAACTATGCTTTATACTTACGTCTTTTTTTTTATTTACCCCCTTTTTCATTCAGGTTGTCAAATTGAGGCACTGAGAACTTTTGATGATCATCACACGCACAAGACTAATCAAGAAAATTTTTGTTCAGGCACTAAATAAGAGCTTTTTATCCTTTTTAAAATCAGATGAAATGTTCAAAACTTTTCATTTTATATATTGTCCTTTATGGACGACGTTTGGGGATCACCCCCTTTGGGCTGAATAACCTGGTGAGGGCTACCCAATTTAGCGAGCAAGTTACTTTTTACCACCTTTTCATCATTTGGTCCCAGCTTTATTTATTTCTCAACCAAGCATACCTGTATGTGAATCCATATTATGCCAGACTATAAAGACAAACTATTCAATGAGTACTTCTCAGGATTCACGTACTATGGTATAAATCTACTAGTTTGACTCGTATCACTGTCACGTTATTCTGAACTTCCTACCCTCGAACAACCACCCCTTTGTCTCTATATACTATTCCTGATCTCTATGAAATACAAACTCTTGAGTAAAACAACAAAAAAATTGGTCCAAATTTGGGAAGGACTTCAACTCGTAGATTTACACCGCAATTAGCAAAGAACCAACAAAATAACTCGAAAATAAAATCAGTACCCCCCCCCCCCCCCCCAAAACTTGAACTAAATATTAACCCCAATATTTCAGAACAAGCTCGAGAAGGTGACTCACAGAGGGTAATGCAACACCAGCTAATTCCTCATAGCTTTCACCAGTAAGGTTCCCTTTTTATTACCTGCAGACAAAATGAAACAAACACAAAAATAAAAACTAAGTTATTAAAAATGTGGGTTGCCTCCCACGAAGTGCTTTGTTTAACGTCCCATGGCTCGATGACTCATCCCCTTATGGGGGTACTTCCTCTTTCACACCTTGTTGCTTGTCCTTTCCGCAACCCATAACTTATTCAGATCAAAAGTATTAACCCCTTTGTGCTTCCAACCACTTCCAACTTCCATCTTCTCAGGTTGGTGTTCCTTTTTATTTCTCTTCTTTCCTTCTTGACTCAGCTTAGGAATTTTTATTAATGCCACCTAAGAGATTTTTCCTGAGACTTCTTCTATGAGTGATTTTGAACTATTGCTTTCTCCTTCTACTTTGATCATTTCGACTGAAGATTTATTCTTTCCACCTGAACCTTGCTTTTTAATTTCCAACACCTTTAAGGTTATCTCCTCATCAAGTAATTTTAGTGTCAGATTAGTTGTCTCGATATCAAAATTGCAGAGACTAGTAAGCAGAAATGGTTAACCAAGAATGATAGGAGTCTCTTCATCTTCGCGAACGTCCATGATCTGGAAATCTACTGGAAAAACAAAATTGTCAATTTATACTAATACATCTTCAGTTATTTCATATGACTGCTTGATGGTGTGATCAGCAAATTTTAATTTTGTCCCACTCTCGCTTATCTTCACAATACTGAGCTTCTGGAAAATCGATAATGGAATTAAACTCACACTAAATCCAGAATTAACTAGAACCCTCTTGAAAGTTCTGTCTTTTATGTTGCATGGTATTGCAACTGACCCCTAATCCTTCTGCTTGACAAATAGTTTCCTCTCGAATTTAATTACACACAATTTCTCATCATAGGGTACTGATCCCTCTCTTGTTGATCTCTCCTTTGATAATACCTCCTTCATGAATTTCTGATACAAAGGCATTTTCTCGAGTGCTTCAAAGAATGGTACATTGATCTCTAGCTTTTTGAACAACTGGACAAATTTATCAAACTCTTTCTCTTTTGTGTACTTCTTTGCCACTCGAGATGGATATAACAACTTGATTTCTGGTTTAGTTTTCTCTTCAATTGGATTCACATGTGTAGCAGTAGAAATGTTTAAGACTAAGCCATTGGATTGACTAGACTTGGACATATCAAAATAAAAATCGCCACAGCGCTTTATTGTTTCCAAAGGAATTGGAAAAGTGCGAGTGACCTAAAAAGAGGGGGAAAGTTGCACCTATTTTGAGGCCGGTCAATAGAAATCTATGTATTTCATGTTTGGATAAATGATATAGATATCATCATCCCTTAACATGTAGCACAATTAAAAAAGAAAGGGATAAGATGAAGAGGGAGGGGAATGATAAGCTAATTTAGATCACTACTTTAAATTTCTTTCATCTTTAAATTCAGTCACTCCTCTAGATGGATTAAAGCGCTAAACATATCATAAATCCAAAGCACCAAAAATGAATTAAATAATTCACTCTTTGGTAGATTTGAATTGATGAACATTTATCCAACTTCATCTACATCACAAAGTCCATTGAATTTAAAGAGAAATTGGACATTTAAAATTGCAATCCAAACCAACAATCAAAAGGAGTGAGTAGAAAAAGAATTTTAGATCAAAGCTTCCCCAAAAAAAGGAAAAAATACATTTTGTTTCTGTGCAAATCGATTGAACTAAAGTGTAAATCTATTTACACAGTATAATTTTCAAAAATCTGCGTGAAATTCACTTAGTGCGATCGATTGCACTATTACAACAATCGATTGCACGCTGTTACAGACAACAAAACAACATTTTAAAAGGCCAAATCCTTGTTCAAACTTTCCATCAAACACCTTATAATCATGGATCCAATTGAGCACGAAAATTATATCAAATTATGAGAAAATTACACCATTGGAATCACAAAATAATGCTCAATGAATCAAACCTAAAGATCAACAAGAGATCACATTGTGAAAGATGAATTATCTAACTTACCAAAGGTAGATCTAGAGAATTATCAAAACAACTTCAAGAATTTGCTTCAATTCAACCACAAGAATCAATTCCAAAGCTTGGATGTAGAGAATTGATAAAGAGAAAGTGTTTGGATGAAGGTTTAGCTCAAAGATTAGTAAACTTCAATGCAAAGCTTACTAACTTTTTGAGAATGGAGCTTTGAGTGAATTTGGGAGATGGAGAGAATTGAGATATTTTTTAGCAAGGTGGATTTGGCTATCAAAAGCATGAAATTTGAATGAAATGAGGGCTCTATTTATAGAGTTTAGGATTGGAATTAGTGGTAATTTGGTAATTTATTCTTGGAGCCAAATTTTGAATTAATGAATAACTTTAAAAAATTAGAGCCACAATTTGAATTAATGATATATCTTTCAAAAATTATAGCCAAAATTTGAATTAATGAATATTTTTAAAAAATGAAAAATTGGCACCAAAATTTGAATTCATGATATATCTTTCAAAAAAAATGAAGAAAAATTGGAGCCCAAATTTGACAAGCTTGAAATTGCTGATTTTTTCAAATTTTCACTCTGTGCAAATCGATTGCACTACAATACAAATTGATTTGCACAGTGTATTTTTTCAAAAATGGCGCAAAATGCACTTTGTGCAATCGATTATACTCTAGGAGCAATCGATTGTACAGTGAAAAAAATGAAAATTTTTAATTCTTTTTCTTTACAAATAGAGATTTTAGGGAAATAATACCGTAAAACCTTATTTATCATATGCTTGACTCGGTACCTACAAAACACAAATATGCAAAGACAGACAAATATTTTTTGTATTTTGATTAGAAGTTAGTCAACAACACATATACAAAATACACAACTAAGGTGCTTGGAGATTCCTCAAGAGCAAACTTAAAGATAGGAGATAGAAAATGAGGAAGAACCAACCCTAATGTGATCTTGTTATGATCAAGTTGATATGATATGATAGAGGAATCTTACGGGGGAAAATTGGGGTACAACAGCTGCCCTTATTTAAGTGTCTTCTATCTGGAGATACGAAGGTTAAAAATCTTCGTGTCGACGCGATTGGAGATACTTAAATATAAAATAAGCCATATTTTTGGCCCTAAGATGCCATGCAATGCTTATGATTATGAATGCCGATGTACAAATCTAAAGAGATGCAAGACACCACTGGGGATGTAGCAAAGGAAACAAGGATAAAAAGAGAAATCCAACCAGGAAAATAAATCACTGGTGAACAAAAGATCTGACTCTATTGGTGTAAATCCCAAAGAAGAGATAAGGTAGCATCAACTCAATAAATGAGGAAAAAGGCAGTGGATAGAAACGATCAACAGATGACTGTGAACTACCAACTCAATAGTTGAAGGTAGAAAAGTAATAAGATATTGGCTCATAGATGACAGTAGACTACCAACTCAATAGTTGAAGGTAGAAAATAAAAAAGGTATCGGCTCGTAGATGACGGTAAACTACCAACTCAATGGTTGAAGGTAGAAGATCAAAAAGATACTGACTCATAGATGACGGTGAACTACCAACTCAATAGTTGAAGGTAGAAGATAAAGAGATACCGACTCACAGATGACGGTAAACTACCAACTCAATAGTTGAAGGTATAAGATAAAAAAGATACCGGCTCATGGATGACGGTAAACTACCAACTTAATGGTTAAAGGTAGAAGATCAAAAGATATCGACTCACAGATGACAGTAAACTACCAACTCAATAGTTGAAGGTAGAAGATCAAAAATATATCGGCTCATAGATGACGGTAAACTACCAACTCAATAGTTGAAGTTAGAAAGAGAAAACATAACACCAATGTTCACTGAAGGTGGAGATAAAAGAATAACACCAATGTTCACTGAAGGTGAACTACCAACATTCACTGAAGGTAGAAAAAAGAACGAATTGACAATAATAAGTTTCCAAAATCATGGCGTTTTACCTAGAACGAGTCTGTTAGTACCTAAATTCGACACCTACAACAAGTTGGCCTTATAGGCCAAAAATAGATTGAACAAGTCCAAGTTGGAAAAAGCTTCGACAAAGTAGAAAAGTACTTAGAGAAATTCTAAGTCAAAATGAGTCTTCGACCAGAAGGTTCTCAATCCCTTCGACTGAAGGGACTCCAAGTTCTTCGACCAGAAGGAAGCTTTGTATCTGCCCCAGAAGATTTTGAATCTGAAGAAAGGAGGGAAAAGCAGTTCGCTTGGCAGTTGAGGAAAGCAATATCGCGTGAAAAGAGGGGTCGAAGCGCATGCAGCAGACACTTGTCTTCATCCTGGAACAAGGAAACTCCTCGATGGTTACCTAGTTTTAGTATAAATATAGGAAGTTTATGTATATTTCTTGGTGTTCAACTAATCGTAAAAATTATTCAATACTATTTAAGCACCCGCTGCGTGAGAAAGAATACTGAAAAATGTACGTTGGAAACACCACATTTTACAATCAAAGTCTTTTATTTCTTTCTTTACATTTCTTACCTCTTTATCTTGTTTGCATTTTATCTGCACTTTTACCCAGATTCCTGCACCTAACCTCTCCTCAACCCTTTTTTTTCTATTTACTTTCTGCACTCAAACTCATCCCTTTCCCAGTCGAACGTGCGTTCTTCACCCACATTAACGTTTATGTCCAAACAACATAAAAAATTAGCATATGTCCTTGGATCAAACTGATCAATCCTGCGAGTAACCAAAAAGTTACCCTTTTTGGAAGATCAACGGTTGTTTACCAGAAAACACGGTGAACAAATTGGTACACCTGATGGGACGTTGCTAATTATTGTTGCTTTATTTATTTTGTTTTCCGTTTTTGCTCATTAATCTTAATATAAATGCTTCCCATGATTTTCTTTCTTTTACAAAATTTTGCATGCTATTAAGAAGTGGTAAAGTAACCACCAACGAGTGTACAACTAGAAAGAGAAATAGTGAAAGCAATATGGCTAATCAGCCAAATAATGGAGAAATACCTCCACCAATTACTACGGGAACAGCGATAATACCAACCGTTAGTGAAATTGTCTCGTCAACTGTTGGTTCGATACCAACATTAACAGCAACCCAAACGGGACCAATAATTTCGTATGCAGGTCCCAGAGGTCCAACAGGAACACCCTGTTGGCTCCTAAATTCGACACTCTTGTTTTATCAATGTCAACCATCAAAAGCTGAAAGATGCTTTCGACTGGCTAAGTCTGTCGAAGTGCCCGTCGAAAGATGGCAAAGTACTTAGAAGATATCTTCCAAGGAAGAAGGCTGGTTGCCTTCGACGTCGAAGGAGTTTCTCGTCGAAGATGTCTCTTGACGAAAGTGTTCGATGATTCAGAGTGGAGCAGTTTGAAATTCAAGCTTTTGGAGGGAAAACGGTTTCCAGCAGTTACCACGTGCAAACATGCAAGGATCTGGAGCGTCGAGCATGGAGAACGTGCCAAGTGGATTGATCTCGAAGCAGTGTAACTGCCCGACGGTTACTTGGGATGTTTTAGTATAAATAGTAGTAGACATGTAGTTTCTCGCGTGTGTTCACAATTCTATACAAAGTCACTCATATAGATTCGAGTACCCAGCGTGTGAGAAAGAATTGTTGAGAAATGTATGTGTGAAACACCAATTTTATCAATTAAAGTCATTTACTTTTCCAGAAATTTACTTGCTTTCTCCTTTACATTCTTGTCGAACCTTTTACTTTAAAGCCTTGTTTATTTTACCAAGTCTTTCCTTTATGCAATTCATTTAAAGCCAATTTATTTAAAGCCTTATCCAATTCAATCAAACTTCAAAATCAACCTATGTCCTAGGATCAATCTGATCGATCCTGCGAGTAACCAAATAAGTAACCATTTGGAGGATCAGCGGTTGTTTACCAAAACCCGAGGTAAACAAATTGGCACACCCGGTGGGACTGTGTGTTGATTGTTGAAAATAATCTCATCTTTTCGAGTTGTATGTTATTGAGGAGTGGTAGAATATACACTAACGATAACAATACTGCCAGAAGGAGGGAAGAGATGGCGAATCCGCCAAACAATAACGAAATCCCACAAACGAGTGTGGGAGCAACGGTTAGTATGACCGTAAGTGAAGCGACAAATGTTGGTTCGACACCAGCAGTGTCGGTCACAACCACGGGGCCAATACCTTCGTTAACAGGCCCCAGGATACCTTTGGGAACTCCCCCACCAAGGGGAAATTTAGGCACAAGGCCTTTGGTTCCCCCAGGATTTATTCCATTCTATGGTATGCCAACTTCTGAAGTGGCAAGCCTGACGAATGCTGCGTCCACTTTTTCAGACCCTTTCGTGAGTGCCTCTTCGCCACTCCAAGGCTATGGAGTAGGCATGGCGAATAGAAATAGGACCCAACTCTTAGGAGGAACGTCCCAAGTAGCCCATGGCCTTACAAATGCCTCGACAGCAGTCTTGAGGCAACAGATGGACGAAAGCAACCATGATATGGTGCAAATGTTGGCACAAACTTTGAGTACAGTGCTAAACCCTCTAATACAAAACACTACTCAATCGAATCAGCAAGTGACAGCGCAAATGACGCGTTTGGCTGACTTCTTTGGAGTACCCCAACCTGTTCGACAGCCCCAAAGGGCGTAAATAAGGGGAAATCAGGGGATATTTTTAGAGGAAGAAACCACCATTAACCAGGCTCAACAGCCTGTCAAAGAAAACCTTAGGGCACGATTGGAACAACCTGTCGAAGAACCTAGGGTAATAGCCCCAGAGGTAAGGTTAGTTAACAGAAACCAAAATGCTGACGAAGTGGTTCAGCATATCCAATACCAAAACATGGGTTTGGAAAACAATCTGGCAACCATGATCGAACGGATCATGACTCAGAATGGGATGAACATGGGCTTTCGAAGGCCCAACTTTACATCTCCATTGTCAGAATACGTGTTACAAACGGACTTACCTCCTAGATGCAAAGTCCCCAAATTTACTAAGTTCTCTGGGGACACGACAGAATCTACTGTCGAGCATGTGGCGAGATATTTGATCGAAGCAGGAGACATTTCGAATAACGAAAACCTAAGGATCAAATACTTCCCAAGTTCTTTAACCAAGAACGCTTTTACTTGGTTTACAACTCTTCCCCCCAATTCGATCCATCATTGGACCCAGTTGGAAAGATTGTTCCATGAACAATTCTACATGGGGCAAACCAAGATAAGCCTGAAAGAACTGGCCAGTGTGAAGAGACGTTTCACCGAACCTATAGACGAATATCTAAATAGGTTTAGGTTGCTCAAGGCGAGATGTTTTACACAAGTGCCAGAACATGAGTTGGTCGAAATAGCCGCAGGCGGTTTAGATTATTCCATTAGGAAGAAGCTAGACACCCAATACCTAAGAGACATGGCCCAACTGGCCGATAGAGTTCGACAGGTAGAACGCCTCAAAGCTGAAAAAGCTAAGGCAACGAAAACTCACAAGAGAGAGAGAATAGCGTACGTTGAGATGGATGACGAAGATCTAGAATCCTTCGACGATACTTTAACTGTCGAAGAAGGAGAAGTCGATTTAGCAGAACTAAAACAAGGGCCACCATACTCTTGTAAACTGTTAGTCCCCTCAAATGGGAAAAATCCCATTGGTCCAGAAAGGACCAACGATAGGTTCCCAAAAAAGACTTATAGTTTTGACATCACAAAGTGTGATGAAATATTCGACTTGCTAGTTAAAGATGGCCAAATGATAGTACCCCCAGGGGTAAAAGTGCCTCCTCTTGATCAAAGAAAGAAGAGAGGTTTTTGCAAATATCATAATTTTTTGGGCCATAAAACTTCTCAATGTTTTCTTTTCAGGAATCTTGTGCAAGACGCTATTGAGGAAGGGAGATTAAAGTTTGCAGACAAATCCCCCATGGCTATCGACTCCAATCCACTGAAGGCTGAAGCCCACTATGCTGAACCCTCTGAGGTGAACATGATAGAGGCAACCAGGATCCAGTCGAAGAAGCCAGGAATTACCATGGTCGAAGTCTCAAAGGACCACATCAACATGCCAATCTTTGGCAGTTTTTCTGGAAATTTATCCAGGAAGACAATTGAAGCTGTCCAGAAAGCGGTCGAGAACCCAAAGTCGGAGACTGCTGAAGCACAAAAAACTGGATCAAAGCCCAGTTCCCACTTGGCCACCGTTCAAGGCCAGACGGAGAATCTGGAGATACAAATGAAGCAGTTAACTCTTGCTAACAAAGATACAATGAATATTAACATGGTCGAACTCTCTGACCCAAAAGCATCAGAAGAGGCCATGAGGCAAGAACAGGCTAATAAGACTGCTTTCCCTCGGGAAAATGAGAACTTGGCAGATTTTCTACAAAGATGCCAGAAAAAGAAATCAGAGGTGATGCTGTGTCCAAGATGCAGTTCGATCTTTGATAAAAAAGCTGCTGAGCACATTCAGGGCGTAAGAGCAGCGGATAAGAGAAGGGAGAATGCTGACCTTCGACATGATCCCAGAAGGGGTTCTAACCAAGACAAGAGGCCATTGACTTTTAGGCCTCCGACAAATGTGCCAGTAGACACTTGGTACAAAACCTCTGGCCGGAAAAGGCCAAGTGAGGAGAAATGGCATTCTTTCGATGTGCCAAGAGGTTCCTCTTTGACTCAAAAGAAAGAGCCTCAAGTTGCTGCACCTAAGGTTGCTCAAGTGTCCAGCAACTACAAGGGTAAAAATCCCATGTCTCGATCTCAATGGAGGAGATATCAAAGGAGACGAAAAGCTGAAAGGGAGGCTGCCAACGAACCTAAGGCAGAAACTAGTTCGAATGTCCCTCAAAGGAAACAAAGGAAGCCTCTAGAGAGAGAGCCAATTACCAACAGGCTAGTTTGGCCTAACCAAAGTGAAGTCGAAGACGAAGACGATGCTGAGTCTGATGATACTTTGGATATAATGGTGAATATAGTTTCAGTGCTGCCCAGAGAATTCAATCGACAGGTAGAAGTTGAAGCAAGTGACTGGGAAGTGGAGCAAGAAATGGCCAAACATAGGCCAGTGTGCTATTTTGTCATGGACAATGGCACTACTGAGGAACAAAATGGCTTCTTCGAGCCACCTACTGAGGCGATGAAAAATCACCTCAAGCCTTTATTCGTAAGGGCTAAACTCGAAGAAACTACTGTGAATAAAATATTGGTCGATTGTGGGGCAACCATCAATATTATCCCTCACTCTATGCTAAGGAAGATTGGCAAAAGAGATGAGGACATTAAACCTCACAACATGGTCCTGTCGAACTATGAGGGCGGCATTGGGACCACCATGGGAGTGATCCAGCTAGATATCAAAGTAGGGTCTATCCTTCGACCAACGATGTTCATGGTCATATCGGCCAAACCTAACTACAACCTTTTGTTGGGCCGTGAATGGATTCATGGTGTTGGCGCTGTGCCTTCATCGATGCACCAAAGGCTGCTGCTATGGCGTCCAGATGGGATGGTCGAAAACATAGAGGCAGATCAAAGCTACTACCTTGGCGAAGTGAATCACCTGGGTTTGGCAGATTTCAACAAGAACTTGGCTCACATAGGGCCATGTCCAACACCTGACTTCGACATGGCGCCAGCGCCAAACACTTTTTGTTCCCTATACCTGCATCCTGAGCATGGTTTCCAATGGGACAGAGAAGACTTGTCCCACATAGACTTCAGTGGGTTAACTGATATCCAACCAACTAGTTGGGGAAGTGAATTCAGTGATAATGACTGAGTCACAATCTTTGAAGCGAATTTCGGCTTATGTGGCCGAAACCAAGATGATAACGGCTCTCGAAGCCGAAGTAAAGTACATGGCCACACAGGCCAATGATCAACAATTATCTGCTGTAGGCCCAGGAAAGGATTTCGATCCAAAACCTCCTGATATCATGCCAGAAGAAATGCAGAAATAGAGGCTCGACGTCATCTATGATGATGAGCCTTTGGGCTTCGAAAAGGATCCCTTGGCGAACAACATTAAAATGTTAGCGCAAGACCCTTTAGAAGAAATCAACTTAGGCGAAGGATCAGAGAAAAGGCCAACTTACATCAGCGCCAAAATCGATCCAGAACTTAGGTTGGAAGTAATCCAATTGCTGAAAGAGTTTAAAGACTGTTTTGCATGGGATTATGACGAAATGCCTGGTCTCGACAGAGGATTGGTAGAACTTCAGTTGCCAATCAAACCTAGGAAGAAGCCAATCAAGCAAAATCCAAGGCGCTTCGCTCCAGAAATACTGTCGAAGATCAAAACGGAGGTCGAAAGACTTCTGAAATGCAAATTCATCCGTGTTACAAGGTATGTCGAATGGATTGCAAATATTGTGCCAGTAATTAAGAAAAATGGAACATTAAGGGTGTGCATAGATTTCAGAGATTTGAATGCTGCCACCCCCAAAGATGAATATCCTATGCCTGTGGCGGAAATGCTAGTCGATTCTGCCGCTGGTTATGAATACCTGAGTATGCTCGATGGTTATTCAGGATATAATCAAATATTCATTGCTGAAGAGGATGTGTCGAAAACAGCTTTTCGATGCCCTGGGGCCTTAGGCACTTACGAATGGGTAGTGATGCCTTTTGGCCTAAAGAACGCTGGGGCAACATACCAGCGAGCAATGAATACTATCTTCCATGATTTTATTAACACTTTTATGCAAGTATATATTGATGATATTGTTATAAAATCTGTTTCCAGGAAGAACCATATTGACCACCTTCGACAATCATTCGAAAGAATGAGAGAACATGGTCTGAAGATGAACCCTTTGAAGTGTGCGTTCTGTGTGAAAGCTGGAGATTTCTTGGGCTTCGTTGTCCACAAGAAAGGAATCGAAATCAACCAGAACAAGACGAAGGCAATTCTGGAAGCGAAAGCGCCATCGAATAAGAAGGAATTGCAATCTCTCTTAGGCAAGATAAATTTCTTAAGGAGGTTTATATCTAATCTAAGTGGGAAAGCTCAGGCCTTTTCACCCTTACTTCGACTGAATAAAGATGGGTTCGAATGGGGGCAGGAGCAACAAGAAGCCTTCGACAAAATCAAAGGGTACCTCACTAAGCCACCTATTTTGGTGCCTCCTTGTAGCAATAGGAGTATGAGATTGTACATAGCTGCATCTGACAAAACTCTGGGAAGTATGTTAGCCCAAGAGGATGAGAATGGAGTCGAAAGACCCATTTACTATCTCAGTCGAGTTTTGAAGGATGCAGAAACTAGATATAGCGAAGTTGAAAAATTGTGTCTATGTCTGTATTTTTCTTGTACAAAACTCAAGCAATATATAAAACCAGTTGATGTTTATGTTTCGTCTCATTTTGATGTTTTCAAATATATGTTGTCGAAACCTATCTTGCATAGTCGAATTGGCAAATGGGCATTAGCATTAACTGAATACTCCTTGACCTTTATGCCTCTTAAGGCAGTAAAAGGACAAGTGGTTGCAGATTTCATAGTCGACCACTCAATTCAAGTCGAGGATATTAATTATGTGGAGATAGAACCTTGGAAATTCTACTTCGATGGTTCCAGCCATAAAGATGGAACAGGGGTAGGAGTCTTGATTATTTCTCCAGATAAAATTCCAACAACATTCAAGTACAAAATATCAGGTTCTTGTTCGAACAATGAGGCTAAGTATGAAGCTCTAATTACTGGCCTTGAGATATTGTTGGAATTGGGGGCAACTCGAGTCGAAATAATGGGAGACTCAGAGTTAGTCATTAAGCAAGTCACAAAGGAATATAAATGCATAAGAGAGAATCTCATTATGTACTTTGTGATAGCAAATTGTTTATTGAAACAATTTGAAACGATCAATATTCGACACATACCCAGAGTCGAAAATCAAATAGCTAATGACCTGGCACAAATTGCATCTGGGTATAAGATTTCAAAAACGAAACTACAAAGAGCAATTGAAGTTCGAGAAAAGATAAAGGCAACTTGTCTATCACCATCAGACTTGGAATCGACGAGGCTAGGATATGCTGATCACAGTAACTTCGAGATTTCGTTCATTGATAATTTGTCAGAGCAAGATTGGAGGAAACCTATTGTGGACTATCTTCAAAATCCAGGAGCTTCGACAGAACGAAAAACAAAATACAGGGCGTTGAGTTTTGTACTCATGGGTAATGAGTTATTCAAGAAGACGCCTGAAGGGGTGTTGCTGAAATGTTTAAGTGAGACTGAAGCATACATAGCCCTTTCGACTACGCATGCTGGGGCATGTGGGGCTCACCAAGCAGGCCATAAGATGAAATGGTTGTTGTTTCGACAAGGACTATATTGGCCCACTATGCTGAAAGATTGTGTTGAGTTCGCCAAAGGTTGTCAAGAGTGTCAAGTTCATACAGGCATCCAACATGTACCAACAAGCGAACTTCACTCGATAGTGAAGCCTTGGCCTTTTAGAGGATGGGCGTTGGACCTCATTGGAGAGATTCGACCAGCATCATCAAAGAGTCAGAAATACATATTGGTAGGCATTGATTATTTTACTAAGTGGATCGAAGCTGTCCCTTTAGTCAATGTGGACCAAGAAAATGTCATTGAATTTATTCAAAAGAACATTATCTTTAGATATGGAATTCCTGAGACAATAACAACTGATCAAGGGTCAGTTTTCACTGGTCGAAAGATGCAGGAATTTGCTCAGGAAACAGGTTTCAAACTCCTAACATCAACGCCTTATTATGCACAGGCGAATGGTCAAGTCGAAGAAGCTAACAAAGTGGTGATTGGCTTGATAAAGAAACATGTTGGGAAGAAACCAAAGAATTGGCATAAGACCCTAGACCAGATTCTGTGGGCTTGTCGAACGTCCCCAAAAGAAGCCACTTGTACAACACCGTATAGGCTAACTTTTGGCCATGATGCAGTGTTGCCAGCAGAAATTTGTCTTCAATCTGCAAGGGTTCAAAGGCATTATGATATTCCTTCTGAAGTTTATTGGAACATGATGTTAGATGAACTGGTGGATTTAGACGAAGAGAGATTACACGCTCTCGACCTACTCAGGCTTCAGAAGAAAAGAGTAGAAGACTCTTATAATAAAAAGGTAAAACCTAAGGTATTTTTGCCTGAAGAACTAGTTTGGAAGGTAATTCTTCCCATGGATCGGAGAGATCGAAGCATGGGGAAATGGTCACCCAAATGGGAAGGACCCTTCAGAGTTATCCAAACTTTTTCTGGTGGAGCCTATGAAGTCGAAGAGTTAAGTGGAGATAAAAGGCTCTTGAGAGTAAATGGTAAATATTTGAAAAAATACAAACCTATACTTCAAGAGATAAAAATAAAATAATAAAAGAACAAGTCTAAATTAACCATAAAAATGCTAAAATAGAAATTTTATAAATTTCAGCCAAGATGGCAATTGTTGTCGAATAACGATTACAGAATATGGTTACAAAAGAGAATCAATCAAAAGGTAAGAGAGTTCTTGAGTCGAAGATACTTGGCTTGCTGCAGCTCCAACCTCTTCTTGCACCAGGAGTTCTCCTGCACTAGTTTGGCAATCTGAGCGTCGAGGCTTTGGGCCCTCTCAGCGAATTCCAGGCCTTGTTTGATCTCAGTTTGGCTCTCGGTGTCTGAGATGGTCGAAAGAAGTTCCTCCTTGCGTACAGTGTTGGCGTTTATCTTCGCCTCTATTTCTGCGATTTGTGCCCGGAAGGAAGCATTCTCTCGATCAATGGCATCGACTTCTTCCTGCGCAGACGCTTTTTGTTTCGACAACTCCGCAATTCGAGAAGTCGAATCTGAGACAGCAGTCCACGCAGAGGAGCTTTTGCCATACAACACCTCAAGCTGACTGTTAAACCCCCTTTGGCGCCTGTAATCTGCTGAGACTTGATCAATCATAGAGTGTAACTCCATGATCAAGCCTGAGACTTCTGGGGCTACAGCTTCAAAGTCGACAGCATTCAAGACCTCTTTCAAGCATGATGGAGCAGTGGGGTCCCCCTCTAAAGCCTTCATCAAGTCCCTCTTGAAGAACTGGGCCTTAACCTTCGCCAAAGCATCATCGAGGGGAGAAGTTTCAGTGGACTTCCCCGACAGGGTAGGAACCTCCTGACTAGCGTCAGACGAACTCTTGCTCTCGATGATTGCGTTGAGGTAGCTAACAGGGTCAGTTTGTTTCAAGAGTTCCAAGTCCTCTTTCGACCTGTGCTTCGTTGAGGTAACCCTTGCAACAGCATTGTCTTGGGTTTGAGGTTCTTGAGTGTTAGGTGCCTCGACTGGTTGCTCTTCGACTCGGACTGGGGCAGTACCAGCGTCGACTTGTGGTTCTTCGCTAGCATCACCCTGGGGCCCTTCGCCAGCGTCATCTTGGTGCTCTTCGCTAGCGTCACCCTGGTGTCCTTCGCCAGTGCCACCTTGGTTCTCTTCGTCAGCAGCATCTTGATTTTCTTCGCCAGCATTGCCTTGGTCCCTTTCTTCATGATTCTCTTCTGACAGATCCACCACCTGAACCGTTTCTGGCTGTTGTTCCTCCACCAGGGGTTCCTCTGTTGGTTTCTCTACCGTTTCAGCATTGGCCTCATTCTCAGTATGGGCTTCGTCATTGCCCAAGCCTTTTTCCTGAGGCCTGCTAAGTTCAGCAGATTCCAGCGTTTCTGAGGTCCTTGGCGGAGAACTTTCAGTAGTGTCCTGAAAAGGGAAAGAAGACAAATCTTCAGAGATCGAAAGAGACACAATCGAATATGGGTATCTATACCTAAATTATAAAAAGGTCTAAGGGATTACCTGTGGATTAGCTTCAGCCCCAGGGCTGGAATTGTCACTTTCGACAGGTTTGTTAAGAAGAATGTTTAGTTCCTCCTCAGTTGGCTCCTCGATGATCACTGGAGGTGGCCTAGGCTTTCTCACAGCAACCTTTATTCTGACAGTTCGACCTTCAGGAGCAGGAGCAGGAACAGAAGCATCCTTCGTCAACTTTCGCCTCTTTAGAGGGGCAGGAGGGGAATCACTTTCTTCATCGCTCATAGATTCGACCACCAGTGCTGGCCGTTTCTTGGGCGAAGGCGCCTAGAAAACCAATAGGAAGTTCGATTTAATAATTGCATCGAAAATCAAAAATCGAAAGCCAGAAGAAAAATGAAGAAAGTCTGGTTACCGATATAGAAGGCTTCTTCGAAGAGCCTTCCCCCTGTTGGTTGCTTGTGGTCTTCGCCGGCGTTGTAGTTTTCGCCGGCGGTGGAGGTTTTGTTGAAAGGCCTCCTCCCTGTTGGCCTTCTGTAGCCTTCTTGGCTACAGGCTTTCGAACAACTGAAAGCAAATAAAAAGTTAACAGGCTAGTAGTCGAAAGAAAGACAAAAAGTAATGTGAGAACATGAACTTACATTTCTTTATTTTGTCCAACATAAGGACAAAAGACTTCTGCAGCTCATCCATGAAGTCCTTCTCGTCGAAGAAGTACTCAGCATAATAGCTTTTCCACCACTCCTCGAAGGATGGTGAACAAAGAAAATTGAGCTGGTAGTCAAACAACGAGAGGACTGTTCGACCAGCATATCTTCCGATATGCTTGATGGCAGCTTCTTCTGTGTAATCATTGCAGAAGTACAACATTGACTTCTCTCTTTGAAAAATCGGAGAAGGTAGGGTTTGGATAATACCAAACTGGCGAGATACCAGGTTTGGTTGGTATGCAATCAGACTCAAATGAGTCTTTGAGCTCTTGAATCGAAGAGGCATGATCCTTGGTGTAAGGAACGCCTCCCACAGTGTTGTATGTTCGTCGACATTGGGACCACTCGACGCCCTTGGATGTGGCCTTGTGAACCATGCTGGGCCTACCTGCCGTCGAGCAAATGGGGCCATAGTTGAAACAAACTCCTTCCTTCGAGCAAACATTAGAACGAAGTTGGTGAAGGTTTGCTGAAACTCCAGTCCATCTTCCATAGGTGTCAGCAGAGCCAACCTGGTTCCTTCGACGCGTCTATTCGCTATCGCTGGAGCTTGTTCATTTATCTGAACCTTCTTGGGCAAGAAAGATTCGAAAGTGGCGTTGAGCCACAGTTGGAGCAGCCAAAAGGGCCCAGCAAGTAGCAAACTGGCCCTGTCCTCGATATGTTTCAGAAGAGTTGCCCCATTGCTGATCGAATCATAGAGGCTAGCCAGAATCAGTTATGCCAAACAGATGTTTTGGCGGTGATGCAGTTGAGTAGCAAGAGTGACCATCTTTTTGGTCACTTGTAGAGACTTCGAGCAAAACACAAAGCGAGTCAGCCATAAGGCTAGAAACGCTATGTGTTCGACATCCGACACAGCATCTGTCGACCTGTCGTGATAATGGTTGATGAAAGTGGTGTATGTTGGTTTGGTCTCAGAGAAGCCAATTTGGTCCTCCGACATCTCCTCCGGATCGAAGTAATCCCCGGTGGGTCGAAGGCCAGTAATAGCGGCCACATCGAAGAGTGTGGGGGTTAGCATCCCACAGGGAAGATGGAAAGTAAAGTGGGAGTAGTCCCAGAACAACAATGAAGCTATCAGCATCTCCGGGGAGTAGTTCAAACCTGTCTTCGACAGCATCACTAGGTCGAAGATTCCCATATCCTTCCAGATCGAAGTTTGGTGCTTCTCCACCTTTGTTAGCCAAGCAACATAATCGGAGGTAAGGTTAGGGCAAGACCTGAAGACCCTAACACCTCTGTTGAAGAAGCGGAGGTCGATTTTTTCACGTGCAGAGTCTTCATTGTCTTCTGCGTCTTTCTTGGCGCATGCGACTGGTTTGAGTTTCTCGACTATCGGGAAATAGCTCTTGATCTTCAGAGCCTCAGAGATACTTGGATTCATGGGGCCAGACATTGCAAAGATCTGGTTGGAGTATCCAACCGGGATCATCAAGTGGCGCGAGTAAGCATCGCGAACGACGATGTCATAAGGTTCAGGAACCCTTCGTTTACCTGTAGAATTTACTACCGGAGCAGTGACGAAAACCTTGGGTTTAGCATGTTCAGTTGGTGCGTTAGCACTGGGAGCAGTAGAACCAGATGCCATGGATTAGTGTTAAGTTTGAAATGAGGTTGAGGACGAAGTGAAAGAGGAAGAGTTTCTGCAAAGATAACAAGCTTGTATGAAAACAGAGAAGTTTGAAAGGCTAGATGGCGTAAAAAGTCCCACAATGGGGTACTTGCTGCTATTTATAGTAGTGGGGAAAAATCCCCAATAACGAGGACATTAAATGCCATTTAATGCTGCAGGTGTTAGTGGGATTCGTGGCATCCCCCTGTTGATTTAGCCGTTTCTGCAGAAATAGAGGGACGCAGCGTGCGTCCTCGTTTTTGGGAATGGTCATAATGACAAATTCTGAAATGACGTTTGGTACTGCACGCCGTACTGAAAGTGACGTCCTAGGTACGGAATAATGATGGTTTTCTTGGGATTGCCAATAGTTGGTAGAAAACAACAAAAAGTGCACAAGTTAATTTGTGACTAAGCATAAAAAGACAAGTGTCGAATGGCGTTTTCAAAGAATGCCTTTTTCTGTCAGAGTTGAAATAAGGCATTCTTGGGGGGAAATTTGTTGGCTCCTAAATTCGACACTCTTGTTTTATCAATGTCAACCATCAAAAGCTGAAAGATGCTTTCGACTGGCTAAGTCTGTCGAAGTGCCCGTCGAAAGATGGCAAAGTACTTAGAAGATATCTTCCAAGGAAGAAGGCTGGTTGCCTTCGACGTCGAAGGAGTTTCTTGTCGAAGATGTCTCTTGACGAAAGTGTTCGATGATTCAGAGTGGAGCAGTTTGAAATTCAAGCTTTTGGAGGGAAAAAGGTTTCCAGCAGTTACCACGTGCAAACGTGCAAGGATCTGGAGCGTCGAGCATGGAGAACGTGCCAAGTGGATTGATCTCGAAGCAGTGTAACTGCCCGACGGTTACTTGGGATGTTTTAGTATAAATAGTAGTAGACATGTAGTTTCTCGCGTGTGTTCACAATTCTATACAAAGTCACTCATATAGATTCGAGTACCCAGCGTGTGAGAAAGAATTGTTGAGAAATGTATGTGTGAAACACCAATTTTATCAATTAAAGTCATTTACTTTTCCAGAAATTTACTTGCTTTCTCCTTTACATTCTTGTCGAACCTTTTACTTTAAAGCCTTGTTTATTTTACCAAGTCTTTCCTTTATGCAATTCATTTAAAGCCAATTTATTTAAAGCCTTATCCAATTCAATCAAACTTCAAAATCAACCTATGTCCTAGGATCAATCTGATCGATCCTGCGAGTAACCAAATAAGTAACCATTTGGAGGATCAGCGGTTGTTTACCAAAACCCGAGGTAAACACACCCCCACCAAGGTTGAATCCAGGATTTCGACCACACGCTCCCCCAGGATTTTTGCCAACCTGGATAGGTCGAGACCAGCCTTATGGCATGCCAACTACTGAAATGGCTAGCCTTATGAACGTTGCGTCTACATTTTCAGAACCTTTGGTAAGTGCATCTTCGCCATTACAGGGATCTGGAACTGGTATGGGTAGGAACCAACTTTTAGGAGGGGCATCCCTTGCAATGCCAAGCCTCACAAACGCTTCCACAACAATTTTGAGGCAACAGATGGATGAAAGCAACCATGACATGGTACAAATGTTGGCCCAAACTCTAAGTACGCTATTGAACCCTCTAATACAAAATACTACTCAGTCAAACCAACAAATGACAGCGCAAATGGCACCCATGACTAAATTTTTTGGGGTTCCCCAACCTATTCGACAACCCCAGAGAGCTCCTATGAGAGAGAATCAAGGTGTAGTCTTAGAAGAAGATGTAACTATTAACCAAAATCCACGATTCGATGGGAGGAACCAGAGTAGAAATCGAACAACCTAGGGTTGAAATACCCAGACCTCCCCCGCAGATCCCTAAAGAGGGTGATCAAGGTGTACTGATGGTAAATAGGAACCAAAGTGCTGACGAACTGATACATCAAGTTCGACACCATAATTATGGCACAAAAAATAATCTGACAGCCATGATCGAAAACATCACGATACAAAATGGAATGAACATTGGCTTTCATAGGCCAAAGTTTACATCCCCGCTGTCAGAATACATCTTGCAAACAGATTTACCCCCTAGGTGGAAAGTTCCAAAGTTCACTAAGTTTTCAGGGGATACGATGGAATCAACTGTCGAACATATAGCGAGATATTTGATAGAATCTTGGGAAATATCAAATAATGAGAGCCTTAGGATTAAATACTTCCCAAGTTCTTTAACAAAAAACGCTTTTACTTGGTTTACCACTCTCCCAGCCAATTCGATCCACAATTGAAATCAATTAGAGAGATTGTTCCATGAACAATTTTACATGGGGAAAACCAAAATAAGTCTGAAATAACTGGAAAGCGTGAAAAGAAGATTCAGCAAGCCAATAGACGAATATCTAAATAAGTTTCGACTGCTTAAAGCCAGATGCTTTACACAAGTGGTTGAGCATGAATTGGTCGAAATGGTTGCAGGGGGCCTAGACTATTCTATTAGGAAGAAACTAGATATCCAATATCTGAGGGACATGGCTCAATTGGCCGATAGAGTTTGACAGGTAGAACGTCTTAAAATTGAAAAAGCTAAAGCAACTAAGACTCATCGGCGAGAAAAGGTAGCCTATGTCAAAATGGATGATGATGATCCAGAGACATCTAGTAATCCTACATCTACCGAAGAGAGTGAAATAGATTTAGAAGAGTTAAAACATGGTCCCCCATACTCTTGTAGAGTGTTATTATCCTCAGATGGGAAGAATCCTACTGAGTCTGAAAAGAACAGTTATTGATTCCCAAAGAAAACGTATAGATTCGACGTCACAAAATGTGATGAGATATTCGACTTATTAGTGAAAGATGGCCAAATAATAGTGCCCCTAGGGGCGAAAATGCCTCCTTTAGAACAAAGAAAGAAAAGAGGTTTTTGAAAGTATCATAATTTTTGGGCCATAAAACTTCATAATGTTTTCTTTTTAGGGATCTCGTTCAAGGAGCGATCAAAGAAGGCAGACTCAAATTTGCTGACAAACCCCAAATGAAAGTTGATGCAGACCCACTGAGAGTTGATACCCACTATGCTGAACCAGCAGGCACCAACATGGTTGAAACTTCTAAAGACTTCGTCAATATGCCGGTCTTTGGAAGTTTTACTGGAAACATCTCCAGAAAGACTACAGAAGTGGTTAGAAAGGCCACTGAAGGCCTAAACCAAAAGGCTACTGAAGGCCTAAACAAAAGAGTTACTGAAAACTCAAACAAAAGGACTATTATAAGTTCTTATGTGGCTGCCATCAAGGGTTCGACAGAAGACCTTGAAGGAAAAATGAAAAAAATGAATCTCGTTGCCAAGAGCAACGTGCAAGTCAACATGGTCGAGGTATCTGATGCCAAGGCTTCAGAGGAAGCCATTAGACAAGAGGAGGTGAATAAAACTGCATTTCCAAAAGAAAATGAGAATTTGGCTGACTTTCTACAATGATGCCAGAAGAAGAAGTCTGAAGTTATGTTGTGTCCACGATGCAGCTCCATCTTCGACAAAAAGGCTGCAGAACACATACAGGGCATAAGGGTAATGAAAGAGAAAAATGCCACCAATACCCAACCCCATATGGTTTCTAAAGTTAGATACGATCCCAGAAGAGGACCAATGAACCAGGTGAAGAGGCCATCAACTTCCAGGCCTCCAACAAATGTCCCCGTGGACACTTGGCTAAAGACAGCACACAGGAAAAGGCCAAATGAAGAGAAATGGAGAACATTCGATGTGCCAAGAGGGTCATCCTTGGCATATAGGAAGGATTTCCAAACTACAACTACAAACAAAGTGGCTCATGTGTCGAGCAACTATAAGGGAAAAACCCCATGTCTTGCTCCCAGTGGAGAAGATTTCAGAGACGGTGAAAGGCCGAAAGGGAGGCTACAGAGGATCCTTAACCAGAGTCAAGCACCAACATGCCACAAAGAATGGACAAAGGTAAACAACGAAAGCCTTTAGAAAGGAAACCAATTTCCAGAAGATTCGAGTGGCCAGATTGAGGTGAATCAGATGAAGAAGGTAACTTTGAATCTGATGCTACGTTAGACATTATGGTAAATGTAGTATCAGTGCTACCCAGAGAATACGATCGCCAAGTCGAAGTCAAAGAGACCGACTGGGAAGTCGAACAAGAGATAGCCAAACATAGGCTAATGTGCTATTATTTGATGAACAATGGTTTTGTCGAGGAGCCAAATGCATTCTTCTAGCCACCTACTGAGGCGATGAAAAATCACCTAAAACCTTTGTTCATAAGAGCAAAGATAGGGGAAATAACAATCAACAAAATTCTGGTTGATTGTGGAGCTACAGTAAATATAATCCCCTAATCTATGCTAAGTAAAATGGGAAAAGGAGAAGGAGATATCAAATCCCACAACATGGTTCTGTCGAACTATGAGGGAGGTATTGGAACTACTATGGGGGTGATACAATTGGACCTCAAGGTGGGAACAATACTTCGACCAACTATGTTCATGGTTATTTCAGCGAAGCCCGACTACAACCTGCTCTTAGGTAGAGAGTGGATACATGCTATAGGTGCAATGCCATCTTCGGTGCATCAACGGGTCACGATTTGGCGCCCTGATGGCATTGTAGAGAATATAGAAGCCGACCAAAGTTATTACTTGGGTGAAGTTAATAACGTTGGAAAAAATAGCTTTGACAAAAACTTGGCTCATATAGGGCCATGCAATCCTCCGGAGTTCGATTTGGCACCAACACCAAATGCCTTTTGCTCCCTCTACCTACATTCTGACCATGGTTTCTAGTGGGATAGAGAAGACTTATCAAACATTGACTATGGAGGAGTTGATGACATACGGCTAACAGGCTGGGGAAGTGAATTTGGTGATGATGACTGAATCACAAGCTTTACAAAAGATTTCGACATATGTAGCCGAAAGTAGAATGATAGCAGCCTTAGAGGGTGAAGTCAAATACATGGCCATTGAGGCCAATGGACAAGTACTTCTTCCAAAAGGTCCTGGGAAATACTTTGATCTAGAACCACCTGACGTGAAGGAGGAATAAATGCAAAACCAGAGGCTAGATGCTATCTATGATGATGAGCCTCTGTGTTTTGAAAAGGATCAGTTAGCAAACAATGTTAAAATGCTAGTGCAAGATCCTTTAGAAGAAATAGATCTGGGCGAAGGGTTGGCGAAAAGGCCAATATGATGAAATGCCTGGTCTCGACAGGAAAGTGGTAGAACTTCAACTACCAATAAGACCTGGGGAAAAGCCTGTCAAGCAAACTCCAAGGCGTTTTACACCAGAGGTCTTGTCGAAGATCAAGACGGAATTCGAAAGACTGCTGAGATGCAAGTTCATTCGATCAACCAGGTATGTCGAATGGATTACAAATATAGTACCTGTTATAAATAAAAATGGTACCTTAAGGGTGTTCATTGATTTTATAGATTTAAACGTTGCAGCACCTAAAGATGAATATCCAATGCCTGTGGCGAAAATGCTTGTCGATTCTTCCACTGGCTTCGAATACATGAGTATGTTTGATGGATACTCAGGGTATAATTAAATTTTCATTGTTGAATAGGATGTGTCGAAAAAACCTTTCGATGCCCTGGAGCTTTAGGCACTTACGAATGGGTAGTGATGCCTTTTGGCCTAAAAAATGCAGGGGTAACATATCAAAGAGCAATGAACTCAATCTTCCATGATTTTATTAACACTTTTATGCAGATTTACATTGATGATATTGTTGTCAAATCTGTTTCAGAGAAGAATCATATAGACCATCTTCGACAATCCTTTGAAAGGATGAGACGCTATGGTCTGAAAATGAATCCTCTAAAATGTGCTTTCGGCATAAAAGCAGGGGATTTTTTTAGGCTTTGTGGTCCACAAGAAGGGAATTGAAGTAAACCAGAACAAGACCAAAGCCATTTTAGAAGCGAAAGCGCCAACTAACAAGAAGGAGTTGCAATCTCTACTTGGTAAGATAAGTTTCCTGAGGAGATTTATTTCCAACTTAAGTGGGAAAATGCAAGCCTTCTCACCACTACTTCGACTCAACAAAGGAGGCTTTTAGTGGGGGCAAGAACAATAAGAGGCTTTCGACAAGATCAAAGAATACCTCGCCAAACCAACCATTATGGTACCTTCTTATAGAAATAGAAGTATGAGATTATACATAGCTGCATCCGATAAAACATTAGGAAGCATGTTAGCTCAAGAGGATGAGAGCGGTGTCGAAAGACTTATTTATTACCTCAATAGAGTTTTAAGCGATGTAGAAACTAGATATAGTGAAGTTGAAAAACTCTGTTTATGTCTTTACTTCTCTTGTACAAAGCTCAAGTAATATATTAAACCAGTTGATGTTTTTGTTTCGTCTCATTTTGATGTTTTCAAAATATGTTATCGAAACCTGTTGAACCCCAAAATTTTCCCTCCCATATTCTTCAAGATTTGCAAAGAGCATGCTTCAAAATCTCTCAAGGGTTGCACAGTTCAAGGGCCTCCTAACAGTCAAAAACTAGGGTTTTGGTTCTGACAAAGAAATTGAAGTTTCCAAGGGTCCAATCAAGTCCCACATGCCTACAAACATGGTCAAGCATCCATATGCCAAGTTTCAAGACTTACAGCACAAAATTGCACAATCAAAAACCCTAATTGCTCAACAGTCAACTGCAGGGGCAAAATGGTCATTTGACAGTCAAAAGTTCAAATTTTTGGTCAACATCTTATTTTGAAGCCACAAACATCATTTGATCAATTCTTGATCATGATTTTCAAGGCATGGCTCAAAAAGTCTCAAGATGCAAAAGTTTCCATATTTGGACAGTTGAAAAAGTCAACTGTAACTTGACCAAGGCATAACTTCCACATGGTTCATCAGAAAAATTCCATCCAAAGCTCATTTTTAAGAGAAAGACATTTCCTACAACTCCTCTTCACACTTCAAGTCCAAAAAATGCTCTCACAAAAAGTTATCAATTTCAACATTATAGGTCATTTTCAAAAGTCAACAAAAAGGGACTTTAAGTCAAAGACCATAACTTGAGATTGGTAAATCAAAATGACATGGGACCAAAGGAATTGGTTAGAGGACTTCAAGACCTTTCCAAAATGTCCAAGAACATGATCAAAGCTTAAAAATTGAGCAAGATATGCCTTGTGGAAGTTGGGAAATTTTTGGGAATTTTGAAAAGTCAACTTTGCTTCAAATGCCTCAAAATTGCTAATGGGCCACATTTTCTTCCAAGAATCATCATCCAAGAGCTATGAACGACCATTTGACCCAAAGGGGATTTATTTCATCATTTTTTATTATTTATTTGAATTTTTATCACCATTAATTCATTTAATTAAATAAAATATGACAAAAATACTCAAGCATGCATTTTAAATCTTTTTATGCAGCTAATAGGTCTATCATAACTCCAAGATTTCGTGCACACTCAATTTGGAAAGATTTGGCCATGATTGATATCAAAAGGGCATGGAAAAGATTGAAAAAGATCCATGGAAATCAAATCTCAAAAACATTGAATGCAAAGGTTTTTGGTTGAAATTTCTACCCTAATTCATTCCTCACATAAGTATAAACCCAACCCTAATGCTCAGAACCTTCAAGCTGCGCCTCAAACCATAGACAAACTTTGCATTTTTTGTGAAAAACTTCAAAACTGAAAACACAGTTCCAGCGCAATTCAAAGCAAAATAATCATTCCAATAGCTTGCCAAGGCATCAAGGAGACTTTCTGAATCAAAACCATAGCCTCTAACCTCAAGAAACGGTAGCACGAAGTCGCCCTGTTCTTGACTTTTTTCATACTCATGCTTTGATTTATACGCATATTTCATACATTTTAAATGCTGATTTGTACTAATGTGGATTCACTGAAGCTTTTGATGTATGTTAATTGAACTAATCATGCCTGTAGCGAAAGATACCATGGATGTCTTCTAGGTTTTCCTAAGCTTAAAATTGGGGATTTGTTCATACGGAAAAATTGGACAGCAAGGCCTATACCGTTGAACTCGTGACCTTCAGGCGAATCCAACCATCATATCGCGCCCAATTTATGAGCAACGATGCTCTAATCGCTATTTTTCGCAGGGTACATTTAGTGGGGGTTTAAAACCCCCGCTATCTCTTTTCTGTTTACAGGCACAACGAGGACGAAGCCTGCGTGTCCTCTCTTGGTTGGATCGTTTAAATTTTTAGCGTGTTTTTATCATTAGCGTGACTTATTATTTATTATATTTGTTTTGCATGATATTTACGAATGCGTTGAATGGTGTGGAGGTTGGGAACCTTGTTGGCAAGCCTTGGGACCTGGGTTCGATTCCCAGGTCCCCCATATTTCCTTCTATTTTTTCTCATAACGTGATTAGGTACCCAACAGGTCCAGAGGTCCACCAAACATCTAGCGCTGGAGCTTGCCACACGTCTCAGGAGATGGATCTGAAGGTCAGGATCTGGAGTCCACCATGGACATCAGTCAAACGCTCCACACGCATCCCAAAAAAGTCAACCAAGGGCTTGCATCTCATGGGCCAAATTGCTCAATTTACCTCCAAAATTGGGGTCAACACCCCCCATTGGTTTGCATATTATTTTCTTTCTTTTTATTTTTTCTATTTATTTGTTTGATTTATTTTAGTTAATTCATCAAAATTAATTTTAATAAAATATAAAAAAATCAGAAAATCATAAAAACAATGAAAAAATATGCTTTGTTAATATTAATTAATATTATTTTGTAAATAAATTTAATAATTTACTTAGTTTTAATTTTAGGTTTTAACTTTAACTTCTTTTCTTAAATAAATTAAAAAACATAAAAATTAGGGTTTCTAGCTTTTTATTCCTTTTTTTTCAATAATTAAAATTTCTTCTTATTATCACTAGTAATTAATTATTTTTGTAAATAAATTTATCATTAAATAATTAGGTTAAAACTAGGTATAACTTAAACATTTTTTTATAAATTAAAAATAGTTTAGAATTAGGGTTTTTAATTCCATTAATTTTCTTAATTTCATAAAGTACAAAAAATATCAAAAAATAAGTCTTTTTCCTTTATTTAATTTAATTAATTTCATAATTTCAATTTAATTTCTTTAAAAGGGTCCAACGCCCTCGCTTTCGATTATAATTTCGTTTCGCGCGCTTATTTAATTTCTTTTTTTATAAATTTCATGCAATTACCCCAAAGCCTTGTAATAGATTAATTAGGATATTTATCTTTCCGCATTTTTTATTTTATTCAAATCGGGTCTTGGATTAATTTGGCGATGTAGACCCGCGCCTTTGTAATAGCGTAGGACTTTTAAATTCCGCACCTTTTAACTGTTAATAACTTGCATGAAAGAATGAATGCCAAAAATAAAAACAAAGCGTAGATCACAAATGCATGAACAAGACAAATATAATTGAAAATGACACACAAATCACACACCACCCCTAGGATACGTCTCACTGTTGCCTTGCCCCTCGAAAAGTGGTCGTCGAGTAGAGGATGTTTTAGCAAGTCCTCATGTCCATGAACATGACATGAGGGTAGCTTCTAAGGTGTCTTCCTATTGCTCTGGTGACCACAATGTCCTGAACCCTCGAATTGACCCGAACACCTCCAACGGTGGTGCTACCTACCTCTCAATGGTGGGATGGCACTACTTTAAGGATATTTACACAGCCTAATTCCTTAGGGTAGGTAGATGACTCGTAGACACTTGTTCTATTTCAAAAACAAATCAAAATACTTTTCACACTGACACTTTCAAAAAAAGCTTTCAAAACAATTTTTCAAAAACTCTTGAGGACTGATACAAGAGTCGATCTGAAATCTTTAAAACAAAACTTTTTCAAACCCACTCACACTTGAAAAGCAAACAAACATTTTGAAAACACAAATGAGCAAGTATCTAAGAGCCCATGGATAACCATGGATAGAAAGGGTGCTAACACCTTCCCTTTCTATAAATCTACCTCCCGAACCGAGAAACAATCTCATAAGGAATTTTTCTGTGCTTTTATCCTTTCCATTTGGAGAAAATAAAAGACGGTGGCGACTCTTGCTTCCGCGACATTTCGCGAACCAGCGTTAAACAGTCAGTTCCAGATCCACCGATCACAGAACTGACGACTCTGCTGGGGACTATCTTATAAAGTGAGGTGTACCTTAGGACTAAGATCACTTGTGTTTTCAATTGTCTGAATTGTTTGCTTTATTATTGTGGGTACTGTCTTGGGAGTTCTATAGATCCTAACCCGGATCTGGGGATACCCTGTTTAGGTAGCATAAGCTGTGAGGGACCTGTCCGGCGTAGACCGACACGGGTGAAGTAGTGGCTACATTGGTGTGGCACCTTGGTCTGTACCGATATCCCTTGTGTTGCAACGAGGAGAATATGGGTCTTCCAAGGAGTCATTAAGCACCAACAGACCTTAGAACCTTAAATGACACAACTTGGCCATTAGAACAGTAGCAGTATGCTACGCCCATTGAGGCTAAACTCTCGTGATGGTTTTAGCCGCAAGAAAAGATTGTGATGCTGGAGTTATGACCGATTGAGGGTAGTCAATGATATTGGGATCCTCTAAGAACCCGGTTACTTTTGATAGGACAAGTATGAACCAACAAACTGAAAGAGGGTAATACCTAGACCCCATGCTGGCCTAAACTCTAAGGGCTTCTCTTGTGTGACTTGTGTGCCTTCCAACTTGATTATTTGCATGTTGTCTGACATTTGAGTTTCTTGCAGGTTTTGTTTATAGTCCTTAATTGGGACTCACAACAGGGTTTACTGAGTTGCTTGCAGGTTTTGTTTACAGTCCTTAATTGGGACTCATGACAGGGTTTACCTACATTACCCCATGCATAGCATAACATCATACCATTGCATACATCTTGCATAAGGACTAATCCGTTTCAAGGATCTTGAGGGCTTGTGATGCAGGTCTTGATAAACCAACTGTCCAGCAAGGGGCAAAGGGGATTTATTTTCCTCTAGCCAAGGTTGTCAGGGGCTATGACCCACTGGATATGGTGAGCCTTTGACCCTTGAAGAAGGACTCTTAACAACATGCAATTCCTTCAATCAAGCCACCAAATTCAAATTCTAACAAGTTTCTCTGTTTACCCTGCGAGATCCTTGAAAACATTACATGCATGTCATACACATCATTGCATAACAGGTATCCTTGTTGCAGGTCACTTACCTTTCTCGCTGTCTATTTCAGCAATGGCTTCCCAACAAGATAACCAGGACCTTCTTGCTCAAGAGACTCGGTTCAGGGAAATCCTCCTGAATCTATCCAAGGGGTAGGAGGAGCTGAGAACACTTCTCATGGGGACTTTGGTCAGGAACAGCGCTGAGGACGAACGGCTAAAATATCTGTAAGCTGAAGTGGATGCATTGAAAGCCCAGAGGCTGGGGCAGGTGACTGCCATTCAAGGTTTAGCTCAAAGACAAGAAGAGCTCGGAGTTCTCATCAACCAACTGCTTCAGGGTAACCAACTGGGGCAAACGTCTAAGGGTAAAGAGCCAGTCATCATTCAACCATCTTTGAGACAAGGAGATAAGGGGAGAGCTCCTCAAATGACTCCAGTGTCACAAATTCAGCATCAACCTCACCAGCTTCAGCCAGACAAGCCCAGGAGGCAATTCACCCAGCTCAATATGTCGCTGTTTCAAGCTCTACAACGCCTGTTGAGATTGAATCTGATCATATTAAAGGCTCATCCCCGGAACCCCAACACAGCAGCTCCTACCTATCATCCCAATAAAAGGTGTGCCTACCACTCTGCCAGTCCAGGACATGATACAAATGAGTGTTGGGCTCTGAAGAACAAGATCCAGGACCTGATTGATGAAGGAGCATTGGAGTTCACACAAGATGGTCAGGCTGAGTTTTTCTACCATCCCTCCAAGGCTCACCATTTGAAGTGACAAGCCCTGAGACTAGAAAACTTTGGTTCATTCAAATGTTCAAGTTGTGTTGTTCTTTGATTGTTTAGACATTATTCATGTTAAATGTTGTTATTCCATTAATGCATCGCTTATGTCTATTTTGAAGTAATTATTTCGTATTCACTATATGCAAACTGTTTTCATTTTTTTGTGAAGATCAATTCTCGGTTAATAATTCTAAGCCTCTTGAGGGAGGATGACGAAAACGATACCACAATCTACAGTATGCTTTTGAACAGACCCCGCTGATGAGGTACAGGCATTGTTTCAATTCCTAAACACTGGAGTTATAAGGAAGATAATCCCTCGTCAACCCCTCTGAGCCAAAGAAGTAGGAGTTTTTCTTTTCGAAATTTAAAACCCTTAATCATAACCTGGGGCAGGGTAGTTCTCTCAGTTGATCCAAGTGCATAACGAATGGCACCAAAGAGGTCCTTACAAAAAAAAAGACAGTGATGATTCCGAATAATCATAAGGATAGGCAGTCATTATATCTCAAAAATAAAAGCCCAATAAGTCAAAACCTATGAAGGAGACTTACAAAATTGGGACATCCCGCTGACTGTAATCACAAAAGAAACAGTTCAGGCAAAATTTAGGGATAGCGAAATCAAAAAAAGGAAAGAGGCCACACAAACCCTCAATAACAAAAAATGACTGCCTATTCAGAATAAATCTTCAATATCTGAACCATCATTGGAACATCAGGACAAAGACTCAAACAAGGTCTAACGCACGATCAACTGAGCTTAGGTTTGAAGAACATCACGAAGAGCGGGTGGGTACAAATAATTTGAGCCTTTATCCTTTGTTTCTTAAACCATGAACCAGGCCACGTTATAACCCTTAAAAGTCCTAGCTGAAGCATGGGTTAGTTCGAAAGCATACCGTTACGAAAGGTATCCTGACTCCTTAAGGCTTACGGTAAATACGGAGTTTACATCACGTTTTACAAACATTCACTTGTTTTATGAAAAAGAATGCACTTTCAAAATCTTCAAGACAGACATAAGCTTTGCATTTTTGATATAACATTGTTTGCATATGACTATTTGTTTGAACAGCAGGGAAATTCGCACGATGAATACCGAGTGAACAAAAGCACTTCCAATCAAGGGGCATGGCATGACTATTGTCCATCATCTGGGGCAGTTAAGTCAAGATTCGGAGAATCTGTCAAAAGGCCAACCAGTTTGGGACAAATCTCCGCCTAAGCCACTTGGGGCATTCCAGCAACGAATCTTGCCTGATCAAACATCTTCTGGTGGCATGGCAAAACACTTCTAACGGGGGCAACTCCCTACATTCTGAGAGCATGGATATAGTCGAAAGAATACTACGCAAAATCAAAGACCCGCTAGGTTGACACACCTAGGCAAAAATAAGGGCTTCCCGGCGAACCAAAAGGGTTCGGGCAAAATAAGGGATGAAATGGAAAAAAATCTGTACACCTGACAAGTCGAAAACCTGAAAGGGCGGCTTGGGCAAAAAAGGGTATCCCGATGGACTGAAAACCCGAAAGGGCGGTCCAGGAAAAAATTAGGGATCAAAGCGTACGACTATGTCCTGTCATCTTGTCACCTGCCTACCTGAAAAAGGTTTGACCCTCAACAACTATCAGCACCTCACAGGTCTTCCTCTCCCACCTCAGAAACAGGGGCAATAATGAGTTGTCTGAGCGATCTAATTGCTCTGTCCACCAAGGTACCAAGGTAGGTTCAGCTGAAGAACATAACCAAGATATCTTAAATCCCCAGAGAGTGAGTCAGCAAGTCAATGCACTCTCCCCAAGCAAAGCTATACAATCAGCCTTAAGGAAATTGGGTATCCTCCAGCAGATATCAAACATTCCCCAGCACAGTATACTGACATTCTTAGCAAGCATCCTCGGCAGTCTTGGTCTAAGGTTGTTCCCCGGCGGTATACCAGACATTCAATGGAGTCACTTCCCCAATATAGTTCAAAATATCCCCAGGAGAGTCCAATCAAGTTTTCCCCAGGAAAGTTGGAACCCATCTCCCCAAGCAGTAAGCTTATCCCCAGTAGATTCTGGAAGCTTCTCCCCCGCAGAGCATGAACGCGTCCCCCGGCTTTATTCAAAGGTTATTTCCCTACCAGGATATAACTGGGTTATCCTCAGCCAAAAGCCACGGAAAGATCGTCCCCGACGAAGTCTTCCTATCCCCAGCGGAGTCTATTAACACTTCCAATATAACAACGGTATCCCCAGTGGAGTTACCATCAATATCCCAGCAAAGTATCTCTCTCCCCACCGAGTATTGCTCCCCAGCAAGATCGCTAGAATAATTTTCTCCCCGCAGAGTGTTCTATTCGCCAAGTTTATTCCCCAACGGAGTTATCTTCTCCTACCGGTATTCTTGCAACCATCACTCCCCAGTGGAAACAGAAACTCTACATCAGCCCAAGATTTAACTTCCCGGCACCCGTCAAGGATATATTTTCCTAAGACGAAAACATACATTCAAAAACATCACATACATCATGATACATGCATATACGCATCATATCTTACAAATCTCATTTATGTTGAGAACATCATTGCTTGATCCATATCATGCATTGCATATGACTGACCTTTACCTTTCAGGAAAGATCCAGTTAAGTTCTCAGCTATGTCCAAGACCTTGCCCGGTTCAGTTAAATCGACCCTAAGATTTTACTGATTCTTATCCAGTCAAAGGCCTTCTCTGGTTCAGTCAGATCGACCCTAAGATCTCCCTGATTCTTATCCAATTGAAGATATTCCAAGACCTAGCCTGGTTCAGTTAAATCGACCCTAAGATTTTCCTGATTCTTATCCAGTCAAAGGCCTTCTCTGGTTCAGTCAGATCGACCCTAAGATCTCCCTGATTCTTATCCAGTTGAAGATATTCCAAGACCTAGCCTGGTTCAGTTAAATCGACCCTAATATTTTCCTGATTCTTATCCAGTCAAAGGCCTTCTCTGGTTCAATCAGATCGACCCTAAGATCTCCCTGATTCTTATCCAGTTGAAGATATTCCAAGACCTTGTCCGGTTCAGTTAAATCGACCCTAAGATTTTCCTGATTCTTATCCAGTCAAAGGCCTTCTCCGGTTCAGTCAGATCGACCCTAAGATCTCCCTGATTCTTATCCCAGTAGAAGACATCCAAGATTCTCTCAGCGTTCCTGTTGAGGTAGTAATCGTCCAAGGTTCTCTCACTGTCCTGTTGAGATAGTAACCATCCCTGGTTCATTCATTACCTTTTGAAGTTCCAGATTCAATTCCTGTAACCAGTCAGGGTGCATCTACACAAAGAGTTTGAAGACCAGCTCCTGCAACAGGCCAGGTAATCATTTTCTTTTTCAGGTACGCAAGTTCTCGCTAAGGAATCTCTTACGCGATCGACACCCAGATGGCATATATAAGCCCATCCACTCATCCATCACCTCTCAGCATGGCATCTGTAAGCCCATATTCCAATCCATCAATCTCCAAATGGCATCTGTAAGCCCATTCCCCACATCACACTACTATGTGAGCGCAAATTTCTGGGCACTCTAGTGTTCAATCATCTTCCACCCTCGGATTACGAAAGGCACGCCAGCCAATCTACATCCTCAGGTCTAAGAAGATTGAACAGGGGCAACTGTTGTACCCCAAAATTTTCCCTCCCATATTCTTCAAGATTTGCAAAGAGCATGCTTCAAAATCTCTCAAGGGTTGCACAGTTCAAGGGCCTCCTAACAGTCAAAAACTAGGGTTTTGGTTATGACAAATAAATTGAAGTTTCCAAGGGTCCAATCAAGTCCCACATGCCTACAAACATGGTCAAGCATCCATATGCCAAGTTTCAAGACTTACAACACAAAATTGCACAGTCAAAAACCCTAATTGCTCAACAGTCAACTGTAGGGGCAAAATGGTCATTTGACAGTCAAAAGTTCAAATTTTTGGTCAACATCTTATTTTGAAGCCAGAAACATCATTTGATCAATTCTTGATCATGATTTTCAAGGCATGGCTCAAAAAGTCTCAAGATGCAAAAGTTTCCATATTTGGACAGTTGAAAAAGTCAACTGTAACTTGACCAAGGCATAACTTCCACATGGTTCATCAGAAAAATTCCATCCAAAGCTCATTTTTAAGAGAAAGACATTTCCTACAACTCCTCTTCACACTTCAAGTCCAAAAAATGCTCTCACAAAAAGTTATCAATTTCAACATTATAGGTCATTTTCAAAAGTCAACAAAAAGGGACTTTAAGTCAAAGACCATAACTTAAGATTGGTAAATCAAAATGACATGGAACCAAAGGAATTGGTTAGAGGACTTCAAGACCTTTCCAAAATGTCCAAGAACATGATCAAAGCTTAAAATTTGAGCAAGATATGCCTTGTGGAAGTTGGGAAATTTTTGGGAATTTTGAAAAGTCAACTTTGCTTCAAATGCCTCAAAATTGCTAATGGGCCACATTTTCTTCCAAGAATCATCATCCAAGAGCTATGAACGACCATTTGACCCAAAGGGGATTTATTTCATCATTTTTTATTATTTATTTGAATTTTTATCACCATTAATTCATTTAATTAAATAAAATATGACAAAAATACTCAAGCATGCATTTTAAATCTTTTTATGCAGCTAATAGGTCTATCATAACTCCAAGATTTCGTGCACACTCAATTTGGAAAGATTTGGCCATGATTGATATCAAAAGGGCATGGAAAAGATTGAAAAAGATCCATGGAAATCAAATCTCAAAAACATTGAATGCAAAGGTTTTTGGTTGAAATTTCTACCCTAATTCATTCCTCACATAAGTATAAACCCAACCCTAATGCTCAGAACCTTCAAGCTGCGCCTCAAACCATAGACAAACTTTGCATTTTTTGTGAAAAACTTCAAAACTGAAAACACAGTTCCAGCGCAATTCAAAGCAAAATAATCATTCCAATAGCTTGCCAAGGCATCAAGGAGACTTTCTGAATCAAAACCATAGCCTCTAACCTCAAGAAACGGTAGCACGAAGTCGCCCTGTTCTTGACTTTTTTCATACTCATGCTTTGATTTATACGCATATTTCATACATTTTAAATGCTGATTTGTACTAATGTGGATTCACTGAAGCTTTTGATGTATGTTAATTGAACTAATCATGCCTGTAGCGAAAGATACCATGGATGTCTTCTAGGTTTTCCTAAGCTTAAAATTGGGGATTTGTTCATACGGAAAAATTGGACAGCAAGGCATATACCGTTGAACTCGTGACCTTCAGGTGAATCCAACCATCATATCGCGCCCAATTTATGAGCAACGATGCTCTAATCTCTATTTTTCGCAGGGTACATTTAGTGGGGGTTTAAAACCCCCGCTATCTCTTTTCTGTTTACAGGCACAACGAGGACGAAGCCTGCGTGTCCTCTCTTGGTTGGATCGTTTAAATTTTTAGCGTGTTTTTATCATTAGCGTGACTTATTATTTATTATATTTGTTTTGCATGATATTTACGAATGCGTTGAATGGTGTGGTGGTTGGGAACCTTGTTGGCAAGCCTTGGGACCTGGGTTCGATTCCCAGGTCCCCCATATTTCCTTCTATTTTTTCTCATAACGTGATTAGGTATCCAACAGGTCCAGAGGTCCACCAAACATCTAGCGCTGGAGCTTGCCACACGTCTCAGGAGATGGATCTGAAGGTCAGGATCTGGAGTCCACCATGGACATCAGTCAAACGCTCCACACGCATCCCAAAAAAGTCAACCAAGGGCTTGCATCTCATGGGCCAAATTGCTCAATTTACCTCCAAAATTGGGGTCAACACCCCCCCTTGGTTTGCATATTATTTTCTTTCTTTTTATTTTTTCTATTTATTTGTTTGATTTATTTTAGTTAATTCATCAAAATTAATTTTCATAAAATATAAAAAAATCAGAAAATCATAAAAACAATGAAAAAATATGCTTTGTTAATATTAATTAATATTATTTTGTAAATAAATTTAATAATTTACTTAGTTTTAATTTTAGGTTTTAACTTTAACTTCTTTTCTTAAATAAATTAAAAAACATAAAAATTAGGGTTTCTAGCTTTTTATTCCTTTTTTTTCAATAATTAAAATTTCTTCTTATTATCACTAGTAATTAATTATTTTTGTAAATAAATTTATCATTAAATAATTAGGTTAAAACTAGGTATAACTTAAACATTTTTTTATAAATTAAAAATAGTTTAGAATTAGGGTTTTTAATTCCATTAATTTTCTTAATTTCATAAAGTACAAAAAATATCAAAAAATAAGTCTTTTTCCTTTATTTAATTTAATTAATTTCATAATTTCAATTTAATTTCTTTAAAAGGGTCCAACGCCCTCGCTTTCGATTATAATTTCGTTTCGCGCGCTTATTTAATTTCTTCTTTTATAAATTTCATGTAATTACCCCAAAGCCTTGTAATAGATTAATTAGGATATTTATCTTTCCGCATTTTTTATTTTATTCAAATCGGGTCTTGGATTAATTTGGCGATGTAGACCCGCGCCTTTGTAATAGCGTAGGACTTTTAAATTCCGCACCTTTTAACTGTTAATAACTTGCATGAAAGAATGAATGCCAAAAATAAAAACAAAGCGTAGATCACAAATGCATGAACAAGACAAATATAATTGAAAATGACACACAAATCGCACACCACCCCTAGGATACGTCTCACTGTTGCCTTGCCCCTCGAAAAGTGGTCGTCGAGTAGAGGATGTTTTAGCAAGTCCTCATGTCCATGAACATGGCATGAGGGTAGCTTCTAAGGTGTCTTCCTATTGCTCTGGTGACCACAATGTCCTGAACCCTCGAATTGACCCGAACACCTCCAATGGTGGTGCTACCTACCTCTCAATGGTGGGATGGCACTACTTTAAGGACATTTACACAGCCTAATTCCTTAGGGTAGGTAGATGACTCGTAGACACTTGCTCTATTTCAAAAACAAATCAAAATACTTTTCACACCGACACTTTCAAAAAAAGCTTTCAAAACAATTTTTCAAAAACTCTTGAGGACTGATACAAGAGTCGATCTGAAATCTTTAAAACGAAACTTTTTCAAACCCACTCACACTTGAAAAGCAAACAAACATTTTGAAAACACAAATGAGCAAGTATCTAAGAGCCCATGGATAACCATGGATAGAAAGGGTGCTAACACCTTCCCTTTCTATAAATCTACCTCCCGAACCGAGAAACAATCTCATAAGGAATTTTTCTGTGCTTTTGTCCTTTCCATTTGGAGAAAATAAAAGACGGTGGCGACTCTTGCTTCCGCGACATTTCACGAACCAGCGTTAAACAGTCAGTTCCAGATCCACCGATCACAAAACCCATCTTGCACAGTCGAATTGGAAAATGGGCACTTGCATTAACTAAGTATTCATTAACTTGTATGCCTCTTAAGGATGTAAAAGGTCAAGTGGTAGCGGATTTTATAGTTGACCACTCAGTAAATGAGGAATAAATCACCTACTTAGAGATTGAGCCTTGGAGGTTATACTTCGACGGTTCTATTCATAAAGACGAAACTATAGTAGGGGTTCTAATTATTTCTCCAAAAAAAATTCCAACAACATTCTAGTACAAGATCGAAGGTTCTTGTTCGAACAACGAGGCTGAATACGAGGATCTAATCGTAGGCCTTGAAATATTGTTAGAATTGGGGGAAACTCGAGTCGAAATAATGGGAGACTCAGAGTTAGTTGTAAAACAAGTTACAAAAGAATATAAATGCATAAGAGAAAATCTTATCATGTATTTTATAATAGTCAATCATTTGTTGAAAAACTTTGAAAAGATCAACATCCGACATATACCAAGACTGGAGAATCGAGTGGCTAATGACTTAGCACAAATTGCATCTGGGTACAATATTTCGAAAAAGAAATTAAAACAGGTAATTGAAGTTAGAGGAAGAGTGGCATTGACCAAGTTGTCTCCAACATATTTGAAAACAACAAAGTTTGGGTACGCTGATCGTGAAAACTTCGAGATTTCGTTCATAGATAATCTAACAGAACAAGATTGGAGAAAGCCTATAGTGGATTATTTTCAAAATCCCGTAGCTTCGACAGAATGAAAGATAAAGTACAAGGCGCTGAGTTATACCCTAATGGGAAACGAGTTATTTAAAAAGACGCCTGGAGGGGTGCTATTAAAATGCCTAAATGAAACAGAGGCATACATAGCCCTTTCAACTACACATGCCAGGGCATGTGGAGCACACCAAGTGGGCCATAAAATGAAATGGTTATTGTTTCGACAAGGACTATATTGGCCCACTATGTTGAAAGATTGTGTTGAGTTCACAAAAGGGTGTCAGGAATGTCAAGTACATACAAATATCCAACACGTGCCCGCAAGCGAACTTCACTCAATTGTGAAACCTTGGCCTTTCAGGGGATGGGCTTTGGATCTTATTGGAGAGATTCGACCAGCGTCATATAAAAGCCAAAAGTACATATTGGTGGGCATTTATTATTTTACTAAGTGGATTGAAACAATTCCTTTAGTCAATGTAGACCAGGAAAATGTCATTGAATTCATTCAAAAGCACATTATATACAGGTTTAGAATCCCTGAGACAATAACAATTGATCAAGGGCCAGTCTTTATTGGTCTAAAGATGCAAGAGTTTGCTGCAGAAATGGGGTTCGAATTATTAACATCTATGCCTTACTATGCACAAGCCAATGGTCAAGTCGAAGCGGTAAATAGAGTAATAATCAGCTTAATAAAGAAGCATGTGGGAAAGAAGCCAAAAAATTGGCACAAGACTTTAGATCAAATTTTATGGGCCTGTCGAACGTCTCCTAAGGAAGCTACCGGAATAACACCCTTTCGACTAACTGACGTCCATGCTGCAATACTGCCAGTAGAAATCTGTCCACAGTCAACAAGAATTCAGAAACATCAAGACATCCCTTCCAAAGTTTATTGGAATATGATGTTAGACGAATTGATTGATTTGTGCGAAGAAAGATTGAGGGCTTTGGATCTCTTAAAGTCACAAAAGAGGAGAGTGGAAAGATCTTACAATAAAAGAGTAAAACCCAAGGTATTCGTGCCCGAAGACCTGGTATGGAAAGTAATCCTCCCAATGGATCGAAAGGATATAAATATGGGAAAATGGTCTCCTAAATGGGAAGGACCTTTTAAGATCACCCAAACGTTATTTGGTGGCGCATATGAGTTCGATGAGTTAAATGAAGACCAAATGCTCTTGAGAGTAAATGGTAAATACTTAAAAAAGTATAGACCTGTACTTCAAGAGGTTAGAATAACCAATACTTGATCTTAATCGAGTTAAAAAGCCAAAATGGCTGAAAGTCATTACAAAATATATAAGCATACAACAAAAATTAGAAATCAATACGGCAGGTTGGCCTTGATTTAGAGGTATTTTATCTTCTGTAGCTCCAAGCGTCTTTCGCACAGGGCTTTCGAATGATGAAGAGTATCGATCTTAACATCCAATGCTTGGGCTCGTTCAGCATATGCTAATCCCTCGTTGAGTTCCTCTTGACTATATGAATCAGAGCTGGCAGCGAGAAGTTCTTCCTTTCATTTATTGTTGGCAGTAATCTTAGATTCTAGCTCTCTGATCTGAGCCTTCATAATGGCTGTATTTTGATCAAGTTCTTCTACTGCTTTTTGCCTAGCTTCTTGCACCTTCGACAGCTCCTTCAGCTTCGAAGCTGATTCAGCAGCAGCACCCCAGGAAGCAGTTACATGGACATTGGCCTCATCAATTTCACGAGTAAGAGTCCTTCGAAAATTATACTCAGTTGAAACCTTGTCGATGATGGAAATCAAATCCAAGATAATGCTAGAAATGTCAGGTGAAGCAACAAGAAGTTCGACAACTCTTAAAGTAGTCTTCCAAAAGGAAGGAGCTGTAGGTTCTCCCTCTAAGGTCAGAATTAAATCTCTTTTGAAAAGCTATGCCTTAACCTTTTGAAGTGCTTCTTTAAGAGGAGATGTTGAAGTGGATTTTCCAGACACAGTCGAAGCACTCTGATCAGAAGAAATTTCTCTACCCTCAAGGATGGCAGTCAAGTAGCCAAGAGGATTTTTCCATTTCAGCAATGCCAAATCTTCCTTGGTATGAGAGCCTATCGAAGTGACCCTCTCGTTTACAATACGAGCCACACTGGCTTCGAAAGGCATCTGCATAGGGACATCTTGAACACGCGCAAAGTTTCCTGCTCCCCATGTAAGGTTTTCTCTCTCATCAATCTCCAGAATATCTTCAGTCTGATTTCCTCCCGCTGGCATGTTTTCCTTCTCCGTTTCGATCACATCATCAGCAACCTCCTCTTTCCCATCCTTTTGTCCATCATCATTAGCTTGCAGAGTCCCAAGATTCACATGCTCTTCACTAGGAACTTCTTCATTAGGATTCCCAACGGTTTCGTGCCCAGAAGTTTGGTTCACTTCGCTAGCAGAACTCACAAAAGACCCCTTTTCCGAAGAAGGCTTGTAAGTAGGGTCACCCTCACTGTTTATTAAGGTGATAAATGCTTCTACAAGGTTCTATTTTGAAGTACCAGCAGTGTCCTAAAGATTACAATATGGTTATCAGAACTATTGAGAAAAAAAGAGGTCGAAGTCAGTAAACAATCATGAGGGGTCGAAGTAATTACCTTAGGAGGAATTTCAGCGCCAGGACTTAAGTTATCGCTCTCACTAGGATTGTTTATCCTAGCAGCTATCTCCTGCTCCGTTGGTTCTCTGATGACAACAGGAGGAGGTCTCGAACCAATAACTTTAACCTTGACCTTGGTTTTTGGACGAGGCTCGGGAATAGGGGTTGGTTTCTTTAATTTGTGTATTTTTAGGGGGAGATGAGGAGATTCTTCCTCTTCATCACTGGAAATTTCAATTTCTAGAATTTTCCTTTTCTGTGTATTGATATCAAATGCCCAGAAAGAAAAGAGTCGAATGCATTAGCGTCAAAAGTAATATGTCAGAAATAAAGATATAACAAGAAGAAATCGTTTACCTTGGGTGAAGTTTTCACAGAAAGATCTCCTCCTTTTGCGCTTTCAGCGAATTTCTTGGTGATGGTCCTCTTGATCGCTAGAAAATGAACAGGAATAAATTAGGTGTCGAATGATTAGATTGAAGACGATAAAGACATTTGCTTTGAGAAAGAAGATTACCCTTTTTTATCTTGTCAGAGACTAGCAAAACCTCCTCTTGAAGGTGAGCAGTAAAGTCTTTTTTGTCAAAAAATTATTCGTTATAATACTACTTCCACCAGTCCTCAAAAAGAGGCGAACACAACAAATTGAGATTGAAGTCGAACAGAGTTAGTACGGTTCGACCAACGTACCTACCAATATGCTTGGTAGACGCATCCTCTGAGTAGTCTGCATTGTAAAACAACAAAAGATTTTCTCGAGAGTAGATTGGTGAAGGGAGCGACAGGATAATACCAAATTGTCGAAAGACAAGGTTCGGTTGATAAGCAATTAAGCTAAGTTGATTCTTCAAACTCTTGAATCTCAGAGGCATGATTCTTGGTCGAAGAAACGGCTCCCAGATAGCTACATATTCATCCACATGGTCATCTTCGCCAGACGAAGGGGTATGGTCGAATGAACCATTCCGGGCCAACCTTTCTACTAGCAAAAAGAGCCATGGTCGAAACAAATTCCTTCTGCTTTGCAAACATCATTACAAAGATGGTGAACTCCTTTTGGAATTGTTGACCTTCATCAATTGGAGTCAACAGGACGAGTCTAGTCCCTTCGATCCTTCTGTTCAGGATCTCTGGGGCCCTCTCATTAATCTTATTCTTTTACGGGAGAAAAGATTCGAAAGTGGAATTTAGCCAAAGTTGCAAAAGCCAAAAGGGGCCAGAAAGAAGTAAACTCGCCTTGTCTCCAATAACCTTAAGTTAAGTCACACCATTGTTGATGGACTCATACAGGTTGGCTAGAATCAACTCAGTCAGACAAAGAGGATAACCATGGTGAAGCTGTGTTGCAAGAGTAAGCATTTTCTTAGTCACTTGAAGTGACTTGGTGCAAAAAATAAAACGAGATAACCACAAAGCCAGAAAATCTATGTGCTCCACTTCAAAGACAGTGGTACTCGATTTTTCGTGGAATTGATTGATGAATATGGTATACGCGGGCTTCGTGGATGAAAACCCGATGGGATCTTCAGAAAAATCCTCAGGGTCGAAGTAGTCACCCATTGGTCGAAGACCAGTAATGACAGCTATATCGAAGAGGGTTGGAGTTACAATTCCACAAGGCAAATGAAAGGTAAAATGTGTGATGTCCCAGAAATACAATGAAGACACCAGCATGAGAGGGCAATAAGCTAGCCCAGTCTTCGACAACATGATAAAGTCATAGATCCCCATATCTTTCCAGATTTAGGCTTGTACTTTTTCCATCTTACTCATCCATTCTGAGTATTCTGAAGCAAGACTAAGGAAAGATCGAAATATCCTATTGCCCTTATTCATTAACTAAAGGTTGATATCTTCCTTCGTTTGAGGATGTTGCTGGCTGGCAGGAGTTGCATCTTCAGGATCATTCCTAAGTTTCTTCGCACAACCTATAGGCTTAAGCCTAGGGTGAGTTGGGAAGAAGTTTCTATTTTGTTTTGGGTTCTTGAAACATGTAGACAATGGGCCAGACATAGCATACATTGTAAGAACAAGATTAGTTCTGACCTATCTCAGAGTTTTGATGATAACAATAAATTATATTTTAGATCATATATACTCTGATGAATGTTTTTGAATGTTTCAGATAATGTTATGACATAAGCATTCTGAAGTGCTAAGCAAAAATTATGAAGAAGTTCTTTGATGAAATAACCTTTTTATTTTAAGCGCTTCTGCTGACTCTGGTAAGACATTTTATTTTAAATATATCTTCTAACATTTAGTAGGTTCCTTGCTCAGAAGATTACTTGAAAGCAAGCGCTGATCAAGTTCTTAGCAAGTAAAGCACTGCCTAGAAGATGAGTAAAGCATATTCTGATTTGAAGACATTGAAGCATGTTCTGAAAGAACGTTAAAACCAACTTGTCTTGTCAAGCGTAGGAAACATGTTGTGATCGGTGGAAATAGAACTGACTGTTTTTTAGCTGGTTTCGCGAAATGTCGCGGTAAGCAAGAGTCGCCACCGTCTTTTATGTTCTCCAATATGGAAAGGACAAAAGCACATCAAAATTCCTTCTTTGAGAATGTTTCTCGGTTCGGGAGGTAGATTTATAGAAAGGGAAGGTATTAGCACCCTTTCTATCCGTGGTTATCCACGGGCTCTTAGGTACTTGCTCTTATGTTTTCAAAAGATGTTTGCTTTTCAAGTGTGTGTGGGTTTTGAAAAAGTGCGTTTGAAAAACTTCTAAGTAACTCTTGTATCAGTCCTCAAGAGTGTATGAAGTGTTTTGTTTGAAAACTTTTTGAAAGTGTAGGGTGCGAAAAGATGTTTTTTTGTTTGTTTTGAAAGAGCAAGTACCCAGGAGAATCTACCTACTCTAAGGAATTAGGCTGTGTAAGAGTCCTTTAGATAGTGCTATCCCACCATTGAGAGGTAGGTAGCACAATCGTTGGAGTTATACGGGTCAATTCGATTAAGGGACAATGCGATCACCAAAGCAATGGTAGGACGCCTTAGTGGTAACCCTAATGTCCTAGATCCTTTTTATCTGAGGCAACCGTTTCGAGGCAACTGGATCTTAAACAGGAGGGCGACCTCTAAAACACCCTATACTTGACGACCACGTTCGAGGCAACCAGTGAGGCGTACCCTAGGAGTGGCATGTGCATGTGTGTTGTTTCAGTTTATATTTATCTTTGAACATGTTATTTGTGAGCTACAGATTGATTTTATTTGTCATACAAGTCTTTCATGCATATTAACAGTTAAGAGTGCGGAAAATAAAGTGCGGAAAAGGTAAATCTAGCTATTACAAGGCGCGGGTCTATACATCGCCAAAAACAAAAACCCGTTTTGAAAATAAGTGCGAAAAAAGTAAATAAAGCGATAAAACCTAATTACCTATTACATTTCCGGAGCAGATACATAAATAATGAATTAAAAAATAAATACGCGCGCGAAAGAATGAATCGGGACGTCCTTAGGGTTTTGACCCTTTTTTGAGAAAGAATGAGATTTGTCCTTTTTTGCAATTAATGAAATTAAGCCTAATTATTAATTAATTAATTTATTAAAAGAAAAAAATGTTTTTGTATTTTTATGTTTTTAATGAAATAAGATAAAAAGAGGAAATTAAAAGTGTCAAAAGAAAAACCTAAGTCTAAATAATTTTATTTATTGTAAAAAGAAAATTAAAATTTAAACCTAATTAAACTAAATTAGTTTAAGTTAGTATTTATTTACAAAATAATGACTAATTAAATTTAATTAATAAAAAATATTATTATTATTATTTTTTTGTTTTCTGGGTTTATTATGAAAAAATAATTATCTAGCTAATAATTAATAAAAAAAGAATAAAAAATAAAATAAGGCAAATGAAAAATAAAATGACAAAAATAAAATGCAAACCCAGGGGGGTTTGGGCCAGATTTGAGGGTTTGTTTAGAAATTTCCAGGCCCATTGGTTGCCAAGCCTGCGTTGACTTCTAGATCAGGTGTGAAAGTGTTGCCTGGGGTTCATGGTGTTCAGCGCTTCATAGCCATTGGATTGCTTGTTGAAGGACACATGGCATCTGGGCGCTGGAGGCACATGGTGGACTGCTTTTGGACATGCTGCATGAAATCACTTTAAACAAAATAATAGCAAGTATTTGGGGGACCTGGGATTCGAACCCAGGTCCCAAGGGACAATGCCTGCACGCCTTAGCCAGCTGAGCGGCGTGTTCAATTGAAATAATAATAATACACAAATAATATATTGGTGAATCAAACAATGCCCTGGAAAAAAAATAACGCGCGTTATTAATTTGAACTGGCCAATCAGACGCAAGCACTTCTTCATCTTCTCCAACAGCCCCTGTACATTTTCCTGCGGATTCGGTTCCGCAACAAAATTCGTTGCCTTCTCTTATAATGAGCTCCAGGCCACGAAAATGCCAACTTTGGCCATCATCCTGTTCGTCTCATCCTCCTAAATTCATCCATGGCTATGGCTTGTATCAATTATTCCTGTAAAACAAAACCCCAAATAGCAACCCCCAAAACCCTAGGTTCGGGTAGGGAGATCTAGGCTACCACAATACAATTGAATAATACAGGATGCATGGAAATTGAATGGTGAACGCAAATATGCTAAAATATTAAAGAAAAGGCGCAAGAATTAGAGGTTGAGATTCCATGTTCAGGGACGAGTTTGAGACAACTTACAGTGCTTGGTAGGTAGTCTTGAGACGTGGTATTGGTCTCTTTAGGTTCAGTGGATGGCAAGGAAGGATGTCACGTTCTCCTTTTGGCCTAAAAATGCTTGCAACCTCCTTTTGATCTCACACTTTTTTTGACAACTTTGCACTTTTGCTCTGGCCGTTTCAGTGATCTCTAGGTTGTGAATTAGGTTTGGCACACTTGCTTATGTATGTGGCAATCAGTTTTGATTCAAATATGGGCTTGTATCCTTGTGCAATTAAGTTTGGGATTCTTGTTGACCAGCATTGAAGAACATTCCATACTTCGAGCAAAACTTGGATTTTATGCTCAAAATGGCTTGGCACGAATTTGGTAGCTGGCATATGACACATAAAAGCTATTCAAACCAAAAGATGCTATTCCATTAATTTTTTTGATTTTATTTGAATTATTATAGATTTAAAATGAATTAAATCAATAAAAATTAAATAAAATAGAAAAATAAATGTTTGATCTTGAAATTAAGCATGGGACACGTGTATGGCATGACAAGGCTGAATCAAGTGGAAGAAAGTGGGCCCTTTTGTCAAAATTGAAGTTTTAAGGATAGTTGACTTTTGCCATTTCACAAAAATTTCCCAACTTCTCCAATGCATATCTTACTCAATTTTGATCATATGAACATGTTCTTGGAAATTTTGGAAAGGTCTTGAAGTCCTCTAACCAATGCCATTGGTCCCATGTCATTTGGATTTACCAATCTCAAGTTATGGTCTTTGACTTAAAATGCCTTTTTGTTGACTTTTGAAAATGACCCATAATGTAGAAATTGATAACTTTTTGTGAGAGCATTTCTTGGACTTAGAATGTGAAGATGAGTTATAGGAAATGTCAACCCCTTCAAAATGAACATTGGATGGGATTTTTCTGATGAACCATGAAAAAGTTATGCCTTGGTCAAGTTACAATTGACTTTTCAGCTGTCCAAAAATGGAAACTTTTGCATCTTGATGATTTTTGAGCCATTCTTGTGGAATCATGATAAAGACTTGATCAAATGATGATTGTGGCTTCAAAATAAGATGTTGACCAAAAATTTTGACTTTTGACTATAAAATGACCATTTTACCCCTACAGTTGATTGTGAAGCAATTAGGGCTTTTGACTGTGCAACTTGATGCTGTGAGCCTTGAAACTTGGCATGTAGATGCTTGACAATGTGTATAGGCCTATGGGATTTGATTGAGCCCTTGAAAACCTCAACTTCCTTGCAAGAACCAAAACCCTAATTTTGACTGGCTTAGGAGGATGGTTTGACTGTGCGACCCTTGAGTAGACTTGAGCAAATTGAGATGATGCTTGTCAAAACTTTGAAGAATATGGGAGGGAAAATTTTGGGGTACAACAGTTTCCCCTGTTCAATCTTCTTAGACCTGAGGATGTAGATTGGCTTGTGTGCCTTTCGTGATCCGAAGGTGGAAGATGATTGAACACTAGAGTGCCCAGAAATTTGCACTCACATAGTAGAATATCAGCAACGTGATGTCGGGAATGGGCTTACAGATGCCATTTGGAAAGATGGTGGATAGGAGTGGAGATGGGCTTATAGATGCCATCGGAAGGTCGATCGCGTAAGAGATTCCTTAGCAAGAACTTGTATATTTGAGAAAGAAAGATAATTTCCTGGCCTGCTTCAGGTGTTGATCTTCAGACTCTTCATGCAGATATGCCTTGGCTAGATACAGGTATCGAATCTACAAACAAAACGCTCACAGATATGCCCTGGCTAGATACAGGAATCGAATCTGGAATTTGTCGTCTACAGATATGCCCTGGCTAGATACAGGTATCGAATCTCTAAACTCTTCATGTAGATATGCCCTGGCTATATACAGGTGTCGAATCTACAATCAGTTACTCACAGATATGCCCTGGCTAGATACAGGAATCGAATCTGGAATTAGTCGTCTACAGATATGCCCTGGCTGGATACATGTATCGAATCTCTAAACTCTTCATACAGACATGCCCTGGCTAGATACAGGTGTCGAATCTATAATCAATCACTCACAGATATGCCCTAGCTAGATACAGGTGTCAAATCTAGAATTAGTCATCTACAGATATGCCCTGGGTAGATACAAGAATCGAATCTCTAAACTCTTCATGCAGACATGCCCTGGCTGGATACAGGTATCGAATATAAAATCTCACAGATATGCCCTGGCTGGATACAGGTGTCGAATCTGGAATTAGTCGTCTACAGATATGCCCTGGCTGGATACAGGAATCGAATCTCTAAACTCTTCATGCATACATGCCCTGGCTGGATACAGGTTTCGAATCTACAATCTCACAGATATGCCCTGGCTGGATACAGGTGTCGAATCTGGAATTAGTCGTCTACAGATATGCCCTGGCTGGATACAGGAATCGAATCTCTAAACTCTTCATGCATACATGCCCTGGCTGGATACAGGTATCGAATCTACAATCAGTCACTCACAGATATGCCCTGGCTAGATACAGGAATCGAATCCGGAATTAGTCGTCTACAGATATGCCCTGGCTGGATACAGGAATCGAATCTGGAATTAGTCGTCTACAGATATGCCCTGGCTAGATACAAGAATCGAATCCGGAATTGGTCGTCTACAGATATGCCCTGGCTGGATACATGAATCGAATCTCTAAACTCTTCATGCAGACATGCCCTGGCTGGATATAGGTATCGAATCTACAATCAGTTACTCACAGATATTCCCTGGCTAGATACAGGAATTGAATCCGGAATTAGTCGTCTACAGATATGCCCTGGCTGGATACAGGAATCGAATCTCTAAACTCTTCATGCAGACATGCCCTGGATGGATACAGGTATCGAATCTACAATCTCACAGATATGCCCTGGCTGGATATAGGTATCGAATCTGGAACTGCGAAAGTTGATAGTAATCATCTTTGGATTGACCTTTTTCCTGAAAAGGCAGAACATTAGTTGTATGCAATGTCATGATGTATGAAATGCATGATGTCATGATGTTCTCAAAAATAAATGAGATCGTGTGATGTGATGCGTATATGCATGCATTATGTATGTAAGCAGGATGTATGAAATGTGAAATGTCTATAAATGTATTTTCGTCTAGGAAAATAAATCCTTGACGAATGCCGGGAAGTTAAATCCTGGGCTGATGTTGAAGAGTAGAGTTCTTCGTTTCCGCTGGGGGATGATGAGTGCAAGAATGAACCGGTAGGAGAAGATGACTCCGTTGGGGAATAAACTTGTTGGAGAGATTACTCTGCGGGGAATTACTCTGTGGGAGAGATACTTCGTTGAGGTTTTAATGAGATCTCCGCTGGGGATTCCGTTGATAAGTTGTATTGGGGAATTTGATGAACTACGCTGGGGATAGGAAGAACTTCGCCGAGGACGATCCTTCCGTTGTAATTGGCTGAAGATAACCCAGTTATAAGCTCTGGTGGGGAATAACCTTTGAACATGGTCGGAGAGAGATGTGTGTACTCTGTAGGTGATAAGCTTCCAGAATCTACTGGGGATAAGCTTTCAGAATCTACTGGGGAGGATGATTCAACTCTCCTGGGGAAACTTTGGATTGTACTGGGGAAGTGGCTCCACTGAATGTCTATATTCCGCCGGGGAAAAATCTTATATTAAGACTGCCGGGGATGCTTGCTTAGGAACATCTGTATACTCCGCTGGGGAATGTTGAGATTTTCTGGGGGTACCCAACTTCCTTAAGGCTGTCAGTAGACTAACTCTGCTTGGGGAGAGTGTTGCTGACTTGCTGGAGATACTATGCCTTTTTGGGACTGATGGGAGACCAACTCTGCTCGGGGAGAGTATTGACTGACTCTGGTCTTACCCTTCGGTGAGTGAAGGTATCCTGGTTATATTCTTCAGCCGAACCTACCTTAGTACCTTGGTGGATAGAGCAACTAGATCGCTTAGACAACTCATTATTGCCCCTGTTTCTGATGTCACTTGTAATTAGTCCTTTGTTTCGTATGCAAGTATTTATGATTTAGCAATTAATGTCAAATGCATATATCAAAAATGAACATTGGACGTTCTTTGCAAAACAAAACAGAAAAAAAGGAAAACAATTGGCAATTTGTCTGGAAAAGTGGATTTGTATTGATTTTTGGAATTTGCCTGTAAATAGGCGTTTTGTGTACAAGAGGCTGACGTCCTAGTAAGAGAACGCCGCCGAGCAAAATAGAGTTTATACAATTTTGAAAAAGGAAACAAAACAGCTATGTGAAAAATCCCACTGGGTTCCAACTCTGCTATCGCCTTTATGTCTTCAAGCGTCTCATCACTTTGCTGCTTAGTTGGAGATGAAGCTGATTGCTTGATGCCGTCTGAACCTAATAGTTGATACCGAACTCTGGATGCAAGGTGATCCAATGAGACATAGTATTACGCTTTTATCCCTAACTTTTGCCTGGACCGCCCTTTCGGGTTTTCAGTCCACCGGGATACCCATTTTTGCCCAAGCCGCCTTTTCAGGTTTTCGACTTGCCGGGTGTACAGATTTTTTCATTTCATCCCTTATTTTTTCCCGAACCCTTTTGGTTCGCCGGGAAGCCCTTATTTTTGCCTAGGTGTGTCAACCTAGCGGGTCTTTAATTCATGCGTAGTATATTTTTACTATGTCTTCATTGGCGGGGTGAGGAAGGTCGTCACCATCCATGGTGGTTAGAATCATAGCTCCTCCTGAGAAGATATGTTTAACCACAAATGGCCCTTCGTATATAGGGGTCCATTTTCCCCTGGGATCACTTTGAGGAAGAATGATGCTCTTGATTACCAGGTCCCCGACTTGATACTCTTGTCGTCTGACTTTCTTTTTAAATGCCCTGATCATCCGTTTTTGGTATGTTTGACCATGACAAATAGCGGTGAGTCTCTTTTCATCAATCAGGTTTAATTGATCATAGCCGGGTCTGGATCCAGTCATCTTCGCTCAAACCTGCATCCTTCATTATCCGGAGAGAGGGTATCTGGACTTCAATAGGCAAGACTGCCTCCATGCCATATATCAAGGAAAAGGGTGTTGCCCCTGTTGACGTCAGTGCTGAGGTACGGTACCCATGAAGAGAAAACGGTAACATCTCGTGCCAATCTTTGTAAGTCACTGTCATCCTCTGCACAATCTTCTTAATATTCTTATTTGCCGCTTCGACAGCCCCATTCATCTTCGGCCGGTAGGGAGAAGAGTTGTGGTGCTGTATCTTGAATTGCTCGCAGAGCTCACTGATCATCTTATTGTTAAGATTGGTACCATTATCCGTAATGATCCTCTCCGGTACACTGTATCGACAGATCAGGTTATGCCGAATGAACCGTGCCACGACGTTCTTGGTTACAGTAGCATAGGAAGCTGCTTCAACCCACTTTGTGAAGTAATCAATTGGTACCAGGATGAAGCGATGCCCGTTGGATGCCATAGGTCTGATCTCTCCGTTCATATCAATGCCCCACATTGAAAAAGGCCAAGGTACTGTCAAGACGTTCAGAGGTACTGGAGGAACGTGCACCTTATCAGCATAGATCTGGCACTTATGACACGTCCGAGAATGTTGGTAATAGTCGGCTTCCATTGTGGACCAGAAATATCCTGCCCGAAGGATTTTCTTTTCCATGGTATGTCCACTGGAATGTGTTCCGAAGGTACCTTCATGTAGCTCTGCCATGATCCTTTCTGCTTCAGTCTTGTCCACACAACGCAATAAGGTCGAATCATGGTTTCGCTTGTACAAAATGCCATTGCTGAGGAAGAACTTTGCTGCGAACCTTCTCAGAAACTTCTTGTCATTAGCGGATGTACCCTCGGGGTATTCTTGAGCTTCCAAGTACCTCTTCACTTCATGATACCAAGGTTTTTCAGTTACCTCTTCAGCCTCAAGATCACAGCAATACGCAGGTTCATCCAATTTCCAGATAATGATCCGGGGAGCCTCGTTGTCCCATTTGACTTTGAACATGGAAGACATCGTAGCCAGCGCGTCTGCCAACTGATTCTCCTCTCTTGGGAAGTGTTCAAAAGTTATCTCCTCGAAGTGGGGAATCAACATCAACACATACTCTTTGTAAGGAATAAGATTCGGGTGTTTCATATCCCACTCGCCTTTGATCTGATTGATCACAAGAGCGGAATCTCCGAAGACACTCAGAAACTTAATCCTTAAGTCAATTGCAGCTTGAAGACCCATGACACATGCTTCATACTCCGCCATGTTGTTGGTGCAGTTGAAACATAGTCGGGCAGTGAGTGGAGTATGAGTGCCTTTAGGGGATATGATCACAACGCCGATACCATTACCCAAAGCGTTCGAGGCTCTGTCAAAGTGCATAGACCATCGGGATCCCTCCTCAGGTCCTTCATCTGGTCCAGGTACTTCACAATCAGTCACCACCATGATATTCTCGTCTGGAAATTCAAAGTTCATAGATTAGTAGTCATCCATTGCCTGGTGTGCCAAATGGTCTGCCAATACACTTCCCTTGATTGCTTTTTGAGTCGTGTACTGGATGTCATATTCTGTCAAGATCATCTGCCATCTTGCTATTCTTCTGGACAAGGCAGGATTTTCGAATATGTACTTTATTGGATCCATTTTTGAAATCAATAGAGTAGTGTGAGTCAACATATACTGTCTCAGCCGGCGAGCAGCCCATACCAAAGCGCAACAAGTTTTCTCGAGCAGTGAGTATCGGGTCTCACAGTTGGTAAAATTTTTGCTAAGGTAATAAATGGCGTGCTCTTTTCGGCCAGACTCGTCATGCTTCCCCAGTACACACCCCATTGAGCTGTCAAGTACTGTCAAGTATAGTATTAGAGGTCTCCCTTCAACCGGTGGCATAAGAATGGGTGGTTCTTGGAGATAATCTTTGATTCCGTCGAAAGCGGCCTGACATTCATCGTTCCAACGTACCACTTGATCTTTCTTCAGCAACTTGAAGATTGGTTCACAGGTAGCAGTTAGATGTGAGATGAATCGGGCAATATAGTTCAGCCGTCCTAGAAAGCCTCTGACTTCTTTCTCTGTCTTGGGAGTTGGCATCTCTTGTATGGCTTTCACCTTGGCAGGGTCCACTTGAATACCTTTGTCACTTACGACGAAGCCTAGCAATTTTCCAGATCTCACCCCGAAGGTGCACTTGTTCGGATTCAATCTCATCTTGTACAACTTCAACCGGTCAAAGAGCTTCTATAGATGGTCAAGGTGTTCCTCCTCAGTTTGGGACCTTGCAATCATATCATCGACGTATACTTCAATCTCATGATGTATCATGTCATGAAACAAAGCGACCATGGCACGTTGGTAGGTTTCCCCAGCATTTTTCAACCCAAAAGGCATGACCTTGTAGCAAAAGGTGCCCCACTGAGTAACAAAAGTGGTCTTCTCCATGTCTTCAGGAGCCATCTTGATTTGGTTATATCCGGAGAAACCGTCCATGAAGGAGAACACCTTGTGCTGAGCAGTATTGTCAACCAGAACGTCAATGTGAGGCGGAGGGAAATCATTCTTGGGGCTTGCCCTGTTCAAATCCCTGTAATCAACACACATTCGGACTTTACCATCCTTCTTCGGTACTGGAACCACGTTGGCAACCCACTGAGGGTAAGAAGTCACTGCTAGAAAACCGGCGCCAAATTGTTTCATAACCTCAGCTTTGATTTTCTCGGACATCTCTGGACGCATACGGCGAACCTTCTGTTTAACCGGAGGGAAGTCTTCCTTGGTAGGCAGGTGATGAACCACAATGTCGGTATCCAACCCAGGCATGTCTTCGTAAGACCAGGCAAAGATTTCCACATAGTCATGCAGCATCTGAATCAACCATTGTTTCACACTGAGCTCCAGATTGGCACCAATCTTGACTTCCTTTCTGTCTGTCTCAGTACCCAGATTTACCGTTTCCACTGGCTCTTCATGTGGCTGAATGGCCCTCTCTTCCTGAAGCAGCAGTCTTGCAAGCTCACCAGGCACTTCACAATCATCTTCACCTTCGTCTTCGGCTAAGTTGATCAGATTTTCGAAGTCATAACTGGTAGTAGCAGAGTCGTTACCTGTGAGATCCAGAGTGGATTGGAACCTGTATAAGTGAGTGTGTGTAAATATAGCTGTTTTGCAATATGTAATAAAGAAAGACAAGGAGCGCAAGATTTGAAATGTAAAAAAAACGTCCAATGCTTTTATTAATGATATATGAAAGTGACACACGAAAGCCCTCACAAATGAGGCCACGGTGCCCCGGGTAAGACACCGGGCCATAAAGTTTCAAATTATTGTTTGTTACAAATTCAAAACAAAGGAGTTCATTACTGAGTGACAAAAGTAATAGGTACGAAGTCTTTCACAGCCCAGTTGCTTGGTCCACTGTTGGTCGTTGGGTTGATCCAGCTGTCGAATTCAGATTCCTCCACGTCGTCGTCATCCCCAATAGCATTTACTCCATGGTTGGGCATGGGAGCTGTCACCACATTAGGCCTTCCGGGCGCCTCGAACTGTACCTCTTTAGCATCAATAAGGTCTTGAACCTTATTCCTCAGAGCCCAATAATCATCTGTGTTATGCCCCGAGCTGTCAGAGTGATAAGCGCAGCGGGCGTTGGGGTTGTACTTCGGAGAGGTTGTGTTCACTACCTTCGGAGCTTCTTTGACAGTTACCAGATTGGTTGACAGTAGTTGCGGCAATATCTGAGACAGGGCCATGCTGAGCCGAGTGTACTGCCTTTTGGGTCTCTCACCCCTTGGATGGTTGTATTGCTGAGGAGCAGCAGCAGGCTTTGAAATTACCACCACGTTGACAGCTTGGCGGCGTTCCGGTTTGTTCTGTATCCTTGGACCATACACAACACTAGCTTCCTTCTTGAAGGCTTCTTTTCAGTACTCGAGGAGGCACCTTTCTGTATCTTCCCCGACTTGATCCCAACTTCTATCCTTTCACCAGTCAGAATGAGGTCTATGAACCCTGCAGAAGAATTACCAATCAGATGGTTGAAGAATGGACCAGACAGGATCCCCAAGAACATGTCCACGAGTTCACGGTCAGTCAACGGTGGCTGCACCCTGCCAGCCAGGTCTCTCCACTTTTGCGCGTACTCCTTAAAACCTTCACCCATCCCAAGTGACATACCTTGGAGTTGGGTACGCATGGGAGCGAGGTCGGAATTATACTGATACTGCTTATAAAATGCAGTAGCCAAGTCCCCCCAGTTACGAATATTGGTTCCATCCAGCTGATAGAACCATTCGAGTTGAGTCCCCGAAAGACTCTCCTGGAAGAAATGGATCCATAAGTTCTTGTCTGCAGTGTAAGGTTGGATCTTCCTTACATAAGATCTGAGATGCAGCTTAGGGCAGGAAGCCCCGTCATACTTCACAAAGGCAGGTGCCTTGAACTTGTGTGGAATCACCACCCCAGAAGATAAACCTAGATCTCCAAAATCCAACCCAGGCACACGTTGAATCTCTATAGCATTTAACCGGTCCTCCAGCTGTTTGTACCTGTCTTCAGCAGGAGGGTACTGTTCATCATTGAAATTTGTCTCGTTGTTGGAGACCACGGGACTAGGAACCTCTCTCCCTTAGGGACTATCCTTCCCTGCAGAGGAAGTAGCCTGATCAGCCTCATTCTGCAGTGTATTCCCAAACCTTCGTCCAGTGTTAAACAGCACAGTCCTCTTCTTCTTCTTCTTCTTCAAGAGCAGAGTCTTCAACTCCTGTTGACCCTGGGCTAAACTCATGACCAGCTCCTGGAACTGGGCGTTCTGGGCCTAGAGGGCCTTGATAGCTTGTTCAGTAGTAGGCTCGGAAGACATGATGATTGAGTGAGTGCTGAAATAAACAGCGAAGAAGATTAAGCAACATGTAGAAAAAGGGTACCTGTTATGCACATGATGCATGATATGCTATTTATGCAATGCATTCAAGGGTTCGAAAGTTCAAATTTGTTGTAGACAAAAAGGAACACACGTTATATTTAGAAATAATATGTTCAGTACATCAGGGCCTCATGGGCGAAACATTACAAAAATAATTAATCCCAAAAGACACTGCGCATCCTCTTTGGAGCGATGTAGGTATTGAGATTCTTTTCCTCGTGAAGTAGACGGGTGAGCTCCAAGACCTTCTTCTCACTGGCATGTAGACTGGCTTCAAGAGAATTTCGTTCTTCCTTGAGTTGGATCCAGCTCTTTTGCATTTCTTCCCAAGATGTTGGCATGTCAGGATGTTGAATGGTATAGGGCACCTCTCCTTCCAAAACAGGCTCTTTGATCACGGGGAGAACATGAGGATATGGCATCACCAGCTTCTGGGAGTGGGCTCGTACCCACTTGAGATAAGGCTCAAGGGGGATAGAGTTCTTGTGCCCCAGTGTCTTGCTGTCTACCTTGTTGGGCATCCTCCAAGCTCTGATAAATCTCTGAAGAAGTCCTTGTGCATCGTTGTCGAAGTCAAAAACTATGTCAGGAATCAACATGTCATGAGGGCCATCCCTCCGAGCATATCCAAACTGTCTCAAAGCCAGACATGGGTTGTAAGTAATGCCCCCTCTAATTCCAAGTAAAGGAACATTAGGAAACTCTCCGCAATGATCAATGATAGTGACATTTTCTCTGGACCGAGAACACCAATGTATATCAGCATGTGTAAGAGTCATCAATCGTTGTGACCATCTCAAACCCCGCTCGTTCTTCAAAACTGATTGTGGAAGGTGCGAAATAAACCACCTTGCCAGGAGAGGAGTGCAGCACATGAGAACACCTCTCTTTCTCATGGTTCGAGTGTAACATGAGTGGAGGATGTCCCCAAGCAACGTAGGTATAGGATTCCTGGACATGAAGATCTTGACAGCATTGATATCTATAAGCTGATCTGGATTCGGGAACAATACCAACCCATAGACAAGGAGTGCCACAACTTCTTCAAAGGCTTGTAGGTCAAGGTAATTCCAACATTCTTGGGCCTTCTCAAACAGGAACTTTACCAAGAATCCTTTGATACCACTTCTAACTTCCCAGTGTCCCTTGATGTCAGATGGTTGTAGACGTAGTGCTTTAGCAACCTCTTCAAGTTTTGGCTCCTTTTCTGTACCGTTGTAGGGTAGTTGACTAAGGATAGGAATCTTCAGAAGTTGAGAAAACTCTTCCAAAGTAGGCACCAATTGATAATCTGGGAAAGTAAAACAGTGGTGCAAAGGGTCAAAGAACTGGAACAAAACTTTCACCATATCCTCTTCAATGTTGGTATTGACCAAGCTGATGAGTCTACCATGCCTTTCGCTGAAGGAAGAGTTCTCAGGAATCCTGGATGTAAGCTCCTTAAGCTGAGGAGGGATCCTTACAAGGTTGACCTGAATTGTCTTTCTGTGGATAGTTTCCACGTCCTACAAAACAAGAACAAAGATGAAGATTAGAACCCTTGAAGTGGTTAGTGAATGCATATGATGCTATATGATGCTATGATGTTATGACAATGACACACCACAAGTATTCACAAAAAGCGAACATGATAAGGCACACAAGTCACACCAGACAACCCTTAGAGTTTAGGCCAGCATGAGGTTTGGGGTACTACCCTCTTGAAGTTGGTGGGCTCAAAACCTGTCCTATCAAAAGTAACCGGGTTCTAAGGAGCTCAATATCATTGGGTTGTTTTCTATGTTCATTGTTTTGATTTAGCCACTGAACTGGCGATCAAAATATTCCAAGAAAACAACCCTCAATGAGTGTAGTATCGAGTATCTACCAACTTCAGACTGCACCAAAGTCGGTCATCTCACTACCCCTAAAGAGGCCAGGATGGTCAAGTAAGGTTCCTAAGGTCAGTTGATGCTTCACGACACCACGCGGCGGCCCCATACTCTCCTTGACTTGACTCAAGGGTTACCGGTACTCACCAAAGTGCCACATCAACGTAGCAAACTACTTCAACCGTGTCGGTATACCCCACACAGTTCCCTCACAGTTTGTTGCTACTTTCTAAAAGGTATCCCCCAGATCCGGGTTAGGATCTATGAAACTCCCAGACAGGCCCACAATATTAAAGCAATCAAAACAAGCAATTGAAAACATAAGAGTGATCTAATCCTAACGTACACCTCACTTTTTATCTTCCCCAGCAGAGTCGCCAGTTCTGTGATCGGTGGAAATAGAACTGACTGTTTTTTAGCTGGTTTCGCGAAATGTCGTGGTAAGCAAGAGTCGCCACCGTCTTTTATGTTCTCCAATATGGAAAGGACAAAAGCACATCAAAATTCCTTCTTTGAGAATGCTTCTTGGTCCGGGAGGTAGATTTATAGAAAGGGAAGGTATTAACACCCTTTCTATCCGTGGTTATCCACGGGCTCTTAGGTACTTGCTCTTATGTTTTCAAAAGATGTTTGCTTTTCAACTGTGTGTGGGTTTTGAAAAAGTTCGTTTGAAAAACTTCTAAGTAACTCTTGTATCAGTCCTCAAGAGTGTATGAAGTGTTTTGTTTGAAAACTTTTTGAAAGTGTGGGGTGCGAAAAGATGTTTTTTTGTTTGTTTTGAACGAGCAAGTACCCAGGAGAATCTACCTACTCTAAGGAATTAGGCTGTGTAAGAGTCCTTTAGATAGTGCTATCCCACCATTGAGAGGTAGGTAGCACCATCGTTGGAGTTATACGGGTCAATTCGATTAAGGGACAATGCGGTCACCAAAGCAATGGTAGGACGCCTTAGTTGTAACCCTAATGTCCTAGATCCTTTTTATCCGAGGCAACCGTTTCGAGGCAACTGGATCTTAGACAGGAGGGCGACCTCTAAAACACCCTATACTTAACGACCACGTTCGAGGCAACCAGTGAGGCGTACCCTAGGAGTGGCATGTGCATGTGTGTTGTTTCAGTTTATATTTATCTTTGAACATGTTATTTGTGAGCTACAGATTGATTTTATTTGTCATACAAGTCTTTCATGCATATTAACAGTTAAGAGTGCGGAAAATAAAGTGCGAAAAAGGTAAATCTAGCTATTACAAGGCGCGGGTCTATACATCGCCAAAAACAAAAACCCGTTTTGAAAATAAGTGCGAAAAAAGTAAATAAAGCGATAAAACCTAATTACATATTACATTTCCAGAGCAGATACATAAATAATGAATTAAAAAATAAATACGCGCGCGAAAGAATGAATCGGGACGTCCTTAGGGTTTTGACCCTTTTTTGAGAAAGAATGAGATTTGTCCTTTTTTGCAATTAATGAAATTAAGCCTAATTATTAATTAATTAAAAGAAAAAAATGTTTTTGTATTTTTATGTTTTTAATGAAATAAGATAAAAAGAGGAAATTAAAAGTGTCAAAAGAAAAACCTAAGTCTAAATAATTTTATTTATTGTAAAAAGAAAATTAAAATTTAAACCTAATTAAACTAAATTAGTTTAAGTTAGTATTTATTTACAAAATAATGACTAATTAAATTTAATTAAAAAAAATATTATTATTATTATTTTTTTGTTTTCTGGGTTTATTATGAAAAAATAATTATCTAGCTAATAATTAATAAAAAAAGAATAAAAAATAAAATAAGGCAAATGAAAAATAAAATGACAAAAATAAAATGCAAACCCAGGGGGGTTTGGGCCAGATTTGAGGGTTTGTTTAGAAATTTCCAGGCCCATTGGTTGCCAAGCCTGCGTTGACTTCTGGATCAGGTGTGGAAGTGTTGCCTGGGGTTCATGGTGTTCAGCGCTTCATAGCCATTGGATTGCTTGTTGAAGGACACATGGCATATGGGCGCTGGAGGCACATGGTGGACTGCTTTTGGACATGCTGCATGAAATCACTTTAAACAAAATAATAGCAAGTATTTGGGGGACCTGGGATTCGAACCCAGGTCCCAAGGGACAATGCGTGCACGCCTTAGCCAGCTGAGCTGCGTGTTCAATTGAAATAATAATAATACACAAATAATATATTGCTGAATCAAACAATGCCCTGGAAAAAAAAATAACGCGCGTTATTAATTTGAACTGGCCAATCAGACGCAAGCACGTCTTCATCTTCTCCAACAGCCCCTGTACATTTTCCTGCGGATTCGGTTCCGCAACAAAATCCGTTGCCTTCTCTTATAATGAGCTCCAGGCCACGAAAATGCCAACTTGGGCCATCATCCTGTTCGTCTCATCCTCCTAAATTCATCCATGGCTATGGCTTGTATCAATTATTCCTGTAAAACAAAACCCCAAATTGCAACCCCCAAAACCCTAGGTTCGGGTAGGGAGATCTAGGCTACCATAATACAATTGAATAATACAGGATGCATGGAAATTGAATGGTGAATGCAAATATGCTAAAATATTAAAGAAAAGGCACAAGAATTAGAGGTTGAGATTCCATGTTCAGGGACGAGTTTGAGACAACTTACAGCGCTTGGTAGGTAGTCTTGGGACGTGGTATTGGTCTCTTTAGGTTCAGTGGATGGCAAGGAAGGATGTCACGTTCTCCTTTTGGCCTGAAAATGCTTGTAACCTCCTTTTGATCTCACACTTTTTTTGACAACTTTGCACTTTTGCTCTGGCCGTTTCAGTGATATCTAGGTTGTGAATTAGGTTTGGCACGCTTGCTTATGTATGTGGCAATCAGTTTTGATTCAAATATGGGCTTGTATCCTTGTGCAATTAAGTTTGGGATTCTTGTTGACCACCATTGAAGAACATTCCATACTTGGAGCAAAACTTGGATTTTATGCTCAAAATGGCTTGGCACAAATTTGGTAGCTGGCATATGACACATAAAAGCTATTCAAACCAAAAGATGCTATTCCATTAATTTTTTTGATTTTATTTGAATTATTATAGATTTAAAATGAATTAAATCAATAAAAATTAAATAAAATAGAAAAATAAATGTTTGATCTTGAAATTAAGCATGGGACACGTGTATGGCATGACAAGGCTGAATCAAATGGAAGAAAGTTGGCCCTTTTGTCAAAATTGAAGTTTTAAGGATAGTTGACTTTTGCCATTTCACAAAAATTTCCCAACTTCTCCAATGCATATCTTGCTCAATTTTGATCATATGAACATGTTCTTAGACATTTTGGAAAGGTCTTGAAGTCCTCTAACCAATGCCTTTGGTCCCATGTCATTTGGATTTACCAATCTCAAGTTATGGTCTTTGACTTAAAATGCCTTTTTGTTGACTTTTGAAAATGACCCATAATGTAGAAATTGATAACTTTTTGTGAGAGCATTTCTTGGACTTGGAATGTGAAGATGAGTTGTAGGAAATGTCATCCCCTTCAAAATGAACATTGGATGGGATTTTTCTGATGAACCATGAAAAAGTTATGCCTTGGTCAAGTTACAGTTGACTTTTCAGCTGTCCAAAAATGGAAACTTTTGCATCTTGATGATTTTTGAGCCATTCTTGTGGAATCATGATCAAGACTTGATCAAATGATGATTGTGGCTTCAAAATAAGATGTTGACCAAATATTTTGACTTTTGAATGTAAAATGACCATTTTACCCCTATAGTTGATTGTGAAGCAATTATGGCTTTTGACTGTGCAACTTGATGCTGTGAGCCTTGAAACTTGGCATGTAGATGCTTGAAAATGTGTATAGGCCTATGGGATTTGATTGAGCCCTTGAAAACCTCAACTTCCTTGCAAGAACCAAAACCCTAATTTTGACTGGCTTAGGAGGATGGTTTGACTGTGCAACCCTTGAGTAGACTTGAGCAAATTGAGATGATGCTTGTCAAAACTTTGAAGAATATGGGAGGGCAAATTTTGGGGTACAACACATGTTCTTACAATTTTTGTCATTTTCTCATTAATGCAAAGACGGCTGAAAGCACTCAAGTGTCTAAGCTAGTTTCTTGGAAAATGGAATATTGCAAGGAAACACGCAAGCATTTAATGCTCTCCAACTTTTCTGAAGGCAACAACGGTCTTATTGTTCCTACTATAAATAGAAGGAAATTTATTGCAAGCTAACTAACAAGTTAACCAATCAATTTTCAAAATAGAAGCAAGAAACTACGTGAAAGATTCTGGGCTCACAAACTCTTTGTTCATACACTTTGTGCAATTTATTCTAAGTGAAAAATCACAGTTGTGATATAGCTTGATTAGAAGAAAATTTTTATTTCACTATTTGTAAAGATTAATCTCTTGTAATTTCTCCTTGAGAGACCAAGTTTGGTCAGATTTCTCAAGCAGACTAGGACTAGATTTAAGTCTTAGTGGTGTTAGTCACTTGTAAGATTACTTGTGCATTGTTAGTCATAACAGTTGTTGTGTGTTTGTAATCAGTTGATTATAATGAATTAAGTCCTTGTTGAGAAAGGCGAAATCACCTTGACGGGTGGACTGGAGTAGTTTGAGTTCAAATGAACCAGGATAAAAATAACCTTGTCATTCCAATATTGTTGAGCTTTGTTTTGAAAAGAAAAAGAGTCACTTATTCAACCCCCTACCTTCTAAGTGTTTTCTTACCCCTTCAATTGGTATCAGAGCTTGACTCTGAGCACAACACTTAACCGTATCAGGAAAAGATCCAGAAGAAAACACAATGGCCGCTGAACAAAACAATAATAGTTACAACAAACCTCCAGTGTTTGATGGAGAAGATTTTGAGTACTGGAAAGACAGACTAGAAAGTTTCTTTCTAGGTCATGATAGTGATCTATGGGATATAGTCTTGGATGGTTACACACATCCTACTGACTCAGAAGGAAACAAAGTTGACAGAAAAAATATGGATAGACTACAAAAAGCTGATTTTAAAAATCATCATAGAGCTAGAAATATTTTTCTAAATGCTATCTCTAAAGTAGAATATGAAAAAATCACTAATAGAGATACAACGCATGATATGTTTGAATCTCTTAAAATGACTCATGAAGGAAACGCTCAAGTTAAGGAGTCTAAATCTCTGGCTTTAGTTCAGAAGTATGAAGCCTTCAAAGTTGAAGAAAGTGAGTCTATAGAAGCAATGTTCTCTAGGTTTCAAACTCTGATCGCTGGTCTGGGATTTTTGAACAAGGTATATACCAAAGCAGATCATGTGAAAAAGATCATCAGAAACTTGCCCATAAGATGGGCACCAATGGTCACTTCTTTCAAAGTTTCAAAAGATCTGAACAATGTGTCTTTGGAGGAACTCATCAGCGCTCTCAGAAGTTATGAGATTGAACTGGATGAGAACGAGCCTCAGAAGAAAGGTAAGTCTCTGGCCCTTAAATCAATTAAGAAATTTGATACTAACGCTTTTCAGGCTGAAGAGGAAAACTTTGAAGAATCAGCGTCAGAAGAAGACGAACTATCCTTACTCTCCAAAAGGATCAATCATTTGTGGAAGCACATACAAAAGAAGTTCAGGAACTTCAAGAAGTCAGAAGATAAAACATAATCTTCTGGACACAAAAAGTCAAACAGAAGAGAGATCATCTGTTATGAATGCAAAGAACCTGGTCACTACAAAAGTGATTGTCCAAAGCTTCAAAAAGAAAAACCAAAGAAGAGGTTTGGTAAGAAGAAAGGGATTATGGCAACATGGGATGACTCATATTCTTCTGAAGATGAATCTGGTTCTGAAGATGAAAATGCCAACCTAGCTCTGATGGCTATCACAACAGATGACTCAGACTGTGAGTCAGAACAAAGAGAGGTATTTTCTGAATTCTCTAGAGATGAACTTGCTGATAGTTTATCAGAACTTCTGGAAAACTATAGTCAGCTCAAAATCAAATACAAGAAACTCAAGAAGAGTCTTGCATCTGATCTTGAGAAACTTGAAACAGAAAAATCTGAACTTTTAGAAAACAATTTTAAACTTAAAAAGGAAATTCAAAATGTTCAAACGAATTTTAGTTTAGAGTCTGTGTCTAGTTCAAAAGATATTATGAAAGAATATGACTATAGCTTTCAATCTTTTCTAGCTAAAGGCATAGATAGAAGCAAAATGGCTTCAATGATCTATGGAGTTAGTGGGAAAAACAGAAGAGGAATTGGATATGAACCTCCCAAAGGGAAGGAGACATACATACCAAAACTTGTTGCTAAAATGACTTTCAATTACAAACCTCTGAATAAACAATTCAAGTTTGGACACTTACATGATATAAAATATACATCACATTATGGAAACTCTTATGCTAACCCAAAGTTCAAACAGAACTTTAAACACTCTAACCCAAAAGGACCCAAAAAGATATGGGTACCTAAGGATAAAATAATATTTGTTACAGATGTTCTTAACAGCTCAATTGAGACACCAGTCATGGTGCCTGGACTCTGGGTGCTCACGACACATGACGGGAAAAAGGTCTATGTTCCAAATCCTGGAACTTAAAGCTGGAGGAGACGTGAAGTTTGGAGGTAATAAGAAAGGGAAGATTATTGGTTCTGGAACCATTGGAAACGGCAACCTTCCTTCTATCTCTAATGTTTTATTAGTAGAAGGATTAGCTCATAATCTATTGTCCATAAGTCAATTAAGTGACAATGGTTATGATATTATCTTCAATCAAAATTCCTGTAAAGTTGTAAGTCAAAAAGATGGATCAATCTTCTTTTCTGGCAAGAGAAAGAACAACATTTACAAAATTGATTTATCAGATCTTAAATCTCAAAACGTCAAATGCATTTTGTCTGTTAGCAATGAGCAATGGGTATGGCACAGAAGATTGGGACATGTCAGTCTTAGAAAAATCTCTCAACTAAATAAATTAAATTTAGTCAGAGGACTTCCCAATCTGAAGTATAACTCAGAAGCTCTGTGCGAAGCATGCCAAAAAGGAAAATTTTAAAAACCTTCCTTTAAATCTAAAAATGTTGTCTCTTCCTCTAAGCCATTAGAGTTACTTCATATTGATCTGTTTGGGCCAGTTAAAACTGCATCCATCAGAGGCAAGAAGTATGGATTGGTCATCGTTGATGACTTCAGCAGATGGACATGGGTAAAGTTTTTAAAACACAAAGATGAGTCACATTATGTATTCATTGACTTCTGTACTCAAGTGCAAAATGAAAAAGTTTTTAAAATCACAAAAGTCAGAAGTGATCATGGTGGTGAATTTGAAAATCATTATTTTGAAAAGTATTTTAAAGAAAATGGTATTGTTCATAATTTTTCTTGTCCTAGAACTCCCCAGCAAAATGGAGTTGTAGAAAGAAAGAATAGAACATTACAAGAAATGGCTAGAACCATGACCAATGAAACTAATATGGCAAAGCACTTTTGGGCAGAAGCTGTGAACACATCGTGTTACATTCAGAATAGAATCTCTATAAGACCTACTCTTGAAAAGACTCCCTGTGAATTGTGGAAAAACAGAAAGCCCAACATTTCTTATTTTCATCCTTTTGGATGTACTTGTTTTATTCTGAACACCAAAGAAACTCTAAACAAGTTTGATTCCAAAGCACAAAAGTGTTTCCTGCTTGGATATTCTGAACGCGCAAAAGGATATAGAGTATACAACACAAAAACTCTGATTGTTGAAGAATCAATCAAAGTCAGGTTTGATGATAAGCTTGGCCATCAACAGCCAAAGCAAATTGATTTTTTTGTAGGTACGGAAGATCATCCCTCAAACTATGAAACATCAGAAGCAAAGAAAGACTCAGAAGAAAAAGAAGACTCATCAGATCATCCTCTTGACAATGCTCTGGACAACCTCAGAACCTCTGATCAACCCACTTTGAAAAGGTTTCCTAGAACATCTTCAGTTCACAAAGAAGACGTAATCATTGGAAGAAAAGAAGATACCATCAGAACAAGATCCTCTCTCTGAATCAATGAAGAATCTTTGTTTGGTTTGGTCTCTCTAATTGATCCAACTTCCATTGATGAAGCTCTGAAAGATAATGATTGGATCTTAGCAATGCAAGAAGAACTCAATCAATTCTCCAGAAATGATGTATGGAATCTAGTTCCAAGACCCAAAGGATTCAATGTTATAGGAACCAAATGGGTTTTCAGAAACAAACTAAACGAGCAAGGAGAAGTAATCAGAAACAAAGCACGACTGGTTGCACAGGGTTATAGTCAACAGAAGGAATTGATTATAATGAAACCTTTTCCCCAGTCGCTAGGTTAGAGTCTATAAGATTATTAATTTCTTTTGTTGTACAAAATAACATTTCATTATATCAAATGGATGTTAAAAGTGCATTTCTAAATGGCTATATTGAAGAAGAAGTATATGTCCATCAACCTCCTGGATTTAATGATTCAAAACATCCAGAATATGTTTTTAAATTAAAAAAGTCTTTGTATGGTTTAAAACAAGCTCCCAGAGCTTGGTATGATCGTCTGAGTAATTTTCTTTTAGAAAAATATTTTACCAGAGGGAAAGTGGACACAACTCTTTTCAGAAAGAATTTTAAAAATGATATTTTAATTTGTCAAATTTATGTTGATGATATAATTTTTGGAACCTCTAATATCTCCCTTGGAAAAAAATTTGCTAAGACCATGCAGGCAGAATTTGAAATGAGCATGATGGGAGAATTGAAGTTATTTCTGGGAATTCAAATCAACCAGACTCCAGAAGGCACTTTCATACATTAGACGAAGTATGTTAAAGAACTTCTGAAGAAATTTCAGATGTCAGAAAGCAAAGATACCAAGACACCTATGCATCCAACCTGCAGTCTGGGTAAAGATGAGGTAAGTATGAAGGTAGATCAGAAGCTCTATAGAGGTATGATTGGATCCCTTCTCTATCTGACTGCATCTAGACCTGATATACTATTTAGCATGTGCTTGTGTGCTAGATTCCAATCAGATCCTAGAGAATCTCACTTAACAACTGTTAAGAGAATTCTTAGGTATCTGAAAGGTACTACTAATCTGGGTTTGTGTTACAAAAGATCACAAGATTACAAACTAGTAGGTTATTGTGATGCTGACTTTGCTGGAGATAGAATTGAAAGAAAGAGCACCTCTGGAAGCTGTCAGTTTTTGGGTGACAATCTTATCTCGTGGTACAACAAGAAACAAGTAACAATTGCACTGTCAACCACAGAAGCTGAATATATATATCTGCTGCTGGATGTAGTTCTCAAATGATTTGGATGAAAAGTAAACTAGAAGATTTCAATCTTTATGAAATTAAGATTCCTATCTTCTGTGACAATACTTTTTCTATTTGTCTTTCAAAGAATCCAATTTTACATTCCAAAGCCAAACATATTGAAATTAAATATCATTCCATAAGGGACTATATTCAGAAGGGAATATTAAACTTAATTTTTGTAAAAACAGACTGTTGTACCCCAAAATTTGCCCTCCCATATTTCTCAAAACATTTCAAGAAAGATCCCCAAGTTGCTCATGGTAGTCCAAGGGTTGGCTAGACAAGCTCTCTCCTAAGGCAGTCTACCTCAAATTAGGGTTTCATGTTGCATCAAGATACTTGAGTCCAAGGGACCCCAAATGCTCAACATTGTCCCAATATGTTCTCAAGATCATCCATGTCAAGTTTCAAGCCTTGCAGAGAAAGTTTGCTCAGTCAATTGCTCAAAGGCCTGAAAATTGATTGTGCTAGGGCAAAAGTAAACTATGGCCCACATACAATCAAACTTCAAGATTTTTGGTAAACATCCTCATTTTGGAGTATATTTCATCATTTGATCAAGGGTTGATCATGATTCATCAAGGATTACTCATAATTCATCAGGATTCAAAAGTTGCTAAATTAGGGTTTTGCAGGAAAAGTCAACTCAACTTTGACCAAGCATAACTTTCTCATAATTTATGAGAAATGACCCATACAAAGCTCATTTTGAAGAGGATACAATTCCATACAATCCATATTCATCTCCCAAGTTCAAAATATGCACTCACAAGAAGTTATGAATTTGGACATTATAGGTCATTTCGAAAAGTCAACAAAAACACCTTTTTTGTAAAAGCTTCATGCTTGAGAATGGAATATCAAAATGATATGAGACAAAAAGGGTTGCTTATAGGACATCTCAAGCTTTCTAAAAAGTCCAAGAACACCTCCAAAGAGTCAAAATTGAGGAAGTTATGCATTGGTGAAGTTGACCTTTTTTGGAAAATTGCCAAAAGTCAACTATCCCTAAAACTTCAAATTTTGCCAAATGGGCCCAATCTTTTTCACTTGTTTTGGGTTGGAAACATAGTCCACGAGCTCTAGCCCTTGCCACTTATCCTTATCATCTTTTTATTATTTATTTTGATTTTGATTTGAACTAATTCAATTTAAATTAAAACAAATCATATAAAATCAAAAATATTGAAAACATAAGATTTTGTGCTTGTTTCAGGTTTCAACTACAGCTAGCAAGTATTCAAACTCGTGCAAGGCATTAGAGTGGACAAAAAGATCTAAAAAAGCTATTTTTGGAATGATATTGAAAGTGAATGAAATCAAATTAAAACTCATTGATGGAGGAAGATTGGATGCATTCTTTCAACCCTAATGCATTCCTTGGTACATATAGTGGCGAGGCAGACCTAAAACTAGGTTAGAAACAGGCGCAAGAGGCAGAACAAAAACTGAAAAAATCAAGAAAAAGTAGCGAATCGAATTTGCACTTAGAGGCATCCTCAAGACTCTTTGCCTATCCCAATCGATTCCTAGGAGTCTCAGCAAGCCAAAGCAATCAAAACCAAGCATTTCCATGCCCTAAATCACACTGTAAGTCATCCACGACATAACTCTCTTTTTGAAATCGAATAGCATTGTTCTTGCACTTATAGCATAAAATAATTATACATTCTTGATCACAATCACATTTGTAAACTTTATGTATGGTTTAATTGCATTTTTATGGCCTATACTGGAATTCACCATTGTTAGGGTTTGTAGCTCCGAATTAGGGATTTTGCTTGCAGGTGAAATTAGCCTTGATAAAGGATGCCACCATGTTCAGAAGGATGAGACGAATATAACCATGACCTTGGTGGTCATTTATATCACGTGTATGTGATTTTGAGAATTGGAAGGGCTGTAGCGGCGGACGTTGTCCGTAGGTATAGGTTATCAAAACTTTTAGCCACAGAGAGAGGACAGGGATGATGGCGTGGCTCCATCTGATTCGTTCGTTTGAATTTTCGCGCAAAATTTCTATTACTTCGCTTGTTTTATATATTATTATTATTATTCATCATATGTACAAACAGAAGCAGATGGCCCAGTGGTAGCCAAGTTGGTGTTAAGGCGTGGGGGTACTTGGGTCAGGGGTTCGACCCCTGCCTCCAACATTTGGTATTTTTCTTATTTCCTTTCAGGTTATCCGGCGCATACACAAGCCTAAGGATAACCATACAACCTCCCAATCTAGCCAACCAAGTGTCAGATGGCCAAATCTGATGGCCATCATCTGAAGGTGCATCATTAGCCACAATCAACATGCAACATTGGATCCAAAAAGTCAACGTGGACCTCATCTTTTTGGGCCCATATCTGATTATTTGCACCCTCACAATTCTCAGGCCCAATTCTTTTTCTCTATTCTTTTATATATTTTATTTAACTTATTTAATTTATTTACTAACCAAAAATTAATTTTCTTTTTAATCAAAAATCGCCAAAATTTTTTTTTCTATCCAATTACATTTAAGATATTTATTTTTAGTAAAAAATTAATTAATTAAATTAGGTTTGATTAATTTAGAAAACTTTAATTATTTTGTAAATAACTTAAAAATAATTAGAATAAATAGGTTTTATTACTAACTTAATTATATTTTATTTTTTTCCTAAAATAATCAAAAACCAAAAATAGGTCATGAAATTATTTTTATTAATTAATTTAATAAACTAATTAATTGCATATTTAATTTAGAAAACTTATTTCTTTTATAAAAAACAACAAAAACATTTTTCTTTTAAATTAGGATAGAAGGGTCAAAACCCTAGTTCGCATTCGATCTAATTTATTATCGCGTGCTTTATTTTATTTTTTACCCCAATTATTGTATCTGCTCACAGTTTGTAATAATTTTAATTAGGACGTTTATTTTTATCGCTTTACTTTTCAAGGGTTTGTTTTTGGCTATGTAAATACCCGAAGCCTTGTAATAGCGTAGTTTAATTTCTGCACTTTAAATTCCGCAAATATTTAACTGCTAGATGTATGACATTAGGATGCATGACAAGAATGTATGTAATTTTAAAACAGTTAGACAATCCTAAATGTGCAAAGATAATAATCTGAAATTGAATCACTCACACATGCGCACTCCTAGGGTACACTCCCACTTGGTTGCCTACGGTAAACGGTCATTGAGTATAGGATGATTTAGTGGTCGTCCTTTTGTCTAAAGATCAAAGTCGCCTCGGAGAGGTTTCCTCGGATATTGTCGCCTCGGATAACTGATCTAAGACTTTAGGGTTACTACTAAAACGTCCTAACATTGCTTTAGTGACCGTACGTCCCTTTTGAATTGACCCTCAAACTCCAAACGACGATGCTACCTACTCACTAATAGTAGGATAATGTTGTCTAAAGGAAACGAACATAGAACGATTCTTTTTTCGAGTAGGTAGATTAGTTCTTAAGTACTTGCTCAATCAAAACAAACTTTTTTTCACACTTACACTCCTTTACAAACAAAGTTTTCAAAAACACTTCATTACACTCTTGAAGACAGAAGCAAGAGTTAAAACGAAGTTAAAACAAAAACTTTTCAAAGCCCAAAAATACAAAGAAAACAATTTTGAAAATGATGAGAAAGTACCTAAGAGCCCGTAGATAACTACGGATAGAAAGGGTGCTAATACCTTCCCTTTCTATAATCTACCCCCCCCGTACTCAGAAATATCTCGAAAAAGGAATTTTTCTGTGCTTTTTTCCTTTCCTTGTTGGATAAAATAAAATATGGTGGCGACTCTTGCTTACCGTGACATTTTGCAAACACAAACACAAAACGCAAACCAGCAATTTCCTTAAAAATAGGGAAACACATCCCGGTTCTGGCCACCGTATCACAGAACTGGCGACTCTGCTGGGAAATATAAGTGGGGTATACCTTAGGAATAGTTTATCATATTGCTTCTATTGTTTGATTTGTTTGCTTTATCTTGGTGGGTTCTGTATTAGAGTTACTATAGATCCTAACCTGGATCTGAGGATACCTTTTAGGTAAGTAGAAATAGATTGTGAGGGAACTGTATGGCGTAGACCGATACGATTGAAGCAGTAGCTACATTGGTGTGACACATTAGTTGGTACCGATATCCCTTGTGGAGGAACAAGGAGAGTATGGGGCTGCTAATGGGTCATTAAGCATCAACTGACCTTAGAACCTATAATTGACCAACTTGGCCATAGAAAAGTAGCAGTATGCTACACTCATTGAGACCATACTCTCACGATGATTCCGGCTGCAAGAAAAGGTTGCTAAACTGGAATTATGACTGATCGAGGATGGTCAGTGATATTGAGAACCTCTAGAACCCGGTTACTATTACTAGGACAGGTTGAACAAACTAAACTGAAAGAGGGTAGTACCTAGACTCCATGCCAGCCTTAAATTTAAGGGCTATTGTGTGACTTGTTTGCCCTTACCATGTTTGCTATCTGTGATACCCGTGGTGTGTTCTTATCATGACATCATGCATCATGACATCGCATGCATATTTCATTAGACTAACCATTTCAAAGACCGAGGGGATTCATCTTTATTCTGTTTTGCAGATCATGGCATCTATGCGCAAAAATACCATTCGAATCAACTTCGTGCAGATACCTACTCAGCTTAGAGAGTTGGTTTCAAAGGTTCCTGATACTTCTTCCTTTGTTAGAAGAAATGGTCATCTCCTTGGTTTGGTCACTTCAAAGCTGGATGAGCAAATGATGATCGTCCTATTCCAGTTCTTCGACCCGTTGCATCACTGTTTCACCTTCCTGGACTATCAGTTGGTCCCTACTTTGGAGGAGTTATCTGATTTACTAGGCATATCTATTCTAGAGCAGACACCATTTACAGGTTTGGAGATAGCTCCTAGGCCAGAGGATATTGCTTCAGCCCTCCATCTGACAATGGCTGATGTAGTATCTAACTGGGAGACTCGGAGTGGGATGAAAGGTTTCTTGGATAAGTTCTTGGTTGATCAAGCTCAACAGTTCTGGGATAGTTTGGACTTTCAAGAATTTGAAACATCCTGGCTCTTCTCATCTATGGCTTGGTTTTCTTCCCAAATTCAGATTCTTTTGTCGATGTGAACGCAGTCAAGATCTTCATCTCCCGTAACCTAGTGCCTACTCTCTTGGGTGATATTCTGCATGCTCTTTATACCCGTACTGTTCGGAAAAGGGGAACTCTCATGTGCTGTGCACCGCTGCTGGCGAGGTGGTTTATTTCTCACCTCCCCAAATTTGTATTGAAGAATGAGGAAGGTATGGGTTGGGCTTACAGAATCATATCCCTTGCTCATACGGACATCCTTTGGAGTACTAAGGATATGGAAAAGGTAGTTGTCATTGATCGGTGTGGGGAATACCCCAATGTTCCATTGCTGGGGATTAGAGGAGGAATAACCTATAATCCTTTTTTGGCCTTACGACAGTTTGGACAAGCTCGAAGGGACGGTCCTCATGAGTTGCTGCTTCCAGACATTGTCTTTGACTTCAAGGGGGATGTTGAAGGACATCGCCGTAGAATTATACGAGCCTGGGATAGCGTGAACAGGTATGATCCACATGAGCTTGGAATGAAGACTTCTCTCTCGATGCAACCATATCTCCAGTGGGTTCGAGCCCGTGCTCAAAATCTAGGGATGCCATACGAAGCTGTTTTACCGGTGATTATGGAGCGTACTGATGAAGAAGGGGTTCCTTATGCAATCCTCCATCCTCATATGCCTACTGATCTGGGGGCATTGAAGAGGTCTTGGATCCAGCTAAGGGAAGAACGGGATACCTACAGAGAGAAGTATCATGAGCAGGAACGGAAGATCCTAAAGCTTACAAGGCAACTGGATACTGAGGGGACAATCAACGATTATGTCAGCACGAAAGGAAAACGACCATGGGAATTCTGATGTCTTTTATTGTTTCTAGTTTAGATTTTCTTTTCAGTATTTCTTTTGTAATGCCTTAAAGGCATTTGTTAAACATTGTTTCAATTTTTTAATCTAATAAAAGTGTGTTTTATTTTGGTTTACAAATTTGAATCCCTAAAGTCTTTGAAATCATTTCATACGCATTCCATTCCCATGCACCTCATTACAGGTACCCTTACAGGTTTCTTATCTTCTTCGCTGTTTATTTCAGCATAACATGTCTTCTGAAACATCTACTGATCAAGCAATTAAGGCTCTTCAAGATCAAAATGCTCAGTTCTAGGAGATGTTCATGAACTTGGCCAAGAGTCAACAAGATCTGAAGACTCTTATCTTGAAGGACAAGAAGAAGACGAAGAAGACGGTCCTCCTGAATATGGGTCACAGGTTTGGGAACAGGTTGAGACAAGAAGTTAATTTATCTCACTTATCTGGAGGGGGAGAGATTCAAGAAGAAAGGAGGGCTCATAGCCCTGTGGTTTCTGACAATGACACTGACTTTGATGAAGACCAGTATCCTCCTCCTGAGGATATGTATAAGCAACTTGAAGACCGGTTGAGTGTGATGGAGATCCAGAAGATACCTAGGTTAGACTTCGGAGATTTGGGTTTGGCATCTGGGGTGGTGATCCCACACAAGTTTATGGCTTATGCCTTTTCTAAGTACGATGGGGTATCCTGTCCAAAGCTACACCTCCGCTCGTATGTTAGAAAGATTCAACCATATACTGTTGATATGAACCTCTGAGTTCATTTCTTTCAAGATAATTTGTCAGGGACTCAACTTGAATGGTTCTACCAACTGGAAGGAGCTAACGTCTGTAACTGGGAGGACCTTGTTACTGCTTTTTACAAGCAATACCAGTATAACACCGACCTTGCTCCCACACGTACCCAACTTCAGGGTATGTCTATGGGTGCGAGCGAAGGTTTTAAGGACTACGCTCAGAAGTGGAGAGATCTGGCAGGAAGAGTACAACCCCCTCTGGCTGATAGGGAGTTGGTGGATATGTTTCTTGGGACTTTGTCTGGTCCGTATTTCAATCATTTGATCGGTAGTTCATCATCTGGGTTCACTGAATTAATTATGACTGGGGAGAGAGTTGAGGCTGGTATCAAGAGCAGCAAGATACAGAAAGGTGCTTCGTCAAGTACAGAGAAGAAGCCTTTCAAGAAGGAGTCTAGTGCAGTTTACAGCTCGAGGAGCCAAAACCGTCCAAAACGCCGCCAAGTAGTTAATGCGGTAGTTATATCAAGACCAACTGTTGCCCCACAACGCAACACTGAGAAAAGAGTGGAGAGACCACAAAGGCAGTATACTCGGCTCGGTATGACTCTATCTCAAATTCCGCTGCAATTGTTGAAAACCAACTTGGTGATTCCGAAGGAGGCTCCAAAGAATCCCAACACCACATCACCGCTGTATAATCCGAACGCCCGCTGTGCTTATCACTCTGATAGCCCAGGGAATGATACCAATAACTGCTGGGCTTTGAAGAATAAAGTGCAAAATCTGATTGATGCTAAGGAGATCGAGTTTGAAGCGCCGGAAAAGCCTAATGTCATGACTGCTCCTATGCCCAAGCATGGAGTGAATGCTGTGGATGATGACTCGTTTGTGACTTCCGTGAAAGACATTTCTACTCTGTTGATAATAGTAAAGAAGAACTTATTATTGGCCAGTTTATTTCCGGGCTGTGGTGAAGGTTGCCACCTGTGTTCCATCTTTCCTACTGGTTGCCATCTATTGAAGTCAGGTGTCCAACGCCTGATGGATAACAAAGAAATCTTGTTCGAGAAAACTTTGGTTTCGTTGATTCCTATTGAAGATGTTTCCATAATCACCATTTCCGCCAATTCTTCCAAGGCTTCCTCGAGAAATCCTGTTAGAATTACATCTGTTCTGAGGGTTGCTCCATTAATCATTACTATTCCTGGACCTATCCCCTACACGTCGGATAAGGCTGTCCCGTGGCATTATGGGGCCGATGTGTATTATCATGGGATTAAACAAGACTTGAAGGTTGAAATGGCTGATACTGATGTCAGCAATATTGTTGGATCTAGCAAATTCACCCGAAGCAGAAGGCTTTTCTCTCCTGAAATTTCCCCACCAACTGTTCAGAAGCCTGTTGCTATTACACCTGCCAATACATCTGCTACTGTCCCTGTTCATGTTCCAATCATTACCCCTGTCGCCGAGTCATCTGACACTCGGGGCAAAGAGATCACCGGTGAGCCTGCCCGGGCGGAGGCACCGAAGAAGATTATTGTTGAAACCTCTAGGAAGGAGATAGAGGGAATTTTGAAAATCATCAAGAAAAGTAACTACAACATAGTCGAAAAACTGGGGCAAACCCCATCCAAGATCTCTTTGCTGTATTTATTATTGTGCTCAGAAGCCCATGCTAAGGCTCTGATTGCTTTCTTGAAAACTGTGCATGGGCCGCAGGAAACATCTGCTGACCAGTTCAAAGACTTGTGGCTAGTTTGACAGCTGACAACGGGTTGGGTTTCTCCGACGCAGATTTGACTGCCAAAGGAAAGAATCACAATGACGCTCTGCATGTTTCAATTGAGTACAGGGGCACTACTCTGGCTCATGTGCTGGTGGATACTGGGTCCTCGTTAAATGTTTTACCCAAGAAAGCATTAGATTGGCTGGATTGTGAAGGGTTGGTGCTGAAGCCAAGTAATATTGTGGTTAGGGCCTTTGACGGGTCCAAAAGGATGGTACATGGAGAGGTGGATGTTCCTATTAAGGTTGGTTCCCAAATTTTCGCATCCACATTCTATGTGATGGACATTCGGCCATCTTATTCTTGTTTGATGGGTCGCCCGTGGATTCATAAGGCTGGGGCAGTAACTTCTACGCTCCACCAGATGTTAAAGTATCCAGTGAAGGGGAAAATTGTTACAATACGAGGAGAAGAAGAGTACATGGTGAGCCACCTTAACTCTTTTCGGTATGTGGAGATGGATGGGGAGTTCATTGAAACCACGTGTCAAAACTTTGAAGAAGTCCCCCAGACTTTGGCGTCGACTGAAGCTGTTGCTAAAGATCCTCCAATGAAGATGGCTTCCATCAAGGATACCCGGGCTATTATTGAAAAAGGTGGGTGTGTGATTTGGGGCCAACTCCCTGACTTTGCACACAAAACTGACAAGTTCAGTTTGGATTTTACTACAGAATCTCAAAGGGCTGTTCAGCATGCGCGGATTGGAAGACCTCCTCTGCGTATCACTAATCCGGAAGTGAATGCAATTGAAGATGATGATGAAGAGTCTGAGTTTGACAGTTGGATTTACCCGACTACCAACAGTGGATTAAGCAATTGGACGGCAAAGGACTTCGTGCCCATTTCTTTTATTACACAGTAATAAGACTTTTGTTTTGAGTTTTGTAACAGACAGTTTAAAACTTTATGGCCTGGTGCCTTGCCCGAGACACCGTGGCGTTGTTTGAGGGCTTATTATGTGTCATTTCCATATATCATTAATAAAAGCATTGGACATCTTTCTTGAATTACAAATTTTTCGCTCCTTGTTTTTCTTTATCGCACTTTATCAAACAACTATTTGTCTTACACACACTCACATAATACAGGTCTACATCCACTCTGGATCCCACTGATAACGATTCTGCTACTGCCAGTTATTACTTCGAAAGTCCGATCAACCAAGTCAAGGATGAAGGTGAGGATGATTGTGAAGTGCCTGGGGAACTTGCCAGATTGTTACTTCAGGGAGAGAGGGCCATACAGCCACATGAAGAGCCAGTGGAAACAGTAAATCTGGGTACAGAGGTAGACAAGAAAGAGGTCAAGATCGATGCAAATCTGGAGTCTAGTGTTAAGCAACGGTTGATACAGATGTTGCGTGACTATGTTGATATCTTTGCCTGGTCTTATGAAGATATGCCTGGGTTGGATACTGATATTGTGGTTCACTACCTGCCCACCAAGGAAGACTGTCCTCTAGTGAAATAGAAAGTTTGCCGAATGCGCCCAGAGATGTCTGAGAAAATCAAGGCTGAGGTTATGAAACAATTTGATACCGGTTTTCTAGCAGTTACTTCTTACCCGCAGTGGGTCGCCAACATGGTTCCAGTGCGGAAGAAAGATGGTAAGGTTCGAATGTGTGTTGACTATAAGGATCTGAACAGGGCGAGCCCCAAGGATGATTTCCCTCTGTCTTGTATCGACGTTCTGGTTGACAACACCGTACAGCATAAGGTATTCTCCTTTATGGATGGTTTTTCCAGTTACAATCAGATTAAGATGGCTCCCGAGGATATGGAGAAGACAACCTTCGTCACGCAATGGGGTACCTTTTGCTACAAGGTCATGCCTTTCGGGTTGAAGAATGCTGGGGCAAAGTATCAGCGCGCCATGGTCGCTTTGTTCCACGACATGATTCATCATGAGATTGAGGTATACGTTGATGACAAGATTGCAAGGTCCCAGACTGAAGAAGGACACCTTGACCATCTTCAGAAACTATTTGTCAGGTTGAAGTTGTACAAGCTGAGGTTAAACCCGAACAAGTGCACCTTCGGAGTGAGGTCTGGTAAGCTGCTGGTTTTCGTTGTTAGTGATAAAGGTATTCAAGTGGATCCTGTCAAGGTGAAGGCTATACAGAAAATGCCAGCTCCCCGAACAGAAAAGGAAGTCAGAGGCTTTTTGGGACGTCTGAACTACATTGCCCGATTCATTTCACATTTGGCCGCTACTTGTGAGCCAATCTTCAAACTGTTGAAGAAAGATCAAGTGGTAAAGTGGAATGATGAGTGTCAGGCCGCTTTCGAAAGGATCAAGGAATATCTCCAAGAGCCATCTATTCTGATGCCTCCAGTTGAAGGGAGACCTCTGATCTTATACTTGATAGTACTCGACAATTCAATGGGGTGCGTGCTGGGGCAGCATGACGAGTCTGGCCAAAGAGAGCATGCTATCTACTACCTTAGCGAAAAGTTAGCCGACTGCGAGACCTGATACTCGTTGCTCGAGAAAACTTGCTACGCTTTGGCATGGGCTGCTCGCCGGATGAGACAATATATGCTGACTCACACCACTTTGTTGATATCAAAGATGGATCCAATCGAGTATATCTTCGAGAAGCCTGCCTTGTCCGGAAGAATAGCAAGATGTAAGATGATCTTGACTGAGTATGACATCCAATACACGACCCAAAAAGCAATCAAGGGAAGTATGTTGGCAGATCATTTGGCACATCAGGCCATGGATGATTACCAGTCTATGAACTTCGAGTTCCCGGATGAGAATATCATGTTGGTAACCGACTGCGAAGAACCTGGACCGGATGAAGGACCCGGGGAGGGATCCCAATGGTCTATGTACTTTTATGGAGCTTCAAACGCTTTGGGTAATGGAATTGGCACCGTGATCATATCTCCTGAAGGCTCTCATACTCCGTTAACCGCCCGATTATGTTTTAACTGCACCAGCAACATGGCAGAGTATGAAGCATGCATCATGGGTCTTCGAGCAGCAATTGACCTAAGGATTAAGTTCTTAAGTGTATTCGGAGATTCCGATCTCGTGATCAGTCAGATCAAAGGCGAGTCGGATACGAAGCACCCAAATCTTATTCCTTACAAAGAGTATGTATTGACGTTGTTTCCACACTTCGAGGAGATAACCTTTGAACACTTCCCTAGAGAGGAGAATCAGTTAGCGGACACACTAGCTACAATGTCTTCTATGTTCAAGGTCAAGTGGGACAACGAGGCTCCCCAGATTACCATTGAAAGGTTGGATGAACCCGCACATTGCTGCGACATTGAGACTGAATAGGTAGCAAATAAACCCTGGTTTCACGAGGTAAAGAGGTATCTTGAGGCTCAGGAATATCCCGAGGGTGCATCTGTTAATGATAAGAAGTTTCTGAGGAGGTTCGCGGTGAAGTTCTTCATCAGCAATGGTATCCTTTACAAGTGTAGCCACAATTCAACCTTACTGCGATGTGTGGATAAGAGCGAGGCAGAAAGAATCATGGTAGAGTTGCACGAAGGTACTTTCGGGACTCATTCCAGTGGACACACTATGGCAAAGAAAATCCTACGGGAAGGATAATATTGGTCTACAATGGAAGCCGACTGTTATCAACATTCTCGGACCTGTCACAAATGCCAAGTCTATGCTGATCAAGTACACATACCTCCAGTTCCTCTGAACGTCTTGACCGCGCCTTGGCCTTTTGTAATGTGGGGCATCGACATGATCGACGAGATCAGACCTACTGCTTTCAACGGGTATTGTTTCATACTGGTAGCAATTGATTACTTTACAAAGTGGGTTGAAGCAGCTTCCTTTGCTACAGTAACCAAGAACGTTGTGGCACGGTTTATTCGGCACAATCTGATTTGTCGATTTGGTGTACTAGAGAGGACCATTATGGAGAATGGTACAAATCTCAATAATACGATGATCACCAAGCTCTGCAAGCAGTTCAAGATACAGCATCACAACTCTTCTCCGTACCGTCCGAAGATGAATGGGGTTGTTGAAGCGGCTAATAAGAACATCAAGAAGATTATGCAGAAGATGACTGTGACATACAAAGACTGGCACGAGATGTTACCATTTGCTCTTCATGGGTATCGTACCTCAGCGCAGACGTCAACAGGGGAAACACCCTATTCCTTGGTATGTGGTATGGAGGCCGTATTGCCCATTAAAGTCCAGATACCCTCTCTTCAGATTATGAAGGATGCATGTTTGAGCGAAGATGACTGGATTCAGACCCGGCTTGATCAGTTGAACTTAATTGACAAAAAGAGACTTACTACTATTTGTCATGGTCAAATGTATCAAAAGCGGATGATCAAGGCATTTAACAATAAAGTTAAGCGACAAGAGTATCAAGTTGGGGATCTGGTGATCAAGCGCATCATCCTACCACAAGGTGATCCCAGGGGCAAATGACCCCTACGTACGAAGGGCCATTTATGGTTAAGAACATTTTCTCGGGAGGAGCTATGATTCTAACCACCATGGATGGTGACGACCTTCCTCACCCCGTCAATTCAGACATAGTGAAAAAATACTATGCATAATCAAAGACCCGCTAGGTTTACTGGCCTAGGCAAAAATAAGGGCTTCCCGGTGAACCAAAAGGGTTCGGGCAAAAATAAGGGATGAAAATGAAAAAACTATACACCCGGCAAGTCGAAAACCTGAAAAGGCGGCTTTGGCAAAAAAGGGTATCCCGGTGGACTGAAAACCCGAAAGGGCGGTCCAGGAAAAAATTAGGGATTAAAGCGTAACACTATGTCTCATTGGATAATCTTGCAACCAGACTTCGGTATCAACTATCAAGCTCGGACGGCACTAATCAATTTGATCTACCTTCAACCAAGTAGAAAAGTGATGAGATGCTCGAGGTTATAAAGGCAATAGCAGAGTTGGAACCCAGTGGGATTGTTCACATAGCTATTTTTATTTGTTTTGCACAAATTGTATAAACTCTATCATTTCGGCGGCGTACTCTTTCAAGGACGTCAACCACTTGTACAAAAAACGCATATTTACAAGCCAAACATCAAAATCAATACAATTCATTTTCACAAATAAATTTAAAACTGTTTTCTTTTTTCTGTTTTGTTTTGCAAGAACGTCCAATGTTCATTTTTGATATATGCATTTGACATTAATTGCTGCTCATGAATATTTACATACGAAACAAAATACGATTATTCGTAACATCAGGAACAGGGGAAAATAAGAATTGTCCAGACCTTACATTTGCTCTGTCCACCAGGTACAGGGATAGATTTAGCTGAAGAATGTTACTAAGATACATTCAATCTTCGTAGAGTAAGAAAAATACAGGGTGTTAATTCTCCCCAGCTGAGGCTCGCAACCAAGAATGAGTCAGCGATATTCTCCCCAAGCAGAGTTTATCTATCATCAGCACTGGAAAATTATCCCCAGTGGAGTTTGGAGAATTATCCCCAGTAGAGGCTGGAGGATTGTCCCCAGTAGAGCCTAAAAGGTTATTCCCAGTGAAGTCGCAACTGGAAAATCATCCCCAGCGGAGTTCATTCCTTTCACAAATAGGAACTCAATTCCCAATAGAGTTTCATTATCGCCAGCAACGATAATTCATCCCCAGCTAAGGTTATTCTTCCAAATCAACAGACCTTCTAGTAGAGTATGTCCTCCCCACAGAGTCATTTCCTCGTCAGTTTATTCCCCAGCAGAGTTATCCTCTCCCGCAGGTTTATTCTCACAATCATCTTCATTCGCTATCCCCAGCCGAAACGAAGAAATCAACTCTTTTCTCCAGCAGCAATCTGGGATTTATTTTCCCCAGCTAAAAACATTACATTTCCATACATCATGACACATGCATATACACATCATACAACACAATCTCATTTATTTTGAGAACATCATTTCCTGGTGCATATCATTCATTACATACAGCTAACCTTTACCTTTCAGGAAAGATACAATCAAATTCTCACAAAATTCAAGCTATTAAGCTTTTACCTCAGTTGAATAACGGATGACTAAAGTTCCTAAATGTCAACAGAGATGATTCCTTAGTTGAATAACGGATGACCGAAGTTCCTAAATGTCAATAGAGATGATTCCTCAGTTGAATAACGGATGACTGAAGTTCCTAAATGTCAACAGAGATGTTTTCCTCAGTTGAATAACGGATGACTGAAGTTCCTAAATGTCAACAGAGATGATTCCTCAGTTGAATAACGGATGACCGAAGTTCCTAAATGTCAGCAGAGATGATTCCTCAGTTGAATAACCGATGACTGAAGTTCCTAAATGTCAACAGAGATGTTTTCCTCAGTTGAATAATGGATGACTGAAGTTCCTAAATGTCAGCAGAGATGTTTTCCTCAGTTGAATAACGGATGACTGAAGTTCCTAAATATCAGCAGAGATGTTTTCCTCAGTTGAATAACGGATGACTGAAGTTCCTAAATGTCAGTAGAGATGTTTTCCTTAGTTGAATAACGGATGACTGAAGTTCCTAAATGTCAGCAGAGATGATTCCTCAGTTGAATAACGGATGACCGAAGCTCCTAAATATCAGCAGAGATGATTCCTCAGTTGAATAACGGATGACTGAAGTTCCTAAATGTCAACAGAGATGTTTTCCTCAGTTGAATAACGGATGACTGAAGTTCCTAAATGTCAACATAGATGATTCCTCAGTAGAATACGGACGATGGAAGTTCCTAAAATTCGACAGAGATGTTTCCTCAGTAGAATACGGATGACCGAAGTTCCTAAAATTTGACAAAGATGTTTCCTCAACAGAATACGGATGACCGAAGTTCTTAAAATTCAACAGAGATGTTTCCTCAGCAGAATAAAGGACGACGAATCTCCTAAAATTCTACTTCTTTCAACAGAGATCAGCATTCCCCAGCGGAATCTTCCTCAACGACAGGTATACAAGCTCTCGCTAAGGAATCTCTTATGCGATCGAAACTCCTTCGGATGGCATATTTAAGCCCATCTCCCGTCAGCAATTTCCAAAAGGCATCTATAAGCCCATTCCAAACATCACAAGATGAATGCTACTTCACGCGAGTGCAAATTTCTGGGTACTCTAGTGTTTAATCATCTTCCACCTTCAGATCACAAAAGGCAGACAAGCCAATCTAAAATCTTCAGGTTTAATAAAATTGAATAGGGGAAGCTGTTGTATCCCAAAATTTTCCCTCCCATATTTCTCAAAACATTTCAAGAAAGATCCCCAAGTTGCTCAAGGTAGTCCAAGGGTTGGCTAGACAAGCTCTCTCCTAAGGCAGTCTACCTCAAATTAGGGTTTCATGTTGCATCAAGATACTTGAGTCCAAGGGACCCCAAATGCTCCACATTGTCCCAATATGTTCTCAAGATCATCCATGTCAAGTTTCAAGCCTTGCAGAGAAAGTTTGCTCAGTCAATTGCTCAAAGGCCTGAAAATCGATTGTGCTAGGGAAAAAGTCAACTATGGCCCACAAATAGTCAAACTTCAAGATTTTTGGTCAACATCCTCATTTTGTAGGATATTTCATCATTTGATCAAGGGTTAATCATGATTCATCAAGGATTTCTCATGATTCATCAAGATTCAAAAGTTGCTAAATTAGGGTTTTGTAGGAAAAGTCAACTCAACTTTGACCAAGCATAACGTTCTCATACTTTATGAGAAATGACCCATCCAAAGCTCATTTTGAAGAGGATGCAATTCCATACAATCCATCTCCAGCTCCCAAGTTCAAAATATGCACTCACAAGAAGTTATGAATTTGGACATTATAGGTCATTTTGAAAAGTCAACAAAAACACCTTTTTTGTCAAAGCTTCATACTTGAGCATGGAATATCAAAATGAGATGCGACCAAAAGGGTTGCTTAGAGGACATCTCATGATTTCTAAAAAGTCCAAGAACACCTCCAAAGAGTCAAAATTGAGGAAGTTATGCATTGGTGAAGTTGACCTTTTTTGCAAAATTGCCAAAAGTCAACTATCCCTAAAACTTCAAATTTTGCCAAATGGGCCCAATCTTTTTCACTTGTTTTGAGTTGGCAACATAGTCCACGAGCTCTAGCCCTTTCCACTTGTCCTTATCATGTTTTTATTATTTATTTTGATTTTTATTTGAACTAATTCAATTTAAATCAAAAATATTGAAAACACAAGATTTTGTGCTTGTTTCATGTTTCAACTACAGCTAGCAAGTATTCAAACTCGTGCAAGGCATTAGAGTGGGAAAAAAGATTGAAAAAAGCTATTTTTGGAATGATATTGAAAGTGAATCAAATCAAATTAAAACTCATTGATGGAGGAAGATTGGATGCATTCTTTCAACCCTAATGCATTCCTTGGTACATATAGAGGCGAGGCAGACCTAAAACTAGGTTAGAAATAGGCGCAAGAGGCAGAACAAAAACTGAAAAAATCAAGAAAAAGTGGTAAATCGAATTTGCACTTAGAGGCATCCTCAAGACTCTTTGCCTATCCCAATCGATTCCTGGAAGTCTCAGCAAGCCAAAGCAATCAAAACCAAGCGTTTCTAATCCCCAAATCGCACTGTAAGTCATCCACGACATAACTCTCTTTTTGAAATCGAATAGCATTGTTCTTGCACTTATAGCATAAAATAATTATACATTCTTGATCACAATCACATTTGCAAACTTTCTATATGGTTTAATTGCGTTTTTTATGGCCTATACTGGAATTCGCCATTGTTAGGGTTTGTAGCTCCGAATTAGGGATTTTGCTTGCAGGTAAAATTAGCCTTGATGAAAGATGCCACCATGTTCAGAAGGATGAGATGAATCTAACCATGGCCTTGGTGGTCATTTATATCACGTGTATATGATTTTGAGAATTGGCAGGGCTGTAGCGGCGGACGTTGTCCGTAGGTATAGGTTATCAAAACTTTTAGCCACGGAGAGAGGACAAGGATGATGGCGTGGCTCCATCTGATTCGTCCATTTGAATTTTCGTGCAAAATTTATATTACTTCGCTTGTTTTATATATTATTATTCTTATTCATCATATGTACAAATAGAAGCAGATGGCCCAGTGGTAGCCAGGTTGGTGTTAAGGCGTGGGGGTACACGAGGTTAGGGGTTCGACCCCTGCCTCCAACATTTGGTATTTTTATTATTTCCTTTCAGGTTATCTGGCGCATACACAAGCCTAAGGATCACCATACATCCTCCCAATCTACCCAGCCAAGTGTTAGATGGCCAAATCTGATGGCCATCATCTGAAGGTGCATCATGGCCACAGTCAACATACAACATTGGATCCAAAAAGTCAACATGGACCTCATCTTTTTGGGCCCAGATCTGATTATTTGCACCCCCACAATTCTCAGGCCCAATTATTTTTCTCTACTCTTTTATATATTTTATTTAACTTATTTAATTTATTTACTAACCAAAAACTAATTTTCTTTTTTATCAAAAATCGCCAAAAAAATATTTTTCTATCCAATTAAATTTAAGATATTTATTTTTAGTAAAAAATTAATTAATTTAATTAGGTTTGATTAATTTAGAAAACTTTAATGATTTTATAAATAACTTAAAAATAATTAAAATAAATAGGTTTTATTACTAACTTAATTATATTTTTTTTTTCCTAAAATAATCAAAAACCAAAAATAGGTCTTGAAATTATTTTTATTAAATAATTTAATTAACTAATTAATTGCATATTTAATTTAGAAAACTTATTTCTTTTATAAAAAACAACAAAAACATTTTTCTTTTAAATTAGGATAGAAGGGTTAAAACCCTAGTTCGCATTCGATCTAATTTATCATCGCGCGCTTTATTTTATTTTTTACCCCAATTATTGTATCTGCTCACAGTTTGTAATAATTTGAATTAGGACGTTTATTTTTATCGCTTTACTTTTCAAGGGTTTGTTTTTGGCTATGTAAATACCCGAAGCCTTGTAATAGCGTAGTTTAATTTCCGCACTTTAAATTCCGCAAATATTTAACTGCTAGATGTATGACATTAGGATGCATGACAAGAATGTATGTAATTTTAAAATAGTTAGACAACCCTAAATGTGCAAAGATAATAATATGAAATTGAATCACTCGTACATGCGCACTCCTAGGATACACTCCCACTTGGTTGCCTTCGGTAAACGGTCATTGAGTATAGGATGCTTTAGTGGTCGTCCTTTTGTCTAAAGATCAAAGTCGCCTCGGAAAGGTTGCCTCGGATATTGTCGCCTCGGATAACTGATCTAAGACTTTAGGGTTACTACTAAAATGTCCTAACATTGCTTTAGTGACCGTACGTCCCTTTCGAATTGACCCTCAAACTCCAAACGACGATGCTACCTACTCACTAATAGTAGGATAGTGTTGTCTAAAGGAAACGAACATAGAACGATTCTTTTTTCGAGTAGGTGGATTAGTTCTTAAGTACTTGCTCAATCAAAACAAACTTTTTTTCACACTTACACTCCTTTACAAACAAAGTTTTCAAAAACACTTCATTACACTCTTGAAGACAGAAGCAAGAGTTAAATTGAAGTTAAAACAAAAACTTTTCGAAGCCCACAAACACAAAGAAACCAATTTAGAAAATGATGAGCAAGTACCTAAGAGCCCGTAGATAACTACGGATAGAAAGCGTGCTAATACCTTCCCTTTCTATAATCTACCCCCCGTACTCAGAAATATCTCGAAAAAGGAATTTTTCTGTGCTTTTTTCCTTTCCTTGTTGGATAAAATAAAAGACGATGGCGACTCTTGCTTATCGTGACATTTTGCAAACACAAACACAAAACGCAAACCAGCAATTTCCTTAAAAAATAGGGAAACACGTCCCGGTTCTGGCCACCGTATCACACAAACCATCAATGGGATGACATTTTTACCAAACCCCTTTCAGAAGATAGATTTAATTTCATTCTGAAAAACATTTGTATGGAATTATGTCCTGAATAAAATAATATTTATCTTCTGTGTTTGACTTCAGAATATTCTGAAATGAATGCTCTGATTAACAACTCTTCAGAAGTTAGAAGAGAAGTTGAAACAGAAGCTATGAAAAGTTATGAAATGTTCTAACGCTTCATTACTAAGTATAGTTCAGAAATTCTTTAGAACAAACAGCTGTTACATGCATCCTTCAGGAGATGAACACGTGGTGTGTTTCTGAAAGGTCACGCGTGCAAAAGCTACTGATGAAGTTCTAGGTAACTGTTAATGATTAGCCATAATCTCACGTTTTCCTCTTATTTTTAGCAAAATCATTAAATGCACGTAATGATGAGATTCGTTTTAAATCCGTTTTTAAATTAATTTTAAATTCGTCTTAAATACTCTTTTAATCTTAAACCTATTTTCTGGAAAAAAATTTGCATATAAATACTCTTTGAAAAACCCTTTTTCACTTTTTACCGTCTCTTTCAAACTCAAGCTTTTCTGCACTTTTTCTCTTAAACCCTTTTCTTCAAACTCTCTTTTCTAAAGAACTTCAATGGATTTTTCTTCTTCTACCCACTCTGAGCAATACATAGTGCCTGAAAGAACAACTCTCATTCCGGTAGACAGTTTGGAAGTTTTAAGTGAGTTAATGGTAGATTTTGAGAATCTTAGAGAGAATGGTTTTGACTTGTTCCCTGCTGTGAAGTTTCAAGGATGGGAGAACTTTTTTGATCGCCTCATTTGTCCAGTCTTTCCACATCTGGTGAAGGAATTCTGGATACATGTTATTGCAACCCCTAAGGTTATTCTCTCTTTCGTAATGGGCAAGGAAATATCCATTATAGACAATCAAATCAGAAAGTTGCTAGGGTATAAAGGACTTGGAGTTACAGGTATGCCAAGTGGAAGGATAGAAATTTCAAGGGTATACTCAGAGATTTTAATAAATGGTCAAGGTTCCTCTAAAGTAAGGGACTTGAAAGATAAATACAAGATTTGGGCCAGAATTATCCATGGATGTATTCACCACAGAAAAGACACCAGCTCTCCTGATTACATCAACGTTGATCAACAATATTTGTTGTTCTACCTTGGAACTAATGTCAAAATTGATTTGCCTTACTTGCTATTTGAACATCTCTGGAACCATGTAAAAGAGACTAGCGAAGCTGAAAGGATGAAAAACCCCAAATCCAAAAGGAATTGGATTCCTATGGATAGATTAATATCAGATATTCTGACTGAGAATGGTCTGATTGCTCACCTAGATGAAGCCAATCTTCTGGGAGAGCTAGAACCTACTTATGGTAAGACTATGACTGGGAAGAATTTACTGAAAAGGAAAATAATTGAAAAGCTGCTGGTGGAACCAACTCCTTATGTGTCAGCTGCTATGAAGAGGAGAAGGATACCTATTACTGATTTTCCTCTGTTCAACTCAGGAGATCATCCTCGTATCATCCTGCACTACATTGAAATCTGCAAAGAGACTGGATCACCCATTGATCCAGCTTAGCTACAAGGAACAAATCAATCTGCTCCAGATGTTGTTCTCCAGGAATCTTTGAAGAGGAAAGTTGTAGAAGGACCTTCTGCCACTCCTCAGAAGAAGAAAAAAAAGACAGGTAAACCCGCTGAAACTATCTATGTTTATGATTCTGTCAATGTATCTACATTTGCTGAACCCTCCCAAACCTTAGGAGATATAGATGTTGATATTGACCCGACCTTACCATCTGACTCCCTTGCTGACAACCCTCATAAAATCAAGTTTTATCAGATTTAAGTGATTTTGACTCTGATGAACACTCTGACACCCAATCAGAACCCTTTCAATCAGAACCCTCACACTCAGAACCCCCTGAACCATCTATTTTTCAACCCATTCCTGCTGAACGTTTTTCAAGACCTCCTCCCAGACCTCTATCACCCAGACCCATTGGATGGTATGATGCTGGCTCGTGGAGAATTCCAGGGATAAATGAACCTCTGGCCAATATAAAGCCTCCTATCAACTTACCATCTGAAAATATATTTGCTATGAATCAACCACATCCTCAGAACCCCATTCCCACTCCTGATAATACAATAATAATTTCACCTGATGTCACTCCGCCTACTTCACCACAACACACAACACCAAACTCACCTACACTCTCACCCTTTCATATTCCAGAACAACAACCTTTTGAACAACCTGAAACTGCTGAATCATCCAAACCTCATGATCTATCACCACCTATCTTTGTTGACCAACCTGATCACTCAGCCACTTCTGAACCTACCAAAAATCCTAAACCTACTAGCTTTTTAAGAACTGTAGTGGATTTTGAATCTCTACAATTCTTAAAAAACAAAACTTTCAAAAAGGATGTCCCAAAGCCTGTTCAGCCAGATGTGAATACATTGTTTCAGAATTTTTTAACAGATGTTCAAGCGTGGTTGAATCTGCTGAAAGAAGATTGCTCCAGAAGCGTGAACACAGTTGCAACAGATCTTCTATGGGAAACCTTCAGAAGAACTTTTAATGCTGAGTCACTAAATCTACAGGACTTATGCCACTTTCAGGTGCTGGACAACTTTTACAAACATCTGCATGCTTTCAAGACAGAAGCTGCTGACATTTGGAATAAGAAGTCTTCGCTAATGATTGCTGATACACCAGCTGATACGATGGACATATCAGAAGACGAATTTGAAGAATCCTCTAAAGATTCAAACCCTCTGGCTATTGTTCTATTGAATCAACCTTCTGTTAAGGATAAACCTGAACTAGTGCCAACTCTTGCAATAGATCTGGGCACTCTACTTTTAACCTTCGTACATTCTGACTCAACGGTTGCTGCTTCTAAGCTTGTTTCTACTGAAGCTTCGTCATCCTATGCTCCTACCTCACTTATCATGGACACTCTGAAAGAGCTCAAGAGGGAGAATGAATTCATAAATGAACGCTTGGATAAGCAAGACCAAACAAATCAAGAAATCAAGAACTCGATGGTGAAACAAGAAGAATCTACCTCTGAGATCAAGAATCTTCTGATGGCTCTTGTTACTAAGAAATCCTAGTTTCTTTTTGTCTCTTGTCTTTTGTTTGGGTGTTTTTTTGTACTTCTAGATATTTCTTTTACCTTTTTATGTAATCTTTTAAATTCTTCAATTCTTTTTTATTTTTACACTTTTTGATTATGCCAAAAAGGGGGAGAAAATGAGTATTTTGAACTAATCACTGTTTAACAAGTTATGGGACTAAGTCTCATACATTCTAACAAAATGCAAGATTTCCTTATGTGCAAAATAATTTGTTTTTTTTTTGCAGGTATCACTTTAACTCTAAAAGAACATTCCAGCTAAACATTATCTTCTTAAAGAAGTTCTGAAGAAATCCAAGAAGATTTTTTATTGCTTTGATAAATAATCTCAGGAAGTTTTATACATAGAAATATTCATTTCAGGGGGAGATTCTTATCTCTTATCATATTTTATTTCTATATCTGAATAATTTTTGTCATCATCAAAAAGGTGTGAGATTGTAAGAACAAGATTAGTTCTGACCTATCTCAGAGTTTTAATGATAACAATAAATTATATTTTATATAATTTATACTCTGATGAATGTTTTTGAATGTTTCAGATAATGTTCTGACAGAAGCATTCTGAAGTGCTAAGCAAATTATGAAGAAGTTCTTTGATGAAAGAACCTTTTTGTTTTAAGCGCATCTGCTGACCTTGGTATGACATTTTATTTTAAATATATCTTCTAACATTTAGCAGGTTCCTTTCTCAGAAGATTACTTAAAAGCAAGCGCTGATCAAGTTCTTAGCAAGCAAAGCACTGCCTAGAAGATGAGTAAAGCATGTTCTGATTTGAAGACATTGAAGCATGTTCTGAAAGAACATTAAAACCAACTTGTCTTGTCAAGCGTAGGAAACATGTTCTTACAATTTTTGTCATTTGCTCATTAATGCAAAGACGGCTAAAAGCACTCAAGTGTCTAAGCTAGTTTCTTGGAAAATGGAATATTGCAAGGAAACACGCAAGCATTTAATGCTCTCCAACTTTTCTGAAGGCAACAACGATCTTATTTTTCCTACTATAAATAGAAGGACAGTTATTCCAAGCCAACTAACAAGTTAACCAATCAATTTTCAAAATAGAAGCAAGAAACTACGTGAAAGATTCTGGGCTCACAAACTCTTTGTTCATACACTTTGTGCAATTTATTCTAAGTGAAAATCACAGTTGTGATATAGCTTGATTAGAAGAAAAAATTTATTTCACTATCTGTAAAGATTAAACTCTTGTAATTGCTCCTTGAGAGACCAAGTATGGTCAGATTTCTCAAGCAGACTAGAGCTAGATTTAAGTCTTAGTGGTGTTAGTCACTTGTAAGATTACTTGTGCATTGTTAGTCACAACAATTGTTGTGTGTTTGTAATCAGTTGATTATAGTGGATTAAGTCCTTGTTGAGAAAGGCAAAATCACCTTGACGGGTGGACTGGAGTAGTTTGAGTTCAAACGAACCAGGATAAAAATAACCTTGTCATTCCAATATTGTTGAGCTTTGTTTTGAAAAGAAAAAGAGTCACTTATTCAACCTCCCCCCCCCCCCCCCCTTCTAAGTATTTCTTACCCCTTCAAACATCTTCCCAGAACACCTAACAGGGATAAGCAATTGGGAGTCATAAGCATCATGCCACTCTTTGGCTATGGGTTTAGATACGACCCTTTGTTCCCCAGTCGAAACAGGTACAGGGTTAGTAGAGAAAACCTCTGGCTGTCTTTGAAGATCAGAAACATTCTTACTTTTTGGGTTGTTAGGTGCATTGGAAAGGAAGGCCATGGCTGAAAGTAGTAGTGAAAGAGAAAAGAAGATAAAGTTGTTAAGGATTTTTCTTAGCAAGGAAGTGAAGAATATTAGGAGTTGTAAAAGAATTCCCAAAAGAGGATTCATCTATTTATAGTGTTCAAGAAATAGTGTTTTTACCAAGACCATTTAATGCTGCAGAGTTAGTGGGGCACATGGCGAACGTTAAAGTAGTTACCGTACGAGAAATGAAAATGTTTGCCATACTTTCCTAGGTTATAGGGATAATGGCCATCATGGCAGCATGGTAACGGCTGATTGACAGCAACGTGTTGGGAAAAAAAGGTAATGATGACTCTGAATACCAACAGAGGTTGGTAGAAGGCGAAAAGCACACAAGCGATTTATGTGGTCAAAGAGAAAGATAGGTTTCGAATGGGAATCTCAAAGAATAATCATCTCTCTTTGCATCGAAAACTGATATTCTTGGGGGGCAATTTGTTAGCTCCTAAATTCAACACCTACAACAAGTTGGCCTTATGGACCAAAAATAGATTGAACAAGTCCAAGTTGGAAAAAGCTTCGACAAAGTAGAAAAGTACTTAGAGAAATTCTAAGTCAAAATGAGTATTCAACCAGAAGGTTCTCAATCCCTTCGACTGAAGGGACTCCAAGGTCTTCGACCAGAAGGAAGCTTTATATCTTCCCCAGAAGATTTTGAATCTGAAGAAAGGGGGAAAAGTAGTTCGCTTGGCAGTTGAGGAAAGCTACGTGGCATGAAACGAGGGGTCGAAGCGCATGCAAAAGACACTTGTCTTCATCTTGGAACAAGGCAACTCCTCGACGGTTACCTACTTTTAGTATAAATATAGGAATTTTATGTATATTTCCGGGTGTTCAACTGATCGTACAAATTATTGAATACTATTCAAGTACCCGCTGCGTGAGAAAAAATACTGAAAAATGTATGTTTGAAACACCACATTTTACAATCAAAGACTTTTATTTCTTTCTTTACATTTCTTGCCTCTTTATGTTGTTTGCATTTTATCTTCACTTTTACCCAGATTCCTGAATCTAACCTCTCCTCAACCCTTTTTTTCTATTTACTTTCTGCACTCAAACTCATCCCTTTCTCAGTCAAACATGCGTTCTTCACCAACATTAACGTTTATGTCCAAACAACATCAGAAATTAGCATATGTCCTAGGATCAAACTGATCGATCCCGCGAGTAACCGAAAAGTTACCCTTTTTCGAAGATCGGCGGTTGTTTACCAAAAAACACGGTAAACAGGGTCTTAACTTCTTCTTTAACCATGGCATTCCTCCTGGAAAGAGTAATATATAAGCTGACTCAAATAAATAGACTACCACTTATAAAGATTTTTCAATGAACTGTATTTGTCATATTGAAAAGACTTTCCATCCATTGGAGTAATTTGACAACAAACTGCAAACTATCCACTCATAGGGAAGATAGCAAAAAAGTAACGTCAACTTTTACGGGGAAGTACAAGTTGTTAAAATAAAGAGACCTGCTACTTGCTGTTATGGGAAGGATTGTAAAAAAATGACTTCATGGGGAAAATGTCATGACTTCCTAGGGAATGAATCATGACTTCACGGGGAAGGCAGTATAGCTTTCTGGGGAAGACAAAATAGCTTCCTGGGGAAAACAAAATGGCTTCCTGGGGAAATGCCAACATATTTCTGCTAGGGAGATAAAGTCCTCTCGTGCAAAATAAATGCACATTCTCAAACCAAGGCTCGAAGCATGCAAAAATCCAAAGTAATAATATTGCTGGGAAACAAAGATTCAAACCAGAAATAAACTGGAGTAAAACAGTCAACCAAAATAAATCCTTTGAGAAATAACCTCAAGAGGGAAACCCAATTTATCCAGACAAAGAGCTGTACAGGAAGGCTAAAGCAAAAATCTTCCACGAGGGATAACTCAGTGGGGAAATTGAAAGAATATACACTTTTTGCTTAAGGCCGACACTCTATTGGAGCGAGGACAACACAACTCTACAAAACAGGGTAATATGTCAACAAACAAAATTAATGAATGTGAATGAGAAATGATCTGCTAAATTAAACTATGTATGATGTATGTATGAATGTATGAGTGTTATCATGTATATGCTGACAAAACAGACATATAACACTGGGGGTAAATAGACAAAACCAACTCGGGTACAGTCAATACTCGGCTAAATCACACTCAAGATGAAAATTCCATAAGAAAGTAAGCACCAATTGAGGAAACAAAATCTTATTTCGCGGATTGACTTCACTAAGAAGGAACATAATCCGGAAGTAACAAATCATAGAGACGAATCAGTACAGATATAGGGATATAACATCCTTATCTAGGTTTCACCGGGGAATAACGCTCAGACTTCAATGGGGAAACAAAAGCTTTCACGGTTCACACTTCTATTGGGGATTTCAATACTGATTTCAAACAAGGCAGATGGAAACCATATCGGCAAAATAGCAACTGAGGATTTCGAGCTGACTTCATTGGGGAAACATCATATAATCTTCACTAGGGGGAGAAAGTTCCTCATCATCGAGATATCAACTGGGGGCCTCGTACTGACTTCATTGGGGAGGACAACACCACATCATCGAGGGGAAACCAAGATACGTTCTTCACTATTGAGCATGAGTTTTGAACCAACTTCTCTGGGGGAAAAGTATGAAACCTCATGGGAATAAAAACTTGGAGAATTAAGAAGTCAAACATAACAGCATGAAATCAAAATTATGGGGATTTTAAATCAAACCCAGCACTTGGCGGGTGAAAACCCAAAAAACTGACAAATGCCTCAACACTTCTTAAATAAAACATTTCCCTTGCCCGACTATCGGGAAATCAAAGGAAATGTAAGTACTTCCGAAAGGGAGTTGCTTCGCAAATGAGTCCAACTCAACATGTACGGGGAGAAAAGACTTCTATCAAATAAGTGAAGCCTTCACTGGGGAGTCTTGGATTGAGTCTTCATATCATGCAAACTTATTCCAACAAAAGATGCCACGGGATAGCCTTCCTGGGGAATCAAAAAGTCAACATTATAGAAAGAGGTCAATCTCATGGGGATTCTAAATCAAATCCAGCACTTGGCGGGTGAAAACCCAAAGGATTGACAACTGTCTCAACACTTCTTAGAAAATATACTACCCTGGTCTAGTTGCCTGGGAAATAAATACCAAAAATAATGCTAATACTGCAGAAAGAGCGACATTTTGCAAATAGTTCCATCTCGGCACACCAAGGGAACAAGACCTTTCGTTATATGAGGGAATACTTTGCTAGGGAATCTGGGATAGAGGCCTCAGACCATGCAAACCCAAAATCAAAAAAAATGAACCAAGACTTGACTGGGGACACTAGGATCACAAACCTAATATTGTACCTTACGCCAATTAGTATCGTCTTCAATATACAAAAATCATGCGCACACCAGCAAAAACGACTTGAGAAAACCTTCCTGAAAAGATGACAACTGTCTCAACACTTTTTAGAAAAGATATTGCCTTTATCTAGCTACTTAGGAAACACATAACAACAATAATGTCGTAACTGGAGGGAGAAATACTCTACAAGAGATTTCATATCAATTCTATATACACAAAAGGGAGAAAGAACTCCATCAAATAAGAAAAGGCTTCATAGCTCTTTTTAAACTCTGTTTGATCACCACCTGGCTGGGTAAAGAATCACACTCAACTGGAGAAGTCTACAACAAGACTGGAAAAATGGGATTATAAACCCAACACCATAACACAACCTGTAGGAAACCCTTTAATTGATCAATAACTATTAGAGGAAGCCAGACACACATCTATAAAACAGATCACAAGAAATAATCCTGCTTGAGGAAGATTCTTGGATTGGGGTAGACATAGTAGCCATCTTGATGAAATCTGGATATGCCCTTGGAAACTAATCTGGTGTCCCAAGCTTACCGTGCTGATCAAGGTAACTTTCGTAACTTGCCTTTGGCTGCATGCTTTTAAGATAACCTTTCTAATCAAATGGCTTCTAGAGATTTGTCGAATCTTGACGTCACTGCCCTAGATTGGCTGAATGTTGAATCCTCTTTGCTCCACAAATCTTCTCGGCAACATGCCTTTTGCTGATACTCAAATGTAAACTTTCATGATATCAAGAAGTTGTTTTACAAGCAGAAAAATGTTTATCCTAAGAATGAGAATTTTAATGCAATAATTATGTAAGTCTTGAAGATTTTATTTGAAAATATGTCACAAAACCTTGTGAACAAATCACTAGGCAGGATGCGACATGGATTTTTTGTATGAAAGATAACAAAAGCATATGATACCAATCACAATAATTTAACAAAATTAATGGGAGTCGGGAAACACTATCTCATTGGAGTATTCTTTCGAAATAAACCTTGTTTTAATTAGGACTTTTGAGGGTTGTAACGTGGCCTGGTTCACGGTTTAAGAAGAAAAGATTTAAGGCTAAAAACTATTTGGCGCCTGCCCCCTTCGTGATGTTCTTCAGCCCTAAGTTCAGTTAACTTGACACGAACATTCGTCTCTCAAAAGAAATTTCGAGATGGTTGAGGAATCAAACAAAGTTTTCTTTGGACATACAAGTCACTCATTACTGCTTCTTTTGGGTTCCTTGTCACGTGACTCTGTTCTTTGCTGAGGATTTCACACTATAATCCTTTATCTCATTTCAGGCTTTCCATTTCTTCCTTGCTTTCTGGACAAATTCCTTTTGTCTTTGACTCTGAAGTGCAGTGGGATGCCCTGACTTTTGCCTAAGCGACTTGTTTTTTCAAGTTCTGACTTAGTGGGGCTTTTTGTCTCTTTCTTTTTCATCATCATCATTTTTTATTCATATCATTTCTCCTTTTTCTTTTTGAACTTGTCGTGTGACTTCGAGTCGTTTGTCACTTGTCGGAAGAATTATGACTCTCGTATTTCTGGGTAGATGAAAGATAACCATTGTTGTATCGTCATTTGTTAATCTTTTGGTGTGTGAGAGATAGCCATTAAGATATCGTCAATTGACGCACCCTCCTGATAAGTGAAGATTAACCATTGCGGTTTTGACTTTCCTCAACCTCTTGAAGGATAACCATTATTGTATCCTTAGATGCACACTCTTGATGAGATTTGAATACTCAATTAGATTAACTGAACACTACCCTGCCCCGGTTTAAAAATGAGGGTTTTTTCTGAATAGAAAAAGAAACTCCTACTTCAAGGCTCAAAGGGGTTAACAAAGGTTTCACTCCCTTATAACTCCGGTGTTAGAGGATTTGAAACAATGCATGTACATCGTCAACAGGGTTTTATCCAAAAGCATACAACCATAAAATCTGTGTTTTAATATCATCATCCTCCATTCAATCTCTACCTAGGCGAGAGAATGGTTAACAAGTTGGTATCATAAAGCAATTTAAAATTGAAAACAAATATGAGTGAAACGAATGAATTTATTCAAGACAAACATACTCATTGTATTAAGATTAAACATTCAAATGCAAACAAGTTCTTACATGCAAACAGTGCAATGATAAACAAGAAAAATTACAAATGAGAAAGCAGTAAAAATGCTAATAAACTAAGATGACTCTCTTATATGGACTTGCGCTAAAGGAAACATTTCCCAAACTTTGGAACTACCAACAACAGAGATTCATTCATGCCCTGCTAATGAATTGTTTTGACCATTAGGGCCAATGTCCTTAAACGAAAAGCTACCGCTTCAGACCAACCTCTGAACTTCGACCTTCTAAGCAAATTAATCTTGTATATCATGCCCAGGAGTATCTTGATGAAAGGCACAGGAAGCGTCAACCTTATATCCTCTTGGCAGTTTTTCAGGAACAACTGATCGAGCTCGAGTTTGAACAAGATTATTCTTCAACAAAGAAGGATACAGCTTTGTGTATGTCATTGGAATTGAATAAAATTTCATTTTCCTCCAATGACATTTCCCTTAATTTCTTTGTTGAGGTTCCCTCTGATATGCAACAACAGTCAAAATCTCATTGACGACTAGAGTCACAGAAGCAACTTGTTGATTCCTATTATGAGATCTCCCTTGCCTACCATGAAGTATAACGTATGAGTCTTGCTCTTTATTTTTGGAAGAATTATCACCATACTTCTTAGCACCATTTGACGAGTCCCCGTCTTCAGATAAACGGCCTTCACAGACAGCTTCCTTTAAACGGACTCCCATGCTTTCCATTTCAGTAAAGTCACTTGGCGCACTCCCATGTTTTTCATTTCAGTAAAGTCACTTGGCGCACTCTCTACCATCCTCTCATAGTAGAAATCACCCAGAGTCTTCAGGAAAATCTTAGTCATCTCCTTCTCTTCCATGGAAGGAATCACTTGGGCGGCTACCTCACGCCATCTCTATGCATATTATTTGAATGATTCCCTGTCCTTTTGGACCATGGCCCTAAGTTGATCATGGTCAGGTGCCATGTTCATGTTGTATTTGTAATGTCTGATAAATGCTTCTCCCAAGTCGTTGAAATTATGGATATTGACGTTGTCCAAACTCATATACCACTTCTATGCAACACCAGTCAAACTATCCTGAAAAAAGTGAATCAGCAGATGTTGATCATCAGTATGGGTAGACATTATTCTTACATACATCACAAGATTAGCACTAGGATAAGTGTTGCCCTTGTACTTTTCGAATTTTGGGACTTTAAACTTCGCAGGTATCTTGACATTCTTGACCAAGCATAAATCATTCACATTCTGCCCGAACAATTATTTTCCCCTGAGGGCCTTCATCTCCCTCTGCATCTTTTCAAACTGATCTTGAAAATCATCCATTCGATCATAGAGACCCAAGCTTTCACTTGGTGGAGGAAAAGGACGATACATATCATCATTAGAAAATGGGACCATATTCACCGAAGGAGGTGCAGCAGGAGTAGCATGCACCACAGGAGGTGCATGAGTAACAGTAGTCTGAACAACTGGAGCAACTTGAGGATCAAGATTAAAACATTCAGAAACAAAGTTCTCTGGCATTCCCCGTGGATAACCTTGAGGCGTGCGATTCTGAATAACAGCTAAATTAGCAAACACAAGAACAATCGGAGCTTCAATGGTAACCCTTGCTTGTTGAGATTGGCCATGCCAGCCTTCAAAGCAGAAACTTCAAAGCAGAAACTTCCTCGCGCGGCTTGCGATTCTCTTATTCTAAGTTATCCATCTTCCTTCTGAAGTTAGCGCGAGTGTTGTAGTGGTGAGACAACTTGCTGAATGAAGTAAAGAAGCTTGGTAAGACACCTGGATATGAAAATAAATTCAAGAAACATGTGCAATATGATGCATGATGTGCAATGCACATGATTTATTTTAATATTTCAAGGGACTTAAAGATTTATAGACACATTGCAAATATCAAAGTAGTAACATATTTGAAATACTGAATTTTTTTATTATAATAACTTCAAAATGGATTACAAGTTTCAATGATCCCAAGTACAAGATGAAAATAAAGTCTAAAACCCTAAGAAGTAAAGTTGGCGGATATCACTCTATACACTAGTGCTTCCCTGTAAGCCTGGAAATATGAGCCTTCAACCTCTGATTTTCTTCCGCATATCTGGTGGCAACCTCCTTCCAATCATCTGAATCCTGAGGTGAGCAACTAGCATCTGACTGAGGCTTAGGAGAAAATATATCCCCTTGCTTATCCATCATCTCTACATCCCGACTCTCAAGAATCTCAATCAAGTCGTCTTTCTCCATCAAGTCTGCTCTATAGGAAATCTCTAAAGTTTGGCACTTATTCTTCCAAGCATCCTTTTCCTGCTGAATCCGGACCAAAGCAAGCTCTAGCTCTTCTATATCATCCAACAAGGGAGGAGTGGTCTTCACAAACAAATAAGGCATAGGTGTTTCCCATGAATATGGCATCTTCAACTGAATATCTCTCGTTTGGACCCACTGAAGATAAGGCTCCAAAGAAATAGCCCCCTGGGTCCAAAATCTTTCCTACTCTTCCTACGAATATGACACCAGGCCTTCGCAATCTGCTCCCTAGCTTCCTTATGGTCTTTTCCTTCCTTCATAAATAAACTACTCAAATGAATACTATTTGGTTTATCCCTCATCAGATAACCAAGTTGTCGTCGTGCAAGAACAGGGTTATAGTTAATTCCTCCCTTTGTACCAAAAAGAGGTACATTGGGGAAACTACCATAATTTTCGACAATCTCTACATCCTGGTAAGCTCGATGATACCAATCAATATCTGAGTGAGTAAGTGCCATGATCTTAGTAGCCCAATGGGGTTCCTTCCTGAAATCCCAGAAAGCATCAGACTGAGGTATATGAGAAATAAACCATTGGTACAGCAGAGGCGTGCAACAGATAATCATCCCCCAATGATAAGAATTCTGAAGATGAATAGAGTAATAAGCATCACCAAAAAATTTAGGAAATGGGTTTCCAATCATGAAGATCTTGATAGGATTAACATCAATAAACTTGTCCACATTAGGAAATAAGAATAACCCGTAAGCAAGTAGAGCAAAGATGGCCTCAAAAGCGACTGTACTCTTCATCCTGGAAAAGTAACGAGCTTTCTCCAATAAGAACTGGGCCGGTAATCCTCTAATACCTCCTTTAGTAGTCATATGGGCTTCCACCTCAGACTTCCCCAGATGAATCAAAGCAGCAATCTCATGTGGTTTTGGCTCACGCTCCAAACCAGTAAAAGGATCACGATCGGTAACGGGTAAACCCATAAAATAAGAATACTCCTCCAGTGTAGGCATCAACTGATAGTCAAGGAAATTAAAGCAATGATACATTGGATCATAGAACTGGACCAAGGTCGAGAGAATACCCTCCTTCATCCTAAGCTTCATAAGAGGAATGATGGATCCATACTTCTTTCAAAAATTTACATAACACTCAATCTTGGGAATTAGACTGATCAACTCATTTATCTTGGGATCTTTGAAACTGTATTTTTCGGTCTTTCTTTTTCCAAAATCCATGGTCAAAGAGTACCTGAGATATTCGCAAATGGTCAACTTTTAAGTCCCTTGAAATAATTTTTTTTTAAAAGATTCTTATGAGTGCATGGATGCATGATGCAACAATCACACACAAGATCAGACACATAGGGTTCATAGGTTCAACGTCACGAGCGTGAGGTCGAAGGTACTACCCATAAGGTGTTGGTCTAAAGGTTATCACCTGCTGAACAAGGTTCTAGAGGTTCCCAGAGTATACATCCTTCCTTCAGATATTACCAACTTCCCGATTAACTCGATAATTAGTAATATTCTCAAGAAAAACTCATCCGAGTGTAGTATCGCGTGACAACTATTTCCGGATTACCCCGTCATATGTTCCACAATACACCTAAAAGGCCAAGATGGGTTAGGTATTGTACGGTCCTCAGCTTCAGCAGGCTCCCAGGTCGAAAGTAGCACATCTTCTCGATTACTCGGTAAACGACACTACAGTCAAAGGGGCCTCCACTGAGTGGGGGATATCATGCTTCCTTTTTTGGGGATTACTCCCTCAAAGTTAGCATGACTATACCGCCTATCCTATCTTAAAGTTTTCCCAAGTCCGGGTATAGGACTTATGAGAAATCACCAAGCATCCTGAAAACCAGGAAAATCCAGACAAACAGATATACAACATATAACACATAAACAACAATAGCACATATACAAATATAAACAAAGATATGTTTAACCAACTTAGGGATGGACCAACAAGAGGTCAATCTTTTCCCAGTGAAGTTGCCATTTTTTTTTGTAGCAGTAGAAATGTTTAAGACTAAGCCATTGGATTGACTAGACTTGTACAGATCAAAATAAAAATCACCACCGCGCTTTATTGTTTCTAAAGGAATGGGAAAAGAGAGAGTAACCCAAAAAGAGGGGGAAAGATTCAAGGTAAGGGGTTGGTTATGCAAAGGGAAGGTATTAGCACCCTAAACATCAACAGTACTCCGCAGGAACCTCTTTGAAAAATTTGTATATTTTGGCTATAAATTTTTTTATAAAAAATAGATGGTGGAGGTAAGAAAAGAAATATTTTTTTAATGATTTCTTCACCCGCCGCGGTTGCGAACCTTTAGTGCCTATGTACCATCTTTCGTGCAATAGGGGATCAGGATACATGTAGTTCACCTTTAAAATTTTAAAACACAAGTGTGTTGGTTAATTTTATCAGATAAGACATCACCGTCATTGTCCGTGTGGAAAACATACTTACTACCCACAATCACGAGAAAGGAGAATTTGCATCATCTCAAAGTGGAGGATATGGCTTGGATTTTAAAATCAAAAATGCTTCACTCAACACCCAAGTGGAAAATATCTCACTTCACTATATATTGTAGAAGTATAGTTGTTTGCATCACTACAAGGATTGAGAAGAGTCTAATCTTTTGAGAAAAAGTTTTAAAATAAAAGACAAAGTGGAAAAATGGTTTGAAATGAGATTGATTGACTTTTAGTCTTTTCACAAAAAAATATCAAGGTATTATTAAGTTGATTGAAGTTTATTTATGAAAATATTTTGAAAATGCATGGACATAAGTCCATGTTTATTATGAAAATGATTCAAGTTTTAAAAAAAAACAAGAAGAGATTTCTAAAGGAGGGATAAGATTTTTGAAATTAAAAAAGATGGGAGGAGATGAAGTGACTATCCTAAAGCATCAGGTAAAAGATAAGGAGAAGAACCATATAACCAACAAGAAGCCAATACTTGACATAAAAGTAAATGCTCAAGTGAGTAAAATAAAAATGGCATGAAATGTAAATGCAATAAGTAAATAGTACATAAAGCATAAAATAAAAGCATAAAGTAAAGTCAATTGTTAGAAATTAGCGGTTAGTTGGATGACCATCTTGAAACTTGCATTTGGAACTCATTAGAGGATTGGTAGAACCAAAGCCTCCACACAATAAGTTGCATTTACTTTTTGTCAAGTATATCATCCATTTTGGAATCCTCAAAAGTAACATTTAATGATCAACGATGTTTAAGTGATCTGCGTTGACCAAAAGTGATGTAGATCCATTAGAGGATTGGTAGAACCTAAGACTCCACACAATTAATCTCAAGCTTATTGGATCAAAGAGATCAAATTAACATACTTGGACTTGCAAACATAGGTTTGGACCACGAATGATCATTTATTCGAATCAAGACAAAATTTAGCGCTATGTTAAGCAATCGTAAGTGGACTTATGTAGAAGTCGCACCTATTTTAAGGCCGGTCAATAGCAATCTATGTACTTTATGTTTGGATAAATGATATAGATATCATCATCCCTTAACATGTAGCACAATTAAAAAAGAAAGGGATAAGATGAAGAGGGAGAGGAATGATAAGCTAATTTGGATCACTACCTTAAATTTCTTTCATCTTTAATTTCAATCACTCCTCTAGATGGATTAAAGCACTAAACATATCATTAATCCAAAGAACCAAAAATGAATTAAATAATTCACTCTTTGGTAGATTTGAATTGATGAACATTTATCCAACTCCATCTACATCACAAAGTCTATTGAATTTAGAGAGAAATTGGACATTTAAAATTGTAATCTAAACCAACAATCAAAAGGAGTGAGTAGAAAAAGCATTTTGGATCAAAGCTTCCCCAAAACAGGGCAAAAAAAGAATTTTGTTTCTATGCAAATCGATTGCACTAAAGTGTAAATTGATTTACACAGTACAATTTTCAAAAATTTACGCAAAATTCACTTAGTGCAATCGATTACACTGTTACAGCAATCGATTGCATGCTGTTACAGACAACAAAATAACATTTTAAAAGGCAAAATCCTTGTTCAAACTTTCCATCAAACAGCTTATGACCATGGATCCAGTTGAGCACGAAAATTCCATCAAATCATGAGAAAATAACTCCATTGGAATCACAAAATAATGCTCAATGAATCAAACCCAAAGATCAACAAGAGATCACATTGTGAAAGCTGAATTATCTAACTTACCAAAGGTAGATCTAGAGAATTATAAAATAAACTTCAAGAATTTGCTTCAATTCAACCACAAGAATCAATTGCCCAAGCTTGGATGTAGAGAATTGATAAAGAGAAAGTGTTCGGATGAAATTTTAGCTCAAAGATTAGTAAACTTCAATGCAAAGCTTACTAACTTTTTGAGAATGGAGCTTTGAGTGAATTTGGGAGATTGAGACAATTGAGAGATTTTTTAGCAAGGTAGATTTGGATATCAAAAACTTGAAATTTGAATGAAATGAGGGCTCTATTTATAGAGTTTAGGATTGGGATTAGTGGTAATTTGGAAATTGATTCTTGGAGCCAAAATTTGAATTAATGAATAACTTTCAAAAATTAGAGCCAAAATTTGAATTAATGATATATCTTTAAAAAATTAGAGCCAAAATTTGAATTAATAAATATTTTTAAAAAAATGAAAAATTGGCACCAAAATTTGAATTCATGATAAATCTTTCAAAAATTAGAGCCAAAATTTGAATTAATGAATATTTTTAAAAAATGAAAAATTGGCACCAAAATTTGAATTCATGATATATCTTTCAAAAAATGAAGAAAAATTGGAGCCAAAATTTGACAAGCTTGAAATTGCTGATTTTTTTAAATTTTCACTCTATGCAATTCGATTGCACTATAGTGCAAATCGATTTGCACAGTTTATTTTTTCAAAAATGGCGCAAAATACACTTTGTGCAATCGATTGTACTCTAGGAGCAATCAATTGTAAAGTGAAAAAAATGAAAATTTTTAATTCTTTTTCTTTACAAATAGATATTTTAGGGAAATAATACCGTAAAACCTTATTTTTCAGATGCTTTGATTCGGTACCTACAAAACACAAATATGCAAGACAAAGACAAATATTTTTTTGTATTTTGATTAGAAGTTAGTCAACAACACATATACAAAATACACAACTAAGGTGCTTGGAGATTCCTCAATAGAAACTTAAAGATAGGAGATAGAAAAAGAGGAAGAACCAACGCTAATGAGATCTTGTTATGATCGAGTTAATATAATATGATAGAGAAATCTTAGGGGGGAAAATTGGGGTACAACAACATGAGATACTACTTCTTCCTATTTTTCTTGTTCTCTCTCACTTCCAACTCTACTTCTATGATAATTTCATCAAAGTTTACCTCATCTTATTTTTCTCTAGAAACTTTCTCACTCCTTGTTTTGACAGCATTCACATTCTCTTGACTTTTCTGATTGCCTTGTGCTTGCAGCGATAATTGTTGTGCAATCTGTCCCATTTGAACTTCCAAATTTTTTATTCCAGTTGTGGTGTTTCTGTGATTTATCCTTGTCTCTTCTTGAAACTGAGAGATATGGGCAACCATATTTTCAATAGCCACCTCCCACTTTTCCTTCTAAGGATCTTGTTGTTGCTGATCTTTCTAGAAGAAGTTAGGATGATTCTTCCACCCAGGATTATAGGTGTTAGAATATAGATTATTCTGCCTCAAAAATTTTATCTCCTCAATTTTTTATGGAGTTTCAAGACATTGAAAGTAATGTTTGGTCCATTACAAATTTCACAAACAACCTTTTGTACCAGTTGAACCCGAGCTACCCGTTGAGTACCCATGTTCATTGCTTTCATCCTTTTCTCTACTTCTGCAGCAATTTATTCTTCAAATTTCAATTGCTTATTAATTTCTAACTTCAGATCAATCACCCCCACTAGTTTACTCAAAACCTTGTCATATAGATCTAGATGCTCATTTGCTGCAATGGCTTCAATAATCTTCTTTACACCAGTGGTTGTTGTAAAGTTGGATGAGCCACCGACAGTTGTATCAATAAGATGCTTTATCTTCATTCTGAGGTCATTCACAAACATTTTCATTTGTTCCATTTGGTCCATGTTCTGAGTTGTACAAGCTACCAACAACCTCTTGAATCTCTTATAAGCATCACCCAGCGACTCCGTCTTTCTGTTTAAAATTCACAATGTCATATCTTTTGCGAATGTAAACAGAAGAAGGAAAGCGTTCGTCAAAAAAATTCTTCTCCATCTCTTCCCAAGTATTAATACTCCCAACAGGTAATGAGTAAAACCACTCTTAAGCATCTTCAGATAAAGTAAACGGAAACATTCGAAGTTTCTTTGGTTCCTCTATATGCACATCAATCTTCAATGTGGCACAAAAATATCTGCAAGTGTTTATTGACATCTTCATTGACCTTTCTGGTGAAAGAACTTCTCTCGAGCTGATTGATTATATTAGGATGCAGTTGAAAATTTTGCACATTCACCGGATGATTTACAATTGTCAACCTGTCACCCAATGCATTTTGTCATACACCAAAATTTCCCTACTGATATTACTAACTAATTCAATCTTTTAATCTTAGTATTATTATATTATTTGGTTTTAAAAATACTAATTTGTTTGTTTATAAGTATGTTGCTTGTGGTTGTGAAACAAATATTTGAAAGTATAAAAATAAAAGAAAATGTGAGAAAGAAAATAAAAATATATATGTGAGAAAGAAAATAAAAAAATATAGAAAAAGAAAAAGAAAGAAAAAATAGAAAAAGTTTTGAAAAAGAAAGAAAACAAATGTAGAAATAAGTAATGTATGTTTGTGTAACAATTGGGAAAGTTGAAAAAGTTGATTGAGTGGTACTTAAGACTTTGTGAATTAATCACTTCCATAGGATTAGACATTGTTTTTGTTTCAATTACCTTTAGATATTGACCCTTCTTTGTTACCCAAGCCACATTACAACCCTTGAAAATTCTTGTGATTTTTTCTTTTGTGCTTTTCAATATGATTTTGTTTTGATGAATGTATAATTTAGTTGTTGTTAGCAATATTGTTGGGTGAGAGTTAAGCTCCTCATGTTTGTGTTTTCCATCTATCAATGAAGTGTGTGCTAGGTGTGATTCACTTGTGAACATTGTATTGTTTTAGAATTTATGACATGTGTTTTGTATTTAGGAGTTGTTTCATTTATATGGTGCCGTTGTAGGATTGTGGCAAGTATTTACTTTGCCTGTGCATTTTTAATTTGAACCATACATTTGTTTTATGTTTTCAAAACTTGTTGATTCGTGATTCTTTGATTATCGTCTTTTGTTTCTTTAGGCTGTTTTACTTTGTTTGAGGACAAACCATGTGTTAAGTTGGGGAGAGTTTGATGAGTGCTAAATTATTGTGAATTTGAGTGTGAATAATTAGCATTCATCGGCTTAATTTATTTGCTTTTTGTCAATAAACCTCAACTTTAGTATAAATTCAGTATAGTTTATGTTATAGTGTATATATTGCATTATCGTGTTAATATCATTTAATTTAATTGTTTTTATTTTTAGGCATTCAAGCATTTATATTTATTCATTGCCTTGTAGATTATTGAATAAGATTTCCAACACTTCTGACCGTGCGTCAATCGGAGTTGCAGTTCAGAAGTTATGATAAAAACAAGATATGTCAGTACAGTAGACCGTGCTAAGCGCCAGTACCGCGCTAAGTGCGCCATGGGAGCACCAGAATCCATGTTTTTTTACATTTTTTACCGCGCTTAGCATCCATGACGCGCTTAGCGTGCCCTACTGCGACAACAACTCTATTTTAGTGATTTTTCACACTTTTTAGACCATTCCATCATCTTTCTTCATGGTGGCAACCTAGAGGGAGCTGAGGAACATTTTGGAGAGAGAGAGAGAGAGAGAGAAGTGCTACAAATAACATAGAAGATGATTCTTGCGGATTGAAGTCGGATCTGAGTTACCCGGTGGGACACCTCAGTTGATTCTTCTCCCTCTTCACTTTCCCCTTGTCGTGGCTAGAGACCATGAGTGGTTAGGATCTCTTCTTTGTTGGGTTTGGTTGTAATAACTCGTACTCATATGTATTTACTCTATTCTATTGTATGTGAGCCGATTGATTATTTGATTTTGTTGATTTCATTTATGTTTATGTAAAACCTAGGTTTGGGGAATCTTTTGACAAACCCTGTGACAAACCCATTTCAAAACCTACGATTTAATATCTTTCTACTATCGAATACCATACTCTGGAAATGGAGGTGATATTTGATATTCATTTGTATCGGATTGTTAACGTTACATTAAAACTTGGTTGGACACGATCGAGTTAGTTATGGTAAGCTCCTCTTCATTTGGTTGGACACGATCGCTGTCGAAAATGGATTCGTGATAATAGAAAATGATTGAGAAGTTCACACGCGATATATCAGTTTGATATGTATGTTGTATATTTGTGTTTATTGGTCACGGTGTTAGACGCAATCTGTTTAGGAATCGGTATTGATGATTTAGCATTTGTTAGGTCTTGAACGCTAGACATAGATTTAGGCTTAATGTTCACTTTTGTATTGATTCTTAATGCTACCATATTGCTTTGGACACGAACGATATGGTTGAAACCTCATTGGCGTTTGGACACGAACACCGACGTGAGTGATACATGATGGTATTGAGGAATAAATATGTAAGTACGAAGTTTGCCTAAGAGGGGGGTGAATTAGGTACTTTAAAAAATTTTGGTTTTAGTGATGATGGATATTATTTTTCTGGATTATGGTGAGTTTATGAAAGAGTAAAATGTAGAAAAATAAAGAGAGACAAGCGATATATCCTAGTTCCCCTTACAGTCTGAGAGTACTCCAGTCCCCTTTCAACATGAAAGAGATTTCCTTATTGTGGCAAACTTAAACGAGAACTACCCAAAACCAAGAACAATCCTCTTGGACCAAGAACATTCCTCTTGGATTTTGACTATATAAACAATGAGAACAATCCTCTCAAAGTGACTTCACTTGTATCCAACAATCCTGGAAAGACAAGATTTATAAAACCACTTAAACTTATTTCCAACAATCCTGAAAAATAAGCAAGTATATAGCAATATTTAATTTGACTGAGTTTGAGTAGCAATGATCACTTTGAGTGATTTAATCAATGAATTGATCTTATCTTCCAATGATAATAGTATACAATGACTCAAGATATATAATGCTCAAAGTTTTCTGGTTAACAATACGTGAAAGTGTGCAGAAAACTTGTGTATGAAAATGTATAGCAGCTTGAGTTTGATTTTTGAAAACTCAGAAAATATAATTGGAAGAGGTGTTGAAATGATTTTGAAAATGAGTATTTATATGTTCATAGCACCTTTTTGAAACATCATAAAGTTTTGTACATGAGTCATGAATAATTGCCAAGATTGAGTGAAAGGTTTCCATGAAATGGTGTTATGAACATGCATGTGCAAAGCTGCTATTCTTCAAAATCGTGCAGCATACAATCGATTGCACCCTTTGTGTAAATCGATTGCACGGGGTTTCAACATCTAGAATTTCAAATATTTTGAGTGTGCAATCGATTGCACACGAGTGTAAATCGATTGCATGTGAAGTCAATAGCAAAAATTGATTGAGTGCAATCGATTGCATAAACATGCAAATCGATTGCACTGAGAAACAGTAGCAAATGTTTTGAAAAATTGAAGCATGCAATCGATTGCACAAATATGCAAATCGATTGCACTCAAGTGAAAAATGATTTTTAGCTTAGAAAAACTTGAGTAAGGATTTACACAATATAAAATATTTCTTTTGACCATTGAGCATCTATGTCTTAAGTTCAAAGTAAGTATTATCATTATACCTTGAAATTTGCTAAGTGTTTGAACTGAAGACTTTATCCATGGATGCTTTTAGCTTTATCAATAATCTTTGCCTTCTTTGTCAATCATGGTTTGTCCTCATCAAAACAAAAGTGCATTTGAGAAGCTTGATTTTACAAAATAAAATGTGTATAACTGGTTGATAGAAGGCATATTTTCGAGTTATGAAAATCAATACTAGCATGTTGTCGCCCCTCTCCAAGATCATTAATTTTTTGTTGTTTATTTCTTTTTCCCTTCGATTTAAATATAATTTTACAAGCAAGCTTAGAAACATAGTAACGATTGAATGGCATTGAAAGCACTAATTTCTGTGGAGACGATAAAAGATACTTACTCAAGTTTTTGCTTGAGAGCCGCTTTACTGCAGTTGTCAACACATGTTAGGGTGTGGTGTGTAATTTTCCCTATAACGACCTTGAATCTTGATTTCTTCAACAAGTTCACAATATTCAACTACCATCCATTTAGATTAATTTCCCCTAAGTCCTAGTAAGATAACCTTTAACCATTCATCCTAAATCCTAAGTCCTTGGAGATATCTGATGGAGTCAAGCCTTTATTTTTTCAAGGGTTAAATATGGTAACTGTAGGGTATCCGTAGTCCTAGGTGATATCTATTATAGCCTAATCATACAAAAACCTTAACAATCACGGTCCAGCTGGTTGTTAACTGTAAATTAATCCTAATTGGTCCAATCAAGAAAGCATAAAAACGTTGCACGATTAAATTTAATAAGAAAAAAACTTTATTAAAGAACTCAGGAATTCATAATCATTACAGATTCAAATCAGGGACAACCTCTAGCATTGGGGGGGTTTAGTCGTTCATATTGTTCAAAAGAATTAAAAAATATAAGAATTAGACATTACAGATCATGAAGGAACTTTGGTCTTTAATCAGCGCCGCTCATGAAAGATCTTTGTTCTTCAAGAATCTCATATCCTCACTCCTAGACTATGGAATTCGTCCTCTGCAAAAAGGTCCTCGTTTTCATCGTGGAAACTTGGCTAAATAGTGAACAATCCATTTGTCTTGGTCTAAAATGCCCAAAATGCCCCTATGGGTCCCAAATCATGAAAAATCAAAAAAACACTTAAAATCAGCGTCACTTGCCGACACGGCCCGTGTTAGGCGACACGACTGCATGTGTTGGCCATCAAAAAATTTCCTGTTCCAGGTATGCTGACACAGCCCGTGTTAGGCGACACGGTCACCCTTGTCAGCCCCTGTTTTCCACGCTTTCCAAGTCTTCCCCATGACACAATCTGTGTTAGGTGACACGGCCACACGTGTCATGGCTCTTGTAGAATTTCCTCTGAAACTTTGCATTATGCACTTTTTTCGGCCCGATTTGTCCTGTTTTATTCTTATGAACCTGAAAACACTAAAACATAAAACCAAAACATAATATGAGATAAAATGAAATAAAGCCTCGATAAGTAAAAGAAATGATGACTGTAATAACTTCTAAATATATGTGTAAAAACCACTGATCAAACTCCCCAAAACTCAAATTATTGTTTGACCTCAAGAAACCTTTACAAGAACTCATAAAAATTGCAACATCCTAGTACTCATACATGAGACATCCGTTCAAATTGATCAAAAAGAAGTTTATCCGATGTTCACGTGATGCAAACAAGTTTATGTAGGAACCTTTAACCTCGAGCTTCCTCTTTAGATACCCCTCTAACTATGATTTATCCTTACGTCTTTTTTTCATTTTCCCCATTTTTCATTCGGACAGTCAAATTGAGGCACTGAGAACTTTTGATGATCATCACACGTACAAGACTAATTAAGAAAATTTTTGTTCAGGCACTAAATAAGAGCTTTTGCTCCTTTTTAAAATCAGATGAAAATTCTAAAAATTTTCAATTTATATATTTCCTTTATGGACGACGTTTGGGGATCTCCCTCTTTGGGATGAATAACCTGGTGAGGGCTACCCAATTTAGCGAGCCAGTTACTTTTTACCACCTTTTCAGCATTTGGTGCCAGCTTTATTTATTTCTCAACCAAGCATACTTGTATGTGAATCTATATTATTCCAGACTATAAAGACAAACTATTCAAGGATTACTTCTCAGGATTTAAGCACTATGGTATAAACCTACACGTTATTCCGAACTTCCTACCCTCGAACAACCACCCCTTTGTCTCTATATATTATTCCTGATCTCTATGAAATACAAAGTCTTGAGCAAAACAACAAAAAAATGGTCCAAATTTGGGAAGGACCTCAACTCATTGATTTAAACCATAATTAGCAAAGAACCAACAAAATAACTTGAAAATAAAATCAGTATCCCCCCCCCCCCCCCCCCCAAACTTGAACTAAATATTAACCCCAATATTTCAGAACAAGCTTGAGAAGGTGACTCACAGAGGGTAATGCAACATCAGCTTAGGAATTTTTATTGATGCCACCTGAGAGATTTTTCCTGAGACTTCTTCTAGGAGTGATTTTGAACTATTGCTTTCTCCTTCTACTTTGATCATTCTGACTGAAGATTTATTCTTTCTACCTGTACCTTGCTTTTGAATTTCCAACACCTTCAAGGTTATCTCCTCATCAAATAATTTTAGTATCAAATTACTTCTCTCGATATCAAAATTGCAGAGACTAGTAAGCAAAAATGGTCGACCAAGAATGATAGGAGTCTCTTCATCTTCAGGAACGTCCATGATCTGGAAATTTACTGGGAAAAAATTGTCGATTTATACTAATACATCTTCAGTTATTTCATATGACTGCTTGATGGTGTGATCAGCAAATTTCACTTTTGTCCCACTCTCGCTTATATTCTCAATACTGAGCTTATTGAAAATCGATAATGGCATTAAACTCAGGCTAAAGCTAGAATCAACCAGAAACCTCTTGAAAGTTCTGTCTTTTATGTTGCATGGTATTGCAACTGACCCCTAATCCTTCTGCTTGACAAATATTTACCTCTCGAGTTCAATTACACACTATTTCTCATCATAGGGTACTGATCCCTCTCTTGTTGATCTCTTCTTTGATAATAACTCCTACATGAATTTCTGATACAAAGGCATTTTCTCTAGTGCTTCAAAGAATGGTACATTGATCTCTAGCTTTTTGAACAACTGGACAAATTTATCAAACTCTTTCTCTTTTGTGTCCTTCTTTACCACTCGAGAAGGATACAACAACTTGATTTCTGGTTTAGTTTTCTCTTCAATTGGATTCACATGTGATACTACTTCTTCCTATTTTTCTTGTTCTCTCTCACTTCCAGCTCTACTTCTATGATAATTTCATCAAACTTTACATAATCTTCTTTTTCTCTAGCAACTTTCTCACTCCTTATTCTGACAGCATTCACATTCTCATGACTTTTCTGATTGCCTTGTGCTTGCAGTGATAATTGTTGTGCAATTTGTCCCATTTGAACTTCCAAATTTTTTACTCCAGTTGTGGTGTTTCTATGATTTCTCCTTGTCTCTTTCTGAAACTGAGAGGTATGGGAAACCATATAGGTGTTGCTACTGATCTTTCTAGAAGAAGTTAGGATGATTCTTCCATCCAGGTTTATAGGTGTTAGAAAATAGATTATTCTGCCTCAAAAAATTTATCTGCTTAATTTTTTGTGGAGTTGCAAGACATTGAAAGTAATGTGTGGTCCATTACAAGTTTCACAAACAACCTTATGTACCTGTTGAACCCAAGCTACCCGTTGAGTACAAATGTTCATTGCTTTCATCCTTTTCTCTACTTCTGCGACAATTGCTTCTTCAAATTTCATTTGCTTATTAATTTCTAACTTCAGATCAATCACCCCCTCTGGTTTACTCACAACCTTGTCATATAGCTCCAGATGCTCATTTGTTGTAATGGCTTCAATAATCTTCTTCACACCAATGGTTGTTGTAAAGTTGGATGAGCCACTAATAGTTGTATCAATAAGATGCTTTATCTTCATTCTGAGGCCATTCACAAACATTTGCATTTGTTCCATTTGGTCCATGTTCTGAGTTGGACAAGATACCAACAACCTCTTGAATCTCTTATAGGCATCACCCAGCGACTCCGTCTTTCTATTTAAAATTCACAATGTCATATCTTTTGCGAATGTAAACAGAAGAAGGAAATTATTCGTCAAGAAAAGTCTTCTCCATTTCTTCCCAAGTATTAATACTCCCAACAGGTAATGTGTAAAACCACTCTTAAGCGTCTTTAGATAAAGTAAACGGAAACATTCGGAGTTTCTTTGGTTCCTCTATATGCCCATCAATCTTCAATGTGGCACAAAAATCTAGGCAAGTATTTATTGACATCTTCATTTACCTTTCTAGTGAAAGATCTTCTCTCAAGCTAATTGATTGTGCTAGGATGCATTTGAAAATTTGGCACATTCACCAGATGGTTTACAATTGTCAACCTGTCACCCGGTGCATTTTGTCATACTCCAAAATTTCTCTATTGATATTACTAACTAATTCAATCTTTTAATCTTAGTATTATTATATTATTTGGTTTTAAAAATACTAATTAGTTTTATTTGTTGTTTCTAGATACATTGGGGTTCAAATAATAAAGGGTGTGTATTTTTGTCATAAGGGTTTATTGCTTCATTTTTTAAGTAGATTGGCCCATTGAAGTGTGGGTTCAAAATCCAGTTTTAGATAGTAAAGAGATTGTATATATTGAGTAATTAAGCTTAGCTTTCCAAAATAACTAAGCCCAGTCTATTTCATCTTATGTGGTCCAATAGAAATAGGGGTATGATGTTAATAAAGGGGTGTGCGTTTTCTGAGACACCCATTAAGAGTTTTTTTGAAGGCCCGTTTTTCTTTTAGGGTTGACTGGAAGTCAATTTCTGACTATAGGATCTTTCATTTATTTTAAATATTATTATTTTTATGATTATTTTATAAACATTATTATTATTAAAACAATTATTATATTATTATTATTGTTTTATTTTCGTAATCATTGACCAAGTCAACTGAGGGCTAAGAAATCCTAATCCCTAAGCCACTAAGCAAGCCCACAATCAAGATTTCCATAAACAGATCTAAGTGTATCAAATTAAACTTTATAAATCAAATATTTGCAACAAAAAAAAACAAGTATTGTACAAATCAAAGATTACAGTTTAAATCTTTACAAAATCTGAATCAATCAATTTACAAATCAATTGTAACCTCTAATTTAATCCCTAATTTATTCAATCAACAAATTGTAATGACAATTAAAACATATTTTCCTAATCTTTCTAAATACTAAACCTATAAAAACCCCTAAGAAACTTAGAACAATGGGGAGAAAGAATAGAATTAAAGAAGAAGGAGAAGAAGTAGAAGTCGCGAATCCACCTTCTTGATGTAGATATGGGTTTTAACTTCTAAAACCCTAGATCTATGGAGTTACATCTTTGCCGCCCTCTAGCTGTCATCATCGTCGTGCCATCGTTACAACCTGCAAACAAAGAGAGAGAAGGAGATCAGGAAGAGACAAAGAGGAAATTGATTTAAGAAAAGTTTCACTAGAAGTAAGGTAAGCCTTATACTTAGCTCTAAGTTTTTAGATTTTTTATCGTTGTCGAATTTCTGGACGATTGGTGGTTTAAATATGGATTTCTAAAAAAATCCTAGGGTTAGGGTTCTTAGGGTTCTTGGGGTTAGTCTAGGGTTCTAAGGGTTTGTGTTTCTGGGCTTGGACAAGGGTTAGGGTTCATGCGAGAACCCTAGAGTTCTTAGGGTTCGTAAGAACCTAGATGAAGATTTGTGGTGGTTCTAGGTTCCCTATGATGACTAAAGGTTGGAGCTGTCAGTGGAAGTGATTTCCGGCCAGCGGGGCGATTTTTGATCGCCTAAATAGAAGCTCTCTCTAAAATTATGGTTTATTTGAGAGAAGATGGGTAGAGAGAAAGAAAAGAGAGAAATGGGCTTCAGGCCCTGATGATAGTTGTATAAATGCCCCTATATTCCAGTGTGACGATCTTATCATTAACCCCCAACCCATGCCTTCTGATCTTAATCAAGCGCTCCATGTTGTGCAATCTCACCATAACACCATGTACATGCCATACACAATCCTAACGGACCCCTCTAGCTATTCTCGTTTGGGTCAAAGCCCATATCTATTTACACCCCTGGCCTCTACTACGCTAACGTGACATGTACCCCTTTCTGCGCCATTGGGCCAAGTCCAACATCTGGACTTAGGCCCTTATTTCCTACACACCCCATTTTTGCTACTTAGGTCAAATGTTCACCCCCCTGTGATTTGGGCCTAAATCCAATATCTGGATTTAGGGCCCTGTTATTTACACCCCCAACCTTTTACTAACCAACTAATTTTGCACCTCTGCGTTTTAATTAAAAATTAATTTATTCTTATAATTTATTTTATTTATTTACTTATTTATTCATTTTCTATTATTTTTCATAATTAATATTTTTATAATATATTTTATTTTTAATAAATTATCAAATTTTTATTTATTAATTTAAATACTAACTCATTCAAATATTTTAACTACATTAAAATTATTTTCCTCATGCATAAATATTTTTTTTAATATATTTGAAAATATTTAACCAACAAATTACTAAAAAATTTCTACTAAATTAATAAACTCAAGATATTATTTTTCAAAAAAAGGATTATGGAGATGTTTCTCATTAACTGCGAAATTCGTCTAACAACTCCGTGATTTATAAACTCACACTTGGTTCAAGGAGAACTCGAGATATTTCCATAATCCATAAAAAACACTAACCAAACACTACAAACTACGAATTTGGACTATGATTCCTCATAAGAGGATATGTAGGTATACGACTTAAAATCGTGGTGGGTTCCCCAAATTAAAATTTAAAGCCTATTCCTAAACCTTAAACCTAAACACTAGTATCCTTGTAAAAAAGGTAGATGAGGGGTTCCTAAAACCTTCTCTTCGTCTAAAACGAGTCAACAACTTAGAATCTCTGATCAAATTAGGGTTATCCCGTTATATTCCTATTTGAGGATAAAAATTAATGGTGGCGACTCGATAATTTTAGTCGGTTATTATAGTTGGAAACTCTACTAGGGATTCAACCCTAGGGTTTAGAAGCTTTTCTTTTGGTTTAGGGTTTTTAGGGTTGTTCTTATTTCTCTGTATTTGCTTATTTATTTATTTTTCTTATTATATTATTTGTCATTTTTATTTATCTGTTGGAGGGATTTTATTTTTAAAAAAAATTGTTCAAAAAAAAAATCTAAGAAAGAAGCATCGTCTATTGGCCAATGGGATACATCATCCCTATGAGTTTTTGTGACGACTTCGCCTAGAGTCGGTGGAATTCTAAAAAGTAAATATGTCTCAAGAGATATCTATAGTAGTAGAAATGTTAAGACTAAGCCATTAGATTGACTTGACTTATACAGATCAAAATAAAAATCGCCATTGTGCTTTATTGTTTCTAAAGGAATGGGAAAAGAGCGAATAACCCAAAAGAGTGCTGGAAGATTCCAGGTAAGAGGGTTGGTTATGCAAAGGGGTGGTATTATCACCATAAACATCTACGGTACTCCAGAGGAACCTCTTTGAAAAATCTGCATTTTTTGGCTATAAAATGTTGTATATAAGAAATAGATCGTGGGGATGAGAAAAGAAGTATTTTGTATGATTTTTGCACCCTCCACAGTTGCAAACCTTTAGTTCCTATGTACCACCTTCCATACAATAGGGGATCAGGGTACACATAGTTCATCTTTGAAAGTTTTAAAACACAAGTGTGTTGGTCAATTTTAAGAGACAAGACGTCATCATCATTGTCCGAGTGGAAAACATACTTACTATCCACAATCACGAGAAAGGATAATTTGCATCATCTCAAAGTGGAGGATATGGCTTGGATTTTAAAATTAACAAAGCCTCACTCAACACCCAAGTGGAAAATATCTCACTTCACTATATATTATAGAAGTATAGTTACTTGCATCACTATAAGGATTTGACAAGAGTCTAATCTTCTTCTTTTTTGAGAAAAATTTAAAGTAAAAAGCCAAGGTGGAAAAATGGTTTGAATGAGATTGATTGACTTTTAGTCTTCTCACAAAAATGTCAAAGTATTCTTAAGTTGATTGAAATTTGATTAATAAATAATTTTTGAAAATGCATGGACATATGTCCAAGTTTATTATGAAAGTGGTTCAAGTTTTAAAACAAGAAGAGTTTCAAAAGTAGGGGGAAGATTTTTTAAATTAAAGAAGATGGGAGGAGATGAAGAGACTATCCTAAAGCATAAGGTAAAAGATAATGAGAAGAACCATCTAACCAAACGAGAAGCCAACATTTGACATGATGAGTCAATGTAGAATCCCATCCTTTGGATTTGAAACCAAGCAAACAATTAATAAACCTCTTAAGAATACCAAACTTTAATTGCATTTAATCCTCACAAAAAATAGGCAGAGTAATAGCTGTATACAGATGAAATCCATATTACTGACAATATATGTAATCACAATAACCTGCACACAAAACAAACAAACATCCCAATGTCTTAGGGTAAACCCCAAGAACTCTAGACAAAATATAAATTAAAGTCACAATGTCTCCAACATTGGTCAAGGTTTATATTCCTAAGTCCAAGAAGTCCATCAGTCCATAATGCCAAGGATAGTAACCAAGTAGTCCAAGTAACATTAAAGTTTTTTAGGGTTTAAGTTGATTATTAGGTATCTTCAAAAAGAAATGAAAAGCTCAAGTGAGCAAAATAAAATGACATGAATATAAAGGCCCAAGTGAGCAAAGATGAAAAAGAGCATGAAATATAAACGCTGAAGTAAATAGTGCATAAAATAAAAGCATAAAAATAGAAGCACAAAATAAAGGCAATTGTTAAGAATTAGTTGTTAGTTGGATGACCATCTTGAATCTTGCTTTTGGAACTCATTAGAGGATTGGTAGAACCAAAGCCTCTCAACAACAAGTTGCATTTGCTTTTTGTCAAGTATATCATCCATTTTAAGGATCTCAATGTAGCTTAATGATCAATGATGTTTAAGTGATCCACTTTGACTAAAATTAATGAAGTTCCATTAGAGGATTGATAGAACCAAAGTCTCCTAACAATGGATCTCAAGGTTATTGGATCATAGGGTTCAAATTAACATATTTGAGCTTGCAAACATAAGCTTGGGCCAGGAATGATCATTTTCTCAAATCGGGACGAAATTTAGCGCTATGTTAAGCAATCGAAAGTGGACTTATATAGAAGTTGCACCTATTTTTAGGTCGGTCAATAGCAATTTATGCACCATTTTTTTGAGACATGATATAGGAATCGTGGTCTAATAACACCTAGTGTAATAAGAAGGGGATGAGATGAAGAGGGAGGGGAAAATGAATAAACCACATTTAAATCAAAATTTTAATCAAACTATTATTAAAATAATTCATCGATTTTTATGGATTAGACTCAACACCATGGATCCAATGATGTTAGCAAAGCTCATGGTCAAAAATTCAATCCAAGATCAGTCAAAAAATATACAAAAAGAAAATTGTATTTAACATATAAAAATAAAGGTTTTAAAAATGATTAAAAATGAAAATAAGAGAGAAAAATGTTAACTATGTTCAAATTAATCAAGAAAAAATAAGTAAGACCATAGAAAAATCAGAAATGAGCTCAAATATTTTTATAAAATTTTTGGTAATTTTTAAAGTCAAAAACTATTTTTAACATCAAAAGAAATAGGTAAAATAAACAAAAATGGTGAAAAATAATAAAGTCAGAAATAAAAAATAAATGAGGTCACCAATATTTGTCACAGTGTCATTGGATCCTTCCTTATTTTTTTTCAGAATTTAAAAATGCATAAAAGTATTTTTAAACAATTCAAACAATTCAAACAAAATGAAAAATTATAAAAAATATCAAAACACAAAATAAAAATGTGAAAAAATAAAAATCAGAAGGAGAAAAATCAAAAATATATTTCATAATTTTTTCAGATTTTTTGGAGTTAAAATGAATTTCCTATGAATTTTTGAAGTTTAAAATAATTTAAATATAAAAATCAGAAACAAAAATAAAGTCAAAAAATATGGACCAATAGATGAGAGTCAAAAAACTTTAGTAAGCTAATCTAATGGATCAGACGCACAGTGCATATCATGGTCTTTAATAAATATCACATCGGATCAAATATTTTTAAAATAAAATAACTTAAAATGTGGCGCGTTGGATGGAGTCTGACTCATAAAAGTAATAAAATCCAAAGGCCCCTAAGGCACGCGCATGGTAAGGCAAGCATATTATATCCGTTTCAGAAAAATAATGTGGCTTCGTGTCATTGGTTGAAGACGGACATGTCATCGTCTTCAACCTCCAGCCATCCCCAAATCGAATCCTTCAAACTGTAAAATTAGCAAACCAGACATGTAGCATTAGATTCGTCTCTTCAAGACGATTCTAGCAGTACCGTCACGCAAAATTTATATAAATTGTGCAAGGTTGTGTTTGAAGAAAACCAGAAAAAAATAGCGAGCACGAAAACTTGGGATATCTCACTCAATTCTCAATGAAATTTTAAATTATAAAGATCACGAGGATCAGAAGGATACAAGGAGTGGATTAGTCTTTTATTTGAATCAATTTGGCCAAGAAATATACCTGAACGAAGTAGTGAGAATTTTCTTTGAAACTGGACTTCTACAGATCAATATAGGTCACGATTCATGAAAGTAACCGTATGGTTAGCTTCAGAGAAGTTCAATGAAGCTAACTGAATGGAGCTTTTGGTGTTTGAAGGTGAGAATGTAAGAAAATAGAAATTCAAATTCAGAGTTCGTATGGGATCTGAACAGGGGTCAATTGGCTATCAAAATCTTGATAAAACGAGTGGGGGATTATCCTTATTAATAGCTGATCATGATGCAAGGCTCAAGCGTGTGAATTGGAGGCAAAATCAGTGAAATCGTGTGGACCTGCTAAGTGTGAAAAGTGTGACTTCACATGCCTAAAAATGCAACAAAATGGATGGTTTAAAGGTAGTTTCTTGTTATGGCAAGTTCCTAAACATGATTAGATGCGAAATTGATCTTTAAACAAGTTTGTAATTGGATTTAAACTAATTTTCAAATATGACTGAACTTGAAATTTCCATTTCATGATGCTACTTTCATGACCATGGTGCCAACAATGTAAGGCACCATATGATGTGATTTTTGAAGAAATTGAAAGATAAAGTCACAAGCTTTACAATGTTCAAGGAGTGAGATCAACTGGATGTTTGAGGAAGAAGTTGTGTTAAGTCAAAGTTGGAAGAAAAGTGCTGACTTTTCATACTTAGAAAATTTCTAAGTTTTTTCTTCAAAAAAGAATTATAATGTCTTGAATCCAAACATGGTCTTCCACTTGGAATTTTCTCTTAACCAAAAAATATGGCATGAAGTAGATCTCTTGAATGTCATTTTGAGACTTGAACCATTCAAAATCTCCAAAAATTTAGAGAGTTATGACTTTTTGAAGTTGGCAAAAATTCATGAAATGACATATAATCTTTTGCATCCTTAGGGCATATCCTTTCTATTTTCACACTTTGCACATAAAAGAAAGGTTGAATTTCACATATTCAAGATCATTGTGGAAAAATAATGGGCTCAAGGTGATAAAAATTGATCAAGTTATGATCATTGGAAGTCACATGAAGGGATTTGATAGTTCATCTGGAGGAGTTGTAATCTTTTTTCATCATCAAGTTTCTTACACACTAAATTTACTTCAGACCTTTGAAGTGATTTGTTAAAAACCCTTTGAATACAAGGATGTCTTTGGAATCACTCAAAAATACCAAAAGATGAGCAAGATATACCCCTTTGAAGTTCAAAACCTAGCTCCTAGAGCAAGAAAATACCTTGGGAGAACTTTGCAATTTTGATAAACCTTCTCGCACCAATACATTTATCTTGAAAATAAAGGTTATTGAGGATGATAATGAGAAGTCATAGTAACCAACATCGCTTCCACATCTTGAGAATTGAAGGAGATATGGACTTGTGATCAATGGAGACAGAGACTTATCCAATTGAGTCAAACTTCTTTAGTCAATCCTTGTACTTTTGAGCTAAATTTGACAACTTGAGGCATAATGAATCATGAAATACTTTGTCATGATGTTACTTCAAAATATCTTTCATAGAGGCTTGAACCTCAATGAAGCTTTGTTGAGGAAGGCACAAAGAAGGAACTTATGAATCCAAAAGCTAACTTTGATGGAATGCATTGTGATTTCACCAACATCATCCAAATTAGAATACACATACATTGTATTTGTTAGTTGAAGATTAATCAAACATAGATTATCACAAAATACAAGTCAAGGTGCTTGGTGATTCCCTATAGAGCAAGACTAAATATAGGGAGAAGAAACAAACCCTAGCGTGTGACTTTGTTGTGATTTAATTGATATGATATGATGAAGGGATCTTAGGGGGAAAATAAGGGTACAACAATATCCTCTTGGGGTTGGACTTTGGAATGAAATCTATGACTTTTTATAACCCTTAAACCAAAAACTCATGGTGAGACCTTTCACGACCTTAGAGACAAAAGTTTCGATCTACAAAGAGGCTCCACTTAAGAGAGGCCCTTGTGCCTTTCCCTCTAGTGTTATCCATGATACCCTTAAGGAAACCACCTTATGGGTAGGTTAGAATATTCGTAGGCCAAAACTAGGAGCCTACCAACTAAGGATACCTTTCACAAATCTCGTTACTATGCCACACAGTCATGCATTCGTACATCTTGCATTTCACATATTCATTATTCTCCATTCTTTTTGCCTGTCTTATTCACAGGATTTTAAAAAAATTAATCAAAGGTTTTTGGTAAAGTGTCTTAAAAATGAATTCCAGAGAGAAATAACTTGCCTGTATTAGTGTCGTCAAACCAGATATGACAAAGATCAACAACATCAAAGGGAAACTGTTTGAAAAATATTTGAAGATGTTTACCCGCAGTTATGGGGATACCCTTGGGTTGACTAAAGTGGATGTACAATTGGATTCTATTTCTGCCTTGGTTCAATTCTATGATCCTCCATTGAGGTGTTTTACCTTCCAAGACTTTCAACTAGCGCCGACTTTAGATGAATTTGATAGACTATTGAATTTTTCTAAGCGAAAAGCATATGTGGCAATTGGAAAAACTATTGACATTAAGGACTTAGAAAATGGTTTAGGGATCCCTTATCTTGAATTTTCACTTAATTATAAGAAAGAAGGTGGTGTACAAGGGGTTAAAAGATGCTATTTGGAGGCTAAAGCCCTTTCTTTTGCCAGTAACAAAGAATAAGAGTCTTATGTTGATTGTTTAGGACTACTTGTCTTTGGGGTAATCTTGTTTCCGCGAACTTTGGACTATATTAACCTTGCAGTTATTAGTGTATTTTATGGCGCAAAAGATTTGAATGTGGACCCAACTCATGTGTTACTTACTGATATTTACTATGCTCTTCGTAGTCGTTACGAAAAAGGGAAGGGTACGCTAAACTGTTATATCCCGCTCCTATATTCTTTGTTTATGTTGCATCTCTACAAAAAGATTATATGATTAAAACTTTGACATAATTTGATTTGACTAAAAATTAAGATCTCTTACTGCCGATTCTGTGTTATGGTATGCGAGGAAGCTAAATATTGGAGATATCATTTATAGTTGTGGAGATTTTCCTAATGTTCCTTTGATTGGGCCACATGGTTGCATCAATTACAACCCTACTTTGGCTTTGCGACAACTAGGGTAACCTTTGGAGGATAAACCCTCCGATGAACACCTTTAACAATTAATCATTCACGAAATAGGCAAGAACGATCGAGAGTTGCTCAACAAGATTATTAGAGCTTGGAAGGGTTAATAAAAGGAAGGCCACGAAAGAATTATATGGCAAAAGAACCTTACACTCGATGGGTTTTGGATAGGGTGTAAGTTGTTAAGTTATCATTTGACATTGATCCTGAGTACAAGCCAGATGTCCCAGATCCTCTGCCTATGTCCTTAAAAGAAATAGATAACTTGAAGAAAGCTTTGAATCAACTCAAAAGGAGTAAGAAGAATTGGAGCTTAACCTCCATAACTTGGCTAAGGAAAAAAGAAAAATGCAACACGAGCTTGAGTCCAAAGATCAACAGATTCAGAATGACTGTGAAGAATTTGAAAAGGAGGGTCTTAAGCGGAAACATTCGACTGAAGGGTTGTTGAGTGCTACCTTTAACTTGGATTCCCACAACCAATGTTTGAAAGATGTTTCTAGTGAAATTGGGAGGCTGAGTAGGTTGTACAAAAAGGCAATGCAAAACAAAAAGGAGATGGAAGAAGATTTGAGGGCTCAAATTCAAAGTTTAGAACAATCTTCTTTAGATCAAGAAGAGCAAATGAAGTATCTTACTATGAGACTCAAAGATAGCCAAGATTCGAATGTAGGGGAAAGTCTCAAGAGGATGAGGGCAGAAAGACTTTTCACCCAAAAGACGGATGAATATGAGTAAGTGTGTCATGAGATAAAAGACCTCCGAAAGAATTTCCTCATACAAACAAAACTCTATACGGAGATGAGGGGAAAAAATATATTGGGAAGAGAAATATGCAAAGATCTCCAAATTAGGAAAGGATAATCGTAAGATAGTTTCGGACATGTACCAGGAATATCGTTTCTATAAAGACAATCATGTAAGACTCACCTTCTTAGCCAAAAATCTCATTGGTGACATCCCTATAAGTTTGAGAGACGCGGAAAATGTGATGGTTCCGCTCCCAAAAGACGTTGAAGGCTTCCTTAAGCTTTGTAGGACTATGGTTGATGGCTTCAGAGGAGAAATCCACAGACGCACTTAGAAGATTTTGTTTTCCTTTATTATTTCTTTCAGCGAGATGATTTTTATTTTTTGTTTTGAATATTTTTCAAAATCTAAATTGTATTCTCTTTTAAGAAAATTATTATCAATAAAAGTTTGTTTTCGTATCTCATTTGTGTATTTATTTTTAAGACGCTCACTAATAAAAAAAGAAAAACCTAACGAAAAAAACTATATGTACATACATATATATATATATATATATATATATATATATATATATATATATATATATATATATATATATATATATATATATATATATATATATATATATATATATATATATATATATATATATATATATATATATATATATATATATATGGAAAATACAAGTCAAAAAGAGATTCAAAAATGAAACTCTTAGCATATTCATCAGCATTCATCCATTCACAAGCATTGTATTTCATATTTTTATACAAAAAAATCTCATTATTTTTCAAAATCATCTTCAGTTAAACCATTGGTAAACAAGCAACACCTATCTGACCACCATATCAAACAAGAGCCCATCAAAAGAAAGATGGAACAGATCAAAGAGAATCAAGCTTCATTCAAAGAAGATTTGGAGCAAATGAAAGGCAACATCGACTCGATGAAGGGATATATGATCCAAGTTCTTCTAGCCTTGAAGAACATTATCGAAAGGCATGAAAAAATTCCTAGGGAAGCCTTTGAATAAGTAGCCCAAACTATTGTTGCATCAAGCAGTCACCAACCCAGAAAAGAACCAGAATCAGGACCTCAAAATTCAATTGTAGCACAACAAGAGGTCATACAAGCTAATACTGAAGGATTTGTCCCACCTTCACCAAAGGTAGGGGAATCCCGTACTTTGCAGATTCCGATCAACAATGCAGACAACTACATAGACTTCCAAAATGGAGACTATGACTTAGAAGATGTCAATCAAGTACCTCAAAGGACAACCCATACCCATGTCACTGAAAATCCCTTGGCGCCCAACCAGCACAAAGCTCTTGAAGAAAGTTTGAATGTTGTGGAGGGATACAATGCTCTCGAAATGGGTCTAGTTCCATATGTGGTGAACCCTCCAAAATTCAAAGTACCCAACTTTGGAAAATACAGGGGGCTTACATGTCTAAGGAACCATCTACGCATGTATTGCAGAAAAATGCATGCATATGCTCAAGATCAAAAGCTGATAACCCATTGCTTCCAAGACAGCCTGAGTGGGGCATCTCTAGATTGTCACATGTAATTGGATCAAGCTCATATCTAGAGATGGGAAGATCTTTCCAATGCTTTCCTGAGACAGTATAAGTATAATTTGGACATGGCGCCTAACCGTATGCAACTCCAAAACTTGTCTCAAAAGAAGGATGAGTCCATCAAAGAATATGCTCAAACGTGGAGAGAAATGGCATCCTGTGTACAACCACCACTCTTGGAGAAAGAATTTGTCAATATGTTCATGGGAAATTTACAAGGGTTGTACTATGATAAGATGGTAGGAAGCGTCTCTTCTGGATTTTCTGATTTGGTGACTATTGGTTAAAGAGTTGAAGCAGGTATAAAGAGCGGGAAGATACAAGGGGTATCATCTAGTACCTCTTATAATTCAACAGCCATTGTTAGTTCTAGGAGAATAATAATAGAACAAGTTTGAAAGGCCTCCTAGAAGATTTGATCCTCTCCCCATGCCACATAGTTAATTACTCCAACATCTACTTAAATCATCTTTGGTAGAGCAGAAGCCTCTAGCTCCTCCAATTGGGAAACTCCCACCAAAGTACGATGCAAATTCTAGGTGCGAGTATCATGCTAATTCTCCAGGGCATACCATAGAAAATGTTTGGCCTACAGACATAAGGTTCAAGATTTGTTGAATTCCCAAGATATCACTTTTGATAAACCAAACATCAAGACAAACCCCATGCATCCACATGGTGGACCAGCGGTGAATACAATTGAGGTGGTCACTGACTTTGGGGCAACGAGACAAGTGAAGGCCCCGATAAACCTTTTGAAATAATATTTGTTGGAGTGTGGGTTCCTTTTGGAACACAATGAAGCTTTTGAGAAGACATTACAAAAATTGGTGGATCAGGGGATAGTCTAAACCGTATTAAGAAGACTCTTGTAATTCCATGGGGAGAGTCAACTGAAACACCAGTAGTAATACCACGACAAACTCTGAGGATACCAGTGGTTATGAAGAGTACGATGGTGATTAGGGGGCCATCTCCTACCCCTTATAAAACTAACAAAGCAGTACCATGGGGTTATGATTCTACTGTATACGTTAATGATTAAGTGCAAGAATGTGAATCATCGACAAGTCAAGGAAATAAGATCAAAAATATAATTGGAACAGGGGGAATGACTCGCAGTGGTCGAATCTATAGTCCCGAAACATAAAAAGGAATGATGTTATGGTTAAAGATAAAGGAAAATGTGTGGTTGAGGCAAGCCAAGATCAAGAACCTCCAAGAAAAAACTTTATTGACCAAGAGGCGGAATAATTCTTGGAAATAATCAAGAGAAGTGATTATATGATGGTGGATCAGCTACACCAAACCCCGACCAAGATTTCAATACTATCGTTGCTCCTCAACTCAGAAGCACATAAAGACTCTTTAATAAAGGTTCAAAGTTTTGCTCATGTTGCAGAAGAGATTACGGTAAATCAGTTTTACAATGTTGTAGCAAATCTGACATATAGATCATATCTAGGTTTTAATGATAGTGAGTTGCCTCCACAAGGCAGAGCTTACAACAAGGTGTTGCACATTTCTATTCAGATAGGTACTACAAGCCTGTCCAGGGTACTCACCGATACTGGTTCTTCTCTCAATGTGTTACCGAAATCCAGCTTGATGAAGTTAACATTTGATGGTGTTGTAATAAGGCCAAGTTCCACGATAGTCAAAGCTTTTGATGATTCTAAAAGTATGGTGTTTGGAGAAGTGTATCTTCCTGTGAAGATCGACCCACATATGTTTGATATCACTTTTCAAGTAATGGATTTAGAAGCAGCATATACATGTTTACTCGGACAACCTTGGATTCATGCAGCGGGGGCCGTTACTTCAACTTTACATCAAAAATTGAAGTTCTTCATTGAAGGAATATTTGTTATAATCGACGGTGAAGAGGACATCTTTGTAAGTCACATAGAGTCCAACATATATATCAATGCTGATAAGTACTATATAGAAACACCATTTTAAGTCTTAGAGGTTGCTTTAATGGTAACCCTACTGGTGGAAAAAAATCAAAAAACCTATTGTGGCTTCGTGGAGAGACTTAAAAACAGTTGTGGAAGATGGCACCTCAAACAGTTGGGGTAAACTTGTGGAGATACCTGAGAAGAAAAATCATTTTGGTTTGGGATATGAATCATCAAAGGCTAACCTAAAAGGTAAGGCACAATTTCTTCAAATCCAGGAGACCTTCATCAATAAAGGAACATAACATAGAGGACAAGTAGCGATGATATCTAACATAAGCAACACCAAGAGAGCATCTTACTTCATCCGTCAATGTGCTCCAGGAGAAGAGCTCAAGAATTGGACAGCCGTGGAGATTCCAGAGATCTTTTTCTTTCCAAAGTAATTTTCTTGTTTTGAAAGAACCTATGTCAAACCCGAGGCATATGGGTAGCTTGTAAGAGTCCTCCAATTTGCTTCAAAAAATATTGGCAATTAATAAAAGTTATATTTCACATTCAATTAAGATCTATGTCTTTCTCTTGCATGTATCTCTTATATTTTAAAATTGAAATACTTTTCTTCATATTCATTTTCTGAATTCACATACTAAAATTGCACCAAAACATCATAAATGTGTCGATCCATGCCTAAAATCACCGATAACGTTATTGCTACTATCCGATATAATTTTGGTGCACCCATCAACCAAGAGGAAGAGGAGGATGACGAAGATCTCGAACTCTCCGAATAATTGGCAAGGGAGATAGAGAAAAAAGTTGACAATATATAACCATACCAAGAATCTATTGAGAGCATTAACCTTGGCACAGAGGAATGTCCAAAAGAGATCAAGCTAGGGGAAACATTGGATAGAAGTGTCAAAGAAAGACTGATCAAGTTGTTACATGAATATGTGGATATATTTTCCCGGTCTTACAGAGACATCCAGGATTGGATGCAAATATTGTGGTTCATAGACTAACTCTCGGGGAAGGTTGTTCTATTGTTAGACAGAAGCTCAGAAGAACTCGTTCAAACCTGCCTAGCAATATTCGAGAGGAGGTCCTTAAACAATTCGATGTAGGGTTCTTAGTGGTGGTAGATTATCCACTCTGTATAGCTAACATCGTACCAGTGCCCAAGAAGGATGGCAAAGTACGCATGTGCATAAATTACCTGGATATTTTAGTAGATAATACAACTCAGGCTTCGGTATTCTCATTCATGGATGGCTTCTCAGGTTATAATCAAATCAAAATGCCACCCGAGGATATGGAAAAGACTAATTTCATGACTCTTTGGGGAATTTTCTGTTACAAGGTAATGCCTTTCGGTCTAAAGAATGCAGGAGCAACTTATCAATGAGCTATGGTCATACTATTTCACGATATGATCCACAAAGAAGTTGAGATATACACAACTGATATGATTTCCAAATCACATACAGAGGAGGATCACATCATACATTTACAAAAATTATTCGAGTGTCCGCGAAAGTTCAAACTAAGATTGAATTTGAACAAGTGTACATTTGGTGTCGGGACAGGAAAGTTATTAGGCTTTATTGTAAGTCAGCGCAGTATTGAGGTGGATCCCGACAAGGTGAAAGCCATACAAGAAATTCTTGCTCCAAGGACAGAGAAAAAAGTTTGTGGTTTCTTAGGACGATTGAATTACATTTAGAGGTTCATATCGCACCTAAATGCTATGTGCGAGCCTATATTTAAATTACTTCGAAAAGATCATACAGTGGTGTGGAATGATGATTATCAGTTGGTCTTCGAAACAATAAAGCAATATTTACAAGATCCTCCAATCTTGATGCCACTCTTTCCTGGGAGACCGCTCATCATGTACTTACCAGTGCTTGAAGGGTCAATGGGATATGTATTAGGACAACATGATGAAACAGGTAGAAAAGAGAACACAATTTACTACCTCAGTAAGAAATGCATCGACTGCTAAACCAGGTACTCACTTCTCGAGAAAACTTGTTGTGCTTTGGCTTGGGCTACTAAATGATTAAGGCAGTATATGTTAACTCACACCACTTGGTTAATATCAAGAATGGATCCTTTAAAGTATGTTTTTGAAAAACCAACTCTTACAAGAAGGATAGCCAGATGGAAGATGTTATTATCTGAGTAAGACATCCAATATGTTACTCAAAAGGCCATCAAGGGTAGTGTACTAGTTGATCATCTGGCTCATCAGTCATTGCCAGAATATCAACCAATGAAGTTCGATTTTCCAGACGAATATGTCATGGTTATAGGTGACTACAAAATACCAGGACCCGACGAAGGACCTAAATCAGGGGAAAGTTGGACACTCATGTTTGACGGTGCTTCAAATGCTCTAGAGCATGGAATTGGGGTGGTTTTTACTTCTCTGAAGAATTTTTACCAACCTTACTGATCGGTCACCAATTCTACTAATTTTCATCTATCTATTCGGCATGAATCCGCAAGAATAAATAACAATTTGGTTCTTTTGTTTATTACTTTTGAAGATTTTTGAATTTTCCAATTTTCCTTTCTCGCAGTATTTTTAATATACATTTATATCTTTTTGTTGCATTTAATGTGTTTTCTTGGTAGTGGTTTATGTTGTCAGATTCAGCAAAAAAAGCTCAATGGTCTTGCGCAAGGAAAATGGGAGTCCCGATGTTGAGAAGAAGGATTTTGAGCTACAGGGGTCCTGACACGGCTACCTATATCACCTGACATGGGCCGTGTCAAGAGAGGTGCATAACTTGGAGTCTGGGTGAAGAGGTAGAGGTTGACACGGGTGCCCGTGTCACGTGACACAGCCTATGTCAAAACACCTACATGGAGCGTGCCAGGAAGCAAGAGACAGAAGTTGTCATGGGTGCCCATGTCACAAGACACGGCCTGTGTCGGTCAAAATGCTATGATATCTGATTTTTGGATTTTTAAGTGAATTGGAGCATCAGGGGTATTTGAGACATTTCAGCATAGTTGAGGAATGACCTAACAATATTTAAACTTGTTTTTGAGAAGAATATTAACACTTTTGTGAATGATTAAAGAATTACACATTAAAGGAGAGAGTTTGAAGAGTTTCGGAGACGGAGAATTCATGCGTCGTTTTCGCAAGTATACAAAACACGTCAGAGTAATATAAAAGATTATCGATCCCACAGAGACCAAACGTCAATCTATCGATTTCTATTGTTACAATGTTTATCTAAGGTAAAACAATTCAGGGGTTTATGAGTGCACAGTGTAAGTAAAGTATGAAAATATAAATTTAGATTAAAACAACAAGCTTGAATGTAATTCATACAGTCTGATGATATTCTGATGCTTCTAAATAGAACTACTTATAGGGAAATATTTCCTACTCATGAAAACAACTAATTTAAAAGGAACTATCACTTTCACGTATTCATAAACGAGTTTATTCTTTACTCAAACCCTCTTATTATCACTTATAAAAAGGTGCGCATTGCGTTAAAATAATAAACCTATTTTTAAGAAATATAGTTTCTTGACTTAGTTGAAAAGTAATTTTGACTTGGAACTTCTAACCAAAAGATAACTAGACCTTTAAACCCGTAAACGCGTCTGAAAATAGTTTTGAAATTGTTTTTCTAAAAGTGTTATAAGATTACTACTTTATTGAACAAAGCTCTTTCGCTTCCTTTGAACAACTAAGACTACCCAAGTTTAACTAAAGGTTGGACGGCTTTCGATCTTACCCATCAAAAATAAAGTGCAGAAAACTTGTTTTAAAAACCAAACAAATTAAAGACATGAAAATTTATCCAGACAAATTAAAAACCAAACATTAATTATGATCCTTACATTGTAACCTTTAAAATTTATCCAGACATGAAAATGTAAACAGACATGTTAAATAGGTGTGAGTGCGAAGAAATAAATAAAGTAAAGAGAGTGCAAGAAAACAAATAAAGTAAAGCAAGTGCGAGAAAACAAATAAAGTAAAGCGAGTGCGAGAAAAAAAATAGAGTAAAGTGAGTGCAAGAAAATAAATAAAGTAAAGCAAGACTTCGTAAATAAAAACCTTCTCCAAATCGGAGGCTTTAAATCAGGTACAAATGGAAATAAATGCGACTAGAAATGAAAATGGTGGTAGGATTAACTTCTATCAAAGTGCTCCAAACTCGATTACAGACTCTATCAATGGCGTGATAACTCATCGATGTGAAGGGATTATCATTTACAAGATCTAACAATATGTGGCTTAAGTTTGTAACTAAGCTTGCATGAAAAGAAAATGAAACTAGGACCTCCTATTTATAGAAAAACTATACTGCATGGAATTACAAAAGTTCCCCCTAACTCCTTTTGGGCGGGACACCATTTAACAAAGGTGGCTCCTGCCATGGCCTTATGGCGCCCTCCATGTGAACAAAGTTGGGAAATTGCGGAGAACGTGGTAGTTGAAGGCAGTTGAAAACAATTCATGTCATGGCCTACACTATGGCGGGCGCCATGCTGGATGCCATGAGTACAATTTTCTCAAAAACTTGATTTCTTGCTCGTGTTTTCTTCATTTCTTCAAGAAGTACTCTAGAAAATCAAAATACCTGAAAACAAAACAGAAACAAGCATAACACAAGAAAATGGCAATAAAAACCATAACAAACATGTGCATTTTGAGACACATATGCAGTGTGTTTTAGTGTTATCAAGAATCTTTCTAGCGCGGAAGAAATTGAAGATCTACAACTCCAACCTCTTTATAATGACTAACTATATTATTATCGTTGTTGTTCTTTTGAATTATATGAGAGGCTAAACCCCCTAATGCTAGGGGGTGTCCCTGGTTTGCATCACAATATACTGATCTCTTTGTTTTATCAACACATTAGTTATTTTTCATCAATTTAATTGTTTTAGATTATAATATCGTTTTGCCCTGTCGGACCAATAGGGTTTACTTTTCTTAACACAATTGAACTGGACAATCGTGTTAGGAGTTTCTGAAATAGTTACATTATAAACAATTGCACCTAGGACTAGGGTAATCCTATAATAACCAGATAATTTCTTGATAACCAAATTCTTGACTTCTTCACTATTTGAATGGACATTGAAATTAGGGGAGAAGATAAAGGTTTTTCACTAAGGAATTAGGGAAGAATAATCTTAAGAATTGGTAGTTGAGGTTAATGAACTTGTTGAAAAGCTCGAGAGTGAAGGTCATCGGATGACAAATCATACACTGCCCCCTAGCATGTTTCTCCTTGTTATAAAAAGTCACAGTTTATTTTCTGCTCATTACTATATTGTTAAAGTTTAAATCCCTAATATAAGCTCACCATATTGTTTTTGTTTAATTGAACCACATATTCAACAAGGTATTCTTATACAATCCTCGAGATCGATATCTTGGAAAATTCCCACTATTACTACATCACAAAAATAGTACAGTTGTTATTTTTCTGATCAAGTTTTTGGCTCCGTTGTCGGGGACTGCCAAATTACAGAGTTAATCGTGGTTCAATTGAAATTTTGTTGCTCTACAATTAAAATTTTATTTATTTGTCATTATTTTTTTATTTATTATTACTAAATTTCCTTTTGACGCAGAGGTTGAATGAACTTTTCACAGAAGGCGAAGAGAAGTGGAGATTGGCTAGACTGGCATCCGAAGAAGTACACAATCTAGAGCATTCTGATTCTGATTCATAACTCCTTTAGAGCATAAAGAGGAAGATTCAAAGCCAGCAACTATGGCCAGAAAGCCTCGTGAGAGATTACTTGGTGACTATGGTGGAGCGAATGCACCAGCTGGTCGACTAACTATTGTGAACCAACCGGTGAATGTACCAAATTTTCAACTTCATCCTAGCACTATCACTCAGCTTGAGAGGAGATCCTTCTCTAGAAGGGTTAATGAGGATGCCAACAATCATTTATAAATATTTCTGACAATGACCACCACTTTGAAGATAGATGGACATACTGAGGAGCAGAAAAGGTTGAGGATGTTCCCGTTCACTTTAGTTGACGAGGTTGAAGAGTGGTTTTATTCCCTGCCAGCTGGTAGCATTACTTCTTGGGAAGAAATGGAAAATGCATTCCTGAATGAGTACTTTCCAGCATCAGTATTCATGAGAAAAATATATGAGATCCTAAATTTCAAGCATAAAGAAGGTGAGTCACTAGGAGATTCTTATAAAATATTTAAAAGACTCCTTGTGGCGTGTCCCACTCACAATTTGGATCAGACGGAGTAGATGCAGATGTTTGTGAATGGCCTTAGGATTAAAACCAAACAGCTAATTGACACATCATCTTGTGGCTCATCTAATTTTTCAATAGCCACTTGTATCAAAAAGATAATAGAAACCATTGCTTCAAATGAGCATCTATAGTTATATGACAGGGTTGCAAGCAAACCAGGGGGAGTAATTGATTTGTAGTTGGAATCCAACAAGCATATAAAAATGGAAGAAACAATTGATGCAGAAGTAGAAAAGAAGCTGAAGGCGATGAATGTCAATACATAACAAGTGGCTCACATTCAACAAGGTCAAAATTTTATTTGTAAAATTTTTGGTGGACCACACTTGACTGTGCATTATCTTGCAACTGCTAAACAAATTAAAGATATCAAATTCCTAAAGCAGAATAACCCTTATTCTAACACCTACAATCCTGGGTGGAAGAATCATCCAAATTTTACTTGGAGGGATCAAAAAGGAAATACTCAGTAGTAGGGGCAGAGCCAATACCATGATCAGTATCAACAAAAACAACAGCAAGCTCCAAAGAAAGCAGATTAAGAATTAGCAATTGAAAAGATGGCAACTCATAATATTCAGTTTCAAGAAGAGACAAGGAACAATCAGAATAACACTTATGCTTCAATTAAAAATCTAGAAGTTCAGATGGGACAAATAGCACAACAGCTAGCGAATGCTCAAGCACCTGGTACTCTACATGGAGGAACTATTACAAATCCAAGAGAAAATTACAATGTGAATGCAGTTGTGACAAGAAGAGGTATGTTGGCTGGAAATGTCGAAAAAGAGGGAATAGAAGAAGAAGGCTTATTCGAAGTGGATCTATAAATCAGAGAAGACCCGAAGCAAGCTGAGGAAATGTTCATACAACCAATTGTAGAGAAGGAAACACAGAAGGATCCTAAGAAAAACATCATTCTCCCTTATCCTACAAGAACAAGGAAGAAAGATCTTAAAGAGGAAATGTTTTGAGAAATTATTGGAATTGTTCAAGAAAGTTAAGATTAACATTCCTTTTGTTGAAGCTCTGGAACAAATTCCTATCTATGCCAAATTCATGAAGGACATCATATCCAAGAAACGTTTAATTGACACTGAGCCGGTAATGCTAACTGAAACATGTAGTGCTACTTTGTAGGGTCTTAAATTTCCTATGAAGAAGAAATATTAAGGTGCGGTTACTATTTCTTGCACCATTGGGGAAAGGTCATTCAAGAAGGAACTTATTGATTTGGGGGCAAGTGTAAGCCTGATGCCACTTTCAATTTTTAAGAAGCTTGAACTCGGTGAGGTGCAAGACACTCGTATGACGCATGACTTTGCGGATCATTCAGTAAAAATACCATATGGTATCGCGAACGATGTTCTTGTAAATATTGACAAGTTTGTATTCCCTGTTGATTTCGTAGTTCTTGAAATGCCAGAAGATGAAGAAATACCGCTAATTCTGGGAAGGCCTTTTCTAGAAACGGTAAGATGTATAATAGATATTGAGGAAGGTACCATGACCCTCAAGGTTTATGATGAGAAACTAAAAATTAATGTGTGAGAAACCATGTAATTCAAAGATGAGGAAAATACAAGTAAAAGTATTGAAGTGTTGGACACAGTGTTCATTCACTCAATTCCATGCAAAACTTCTGAATCACCTTTGGAGATAATTCGTAGCTTGTCAATTTCTGAAATCAATAAGGAAATAGATGAGAAAGAATATGAAGTGCTAGCTATGTTTAAAGCACAACCTCCATGGAATATATCAGAACCACCACGGTGGGAAGATTTAAGACCACCACAATCTCCTCAAGAAAAACAATAGGTGTAAAAGGGAACAAAATTGAAACAGCTGCCTGAAAATCTCAAGTATATATTTCTTGACACTGATGAGCAATGTCCAGCTATTATCAACTCTAGCTTAAAAGAAGTTCAGGAAGACCAACTCATCAAAGTGCTCAAGAAATTCAAGGGTTATATAGGATGGGCCATTAAAGATTTGAAAGGTATTAGTCCCACAGTTTGCATGCACAAGATATTGATGGAAAATAATCAGAAACATGTTGTCCAGCCTCAAATAAGACTCAACCTGCTATGAAAGAAGTTGTTCGAAAAGAGGTTGTGAATCTTTTGGATGTGGGTCTTATTTACCCTATATCTGGCAGTGCATGGGTGAGTCTGATTCTTGTGGTACCTAAGAAGGGAGGAACAACTGTCATAAAAATGAGAAGAATTAATTAATTCTTACCAGAACCGTTACAGGTTGGAGAGTGTGCATAGATTAACGAATATTGAATATTTCTACAAGAAAAGACCATTTTCCCTTACCATTCATTGACCAAATGTTGGAAAGGTTAGTTGGTCATGACTACTAGTGTTTTCTTAATGGGTATTCGAGATACAATCATATTGCGGTAACTCCAGATGATCAAGATAAGACTGTATTCACATGCCCTTATGGTATTTTCACCTATAGAAGAATGCAATTTGGGTTTTGTAATGCACCTGCTACTTTTTAGAGATGTATGACCTCCAAATTTGTTGACATGCTTGAAAAGCATATGGAAGTGTTTATGGATGATTTTTAGGTCTTCAGATCTTCTTTTGAGAATTGCTTGAAGAACTTATCTTTGGTGTTAGAAAGATGTTAACAAACCAATTTGATTATAAATTGGGAGAAGTGTCATTTTATGGTGCGTGAAGGTATAGTGTTGGGTCAGAAAATTTCCCATAAGGGAATTGAAGTTGACAAAGACAAAGTGGAGGTGATATCAAATTTACCCCCACCAGTGAATGAGAAAGGAATAAGAAGTTTTTTAGGACATGCGGGGTTTTACTGTAGGTCATAACAGATTTTTCTAAGATTGTGAAGCCTCTCACTAGTCTTCTAGTGAAGGATACACTGTTTCTTTTTGATAAAAAGTGTGGCGAGGCTTTTGAAACTTTAAATAATAAGCTAGTGTCTGCCCCGATAGTAATTTCTCCCGATTGGTCTCTGCCCTTCGAAATCATATGTGATGCAAGTGATATAGCAGTAGGGGAAGTTCTAGGGCAGAGAAGAGAAAAGATCTTACATATGATCTACTATGAAAGCCATGTGTTGAATCCAGCTCAGATGAACTACGCAACCACCTAAAAGGAAATGTTAGCAGTGGTGTATGGTTTTGACGAATTCAGGTCTTGCCTGTTGGGTTTGAAGGTAATTGTTTTTACTGACCATGCTGCTTTGAAATATCTTTTTTCTAAACAGGAATCAAAACCAAAGTTGTTGAGGTGGATCTTACTCTTGCAAGAGTTTGATACAGTGATCTGGGACAAAAAGGGATGTGAAAACACCATTACTGATCACTTATCCAGAATGTCGTCAATAGAAGAAACAGGGGAGAAGCACCCAATCAAGGATGAGTTCGTTGACGAACGAATCCTAGTGGTGATTGGTGTTCCCTGGTTCGTGGACTATGCGAACTATCTGGTAGGAGGAATAATACATGATGATTTTGACTCTAACAAAAAGAATTGTTTTTGTATGATTGCAGGTTTTATTTGTGGGACGAACCATTCCTATACAAAAGGGGAATAGACAGATATATTAGAAGGTGTGTCCCAGAGGAAGAACAGAGAGTTGTACTAAGAGCGTGTTATAACTCAGAATATAGAGGATATTTTAGTGGAGATTGAACAGCTGCAAAATTCCCTTATTCTGGTTTGTACTTGCCAACTCTATTTAAAGACGCTTAGAGCATTATGAAGGAATGTGAACGATGTCAGGGGATGACTAACATTTCAAAAAGGAACCATATGCCTCATAATGCCATGTTATAGGTAGAACTGTTTGATATATGGGGAATAGATTTCATGGGACTGTTTCCACCCTCTTTTGGAAAGCATTACATTCTGGTTGCGGTCGATTATGTGTCAAGGTGGGTGGAAGTTGTTGCATTACCCACAAATGATTCTAAAGTGGTGGTTAATTTCCTCAAAAACAACATTTTCTCTAGGTTTGGGGTATCGATGGCTTTTATCAGTGATGAGGGTACCCACTTCTTAAACAAGCTGATGGAGAATCTGTTGAAGAAATATGTTGTAAAGCACAAGATTTCCACCCCTTATCACCCTCAAACAAACGACAAGTGGAAGTGTCTAACAGGCAGATAAAACAGATTCTGAAGAAAATTGTCAGTGCTTCTTGGAAAGATTGGGCTATAAAGCTGGAGGATGCACTTTGGGCATATAGAACTGCGTCCAAGACCCCTATAGGTATATATCCTTATTAATTGGTTTATGGTAAAGCATGTCATTTACCGCTCGAGCTCGAGCATATAGCTTTTTCGACTACCAAGTTCCTGAATTGTGATCTTTTAAAAGCTGGTGAATCCCGAACTCTTCAACTTCATGAGTTAGAAGAGTTCAGGAATAGAGCTTATGATAATGCCAAGATATATAAAGAACAAACCAAAAATTGGCATGATCAGAGGATCCTAAGGAAGGAATTTTGGGAAGGGCAGCTAGTTTTGTTATTCAACTTCAGGTTGAAGCTGTTTCCTGGAAACTTGAAATCCAGATGGTCTGGACTATTTGGTTTCACAAAGTGTTCCCCCATGGAGTCATAAAGTTGGAAAATCAAGCCAATGGGGATACATTTAAAGTTAATGGACAAAGATTAAAGTCGTATTACACTGGGCAAGCAAGTGGGCTGATTGATAACGTTCGCCTTATAAGTTGAAATGGACGACCATCGAGCCATGCCACGTTAAATGAAGTGCTGTGTGGGAGGCAACCCACGAGTTTTATTTCGAATTATTTCTTTTGTTTTGTTTTGTTAATGTATTGCAAGTTTTCTTTTCCGACAAAGAGTGAAGTAGTCGCGTGTTGGCAATAAAAGGGTGACAAAGAAAAAGGAGGAAGTGGACTAAACAGTGTCTGACAAAGCTGTGTCATGGGACACGCTCTGTGTTAGCCCAACTGGCACGAGGGAGGAGAAAGCAGCAGCGCCCGACACGGCCGGTCATGTCACAGGACACGGCCTGTGTCAAGAAAGTTGGAATTTTTGCGTAAAATGAACGCAGGAGGTGGAGCCTGAAACGGCCGGTCGTGTCACGGGACACGACCCGTGTCAGGAAAGCTAGAAATTTTTGGTAAGCTGAACACTGGAGGCAGAGCCTGACACGATCGGTCGTGTCACAGGACACGGCCGTGTCAGGCCATCTGGGAAAAAATGAAACATTTCATTCTGTGGGCCCCACGCGTAATTTATTTTTTAAAAAACCTTATTTCTCTCTTTCTTTTCTTTTTCTTTCATTTGTGACCTAATCTCTCATCTTCTTCCTCCTTTTTATACAAAACCCATAACCACCTTCACAAAAAGCTTCTCTCTTTCACAATTATCTCACCTTCATTGCATAAACTCCTTCACAAAACCTATCCTAAATTTTGGCCTCTACCATATTCTTGTAGCTTTTCCACTAACTCTTTCGTGAAATTTCGTATTTTTTCCATGTACCCAATAATTACCTCAAAGCTAATTGTCCAAGGATTGCAGCCAGCAGTTGAATCATTGATATCGAGGAAGAGACACAATCTCTAACCCAATGACCCTAGAATCATATTCGATAATCCAGAGCATGAGGCACGCTATTTGTACCATGTTAAGTGTAAGATTTCACCAACAAAGTAAATATGCTCTAAAACTTTATCTGATCTAGGTTTGTTGGATAAAGTAAATAGGATGTTTCATGTGATAGGTATTTTAGAATTCATGTATCGAGGCACCAACTTTTGAGCGCATAACCCTTGAATTCTTTAGTTCTATGGATTTTAGGTTGAAAACAACTTGGACATGTACCATCAGACACCACACCAGCACTATAACATTCAGGTTATATAACACTGACCATCAGTTAATGGTTGAGTATTAGGAGACATCCTCCGTCTACTTATTCATGGACCCGGGACCATGTCGGACACTTTTAGGGCAAAATATTTCTGGTTTGGTATTACAGATTTGTCCCAGTTTCTAAGGGTGTTAAGGCATCTTGTATTCAGAATCCTTGCTTTAGATATGCTCATAAGAGTTTGGCTTATTCCTTGTTTGGAAGAGGTATTAGCACAGGGGTGGCTACGTGAAAAGAGTTATACTTTTTGTATGCCATGGCCCATAGGATTTTGGTAAATGTGGTCGCTTTTGCTGCCGATTATTTGGGAAGAGTAGGTCGAGCAACCTCTGGTGGCATTTTTGTTGGAGGCATCATCACCCAGATAGCCAACCACTTTGGTTATGATCTTGTTGTGCTTAATGAAGCCCCAGTAGTAGGTAATGATAAGTTGAACATGACTTCTCTGATCAACCAAGGTATGATTTAGGTTGCAAGTGATCATTATGATGTCATGAGTCAAAAAAGGTTTATTCTTGCACTCTCTGACCCTGAAAGAGTTTCTATTACTGCAAGAAATAATTGGATATATGTAAGCGTCATACCCCAATTTTTAACCTAAAGATCCCATTTTTTATCTGCATCATTCATAGCAAGTGTTCACAGGTGGTTTGACCCATTTTTGGAAATTCTCAAGTCAGATTTCAAAAATTCATAACTTCTTCAAAATTCGATATTTTGAGCGGTTCTTTGTGCATATGATTCTCCTTGACGCCATCTACAATTTTTCTTTACAAGTCAATAGTTGATTATTCTTTGAAACGCCACGAAAAAATAGAAATGTTAGAAGTCATTTATGAATTTAATGGAATTTGATTTTTATTGTTTTATTCATAATTTTTTTCCATTTAAAAAAAATTACAAAAAATATACTTAGCATCATGTTATTGTTTTTATTTACTATTTTTACTTCTTTACTAAAAAATCATCAAAAATATGTTCTTTTATTAATTTAAATTTATATATTGGTATCATTTATTTCAAAAAAATATAGAAATATTTATATAAGTCTTTTTATTTTCTTATATGTATTTTATTTTTTATCTTTTAATTTGTACTTTTATTTTCATTTATTTTAATTTAAAAAAAATCATAAATAGTTAATTTAATGTCTCTTTTATTTTCTATTTTGTATTTATTATTATTACTAACACTTTTAGTTTCTTTTATTATTATTATTATTATTATTATTATTATTATTATTACTTTGTCTTTTTGTTTTTTATGTCAATAAAGAAAAGTTGGGACCACTATAATATTGTACAAACACTTCACATAGATTGTCAACTTGAACTTATCAATGGTCAAAAATAATTCTCACACTTCACATGGATTGCCAACTTAGACTTATCAATGGCCAAGAACCATTCTCATAAAGTCACATAGATTGTCACATCAACATTCCCACCTCATTCATCCTATAAATAAGACATCTCTTTCTTTCACTTAGGACTAATAATACTATAAATCATTCACTAAACTACATTAAAACTCTCTTCTTTTTTCTCTTCATTTTCTTTCTAGTCGTTTCTTCATTTTATTGAATAAGTAGGCTATTATACTTGTTCTTTATTTAATTCTATTATATTTTTACTCTTTATTTATTTATTTAGTACCATAATTATCACCATTTTGGAAGGAAACTCTATTGATTCAAAATCAAGAGTTGAAAAGTATTTTTGAACCTCCAAAAGCAAAAGTGAATTATTGTTGTTTAATTTTCATTTTTTCTGTAATTTTTTGTTATTTACTTGCTTATTTTGAGCATGGATCAGTGGTCATTATATTGAGTAGATAAATTTTCATTATTCATTTGTTTAATTTCCTATAAAATTGAGAAAGTTATGACATTTATACTATTTTTATTATAGACTTCATCTTATTCTTCTTTATCTATTTTTATTTTATTTTTATTTTTATTTGGATCAATTTGGAAAGCATTTGAGCTTTTTTTTTAGTTTATTTAAGCTTGTCGGATATTTAATGAACTTTCACCATTTCTAATCAACCTCTAAATAGTCCTTTGATCATTCAAGGTACTTGGGATTGATGATAAGTTTATCATAATGTATCTTCCCTGACTTTGTCTTGATTCCGCATGTTTGTTAATTGTACTACATGTATAAGAAAGTGAACTTCAAAGTGTAATTTCTCTAACATGTATGGGTACATACATTGTATGCTCCATATGAAGTTACACTTATCCCAAATCAGATTATTAACTTTATATTGTACTAACTTTACATTAACGTCATTTATATTTCCGCACTTTATAATCTTCTCTCTTTACTTTTATGCCATTTATCATCCATAGTATTTTATTTTCTTAACTTTATGTATTTTTTCTTTACTCACTTGAGCATTTATCTTCTCTTCGCTCACTTGAGTTTCTTTTGTTTTCTTGTTATAATCCACTTAATAAAGAAAAAAACCTGAAATTGGTTCTTTAATCATTGGATTATGGTTACTATCCATTTTTACCTTATGCATGGTTCTTATTCGGTCTTCATCTGATTATTATCTTTGTGTTTGAATCCAAGAGAAAAGATTAATTCATTGACTTCATGTCATGGAGTGTATCTTATATGATTGTGTTAATTCCTTCATCCATCTTTAGGTTTTTCTAATCTTAAGTTAGATCTCCAAAAATCTCATTTTTTTAAACTTACACTCTTTTAAGCTAAAATCTCGGCATTAGGTCGTTGCATTTTCAAAATCCCTTTAAACTAATATTTTAGCAAACAACTAATTTTAATACACAGATAAAGTAAGAGGTTCCTGTAGAGTAATAAAGATGCATTGGGTGCTAACACCTTCTCTTTGTATAATCAATCCCCAAACTTTAGATCTCTCTATTGCACTTGCTTTTACTCCTTGCATTGTATATTTACTTATGGATTTTATTTCGCTCTTTTCCCGTTCCCTTGGAAATAATAAAGCGCGGTGGTGACTCTTGCTTATTTGTGAGTCAAGTTAATTAATAGTTTGATCTCCGATTTTCATCGCTATAGTAAGCGATCTCTAGGATAATTAGGATGAGAATAATGATGTGGACCATGATGCGGAGGACTAAATGGATGCCGATACTCAGGATCAAGAGTGCATGGATCCTCCTCCAAAGATACCCACCCAATCAGGTGAAAGGTCACAATTTATGACTCAAGACCAGTTGTCATAGATACAAGCTGAGTTTGGGGACCTCCGGGAGGAGCAAACACGTCAAGGAGTTGAGCAGGTTAGACATGGAAAGTTGGTGGATGAGATGCATAAGATGATGCAACATTTGATGTTGTAATTTCCTCCTCCCCCATAGTGATGTTCTGTGAGTTCCCCTTCGCTCTTGTACAAAACATTAGGATAATGTTTAGTTCAAGGGTTGGGGGTTTTATTGTTTTACTATTATTGTTTTTAGTTCAATTTTTTATAGTAGTGATAATTTGTGTTTTTAGTAAGTTACAGATTAAGGGTATTGATGCAGGATGATTGGTGAAGCTGGTAGTCTATGGATGAAAGACACAACCCATTCTTGCTCCCCAGGCACCCCTGGAAGCTGATATAACTGAAAGTAATTGTTAGACGCGACTTGATGACACCAGACTGACATTAAGATTCAGTACACCCGAACTGGAAAGAAGCGGCATTACACGAGAAGTACTTTAGAACCTGTAAGCTTTGCCCAACCCGCTGAGCGTACAAAAATCCAAACACAAATTTATTATCACAAGATTTGAATCAGGTATAACTTTATAACTCTGAATTTGCGTACGTTCTACTCACATAGCACTACAGAATAAACAGGCGGGGGCAAGTTGTTTCTATATTGCCCTAAGCTTTTCTAGCCATCCCAGTGTTATGTTTATCCGTTGTTAACTCATGTTGAGCCTGTATCCTTTTTTTGTTATAACTACATCTATTAACCCTTGGCCAAACACATCCTACCCTACTCGACATAAGTGTTGTTGATTTTTTAATCGGTGCTAAAGTTCAGAGTTTGGGGAAGCACACCTATGATGAGAAGGGCACGTGCGAAAAGTAAATAATATAAATAAAAATGAAAAGAAAGAAAAATGAAAAGGAAGAAAAATGTTGAGACACACACATATCTTGAAAAAAAGAGAAAAACTTGAGAAATAATCACTTGCCTAAGAAAAGAGACTCAAAGACCTTTAAAATGGTCAAAACAGAAAGTGAATTGAACACCATTGTCAGAAATAGGGTGTGGCAAATCGCCATTGTTATAAAATAAGCACATAGGAAAGAACAACAACACGGATGTTGAGCCTACAACATTTTTTATATCTATTTTGTTTGTTTATCCCACCGTACCTAAGCCCCGTTACATCCCAAAGACCTCAAAAAGTGTGTGCAGTTTGCCTGTGTAATTAAGGTAAAATTTATTCAAATGTAAGAGTTTGATATTGCATATACTGGATTATGAGTGAAAAACACTTTAACAATAAGAGACTTGGTGATAAGTGTAAACATATGACAGGTGAAGAAGTACTTTTATGTGGAAGTGTAGCAGACAACTCGGATCGAAATGCCGGAATCTTGACTAGGATGGTGGAGAGAAAGTTGTGAAAGACATCGGTTGTATTATGGTAAGAATGAATCCATGGGTGACCTCGCTCTATTTTATCATATATCACTTGAGGACAAGCAATGAGGTAAGTTTGGGGTTGTGATCGGTCACCAGTTCTATAGTTTTCATCTATCTATTCGGCATGAATCCGCAAAAATCGGTAACACTTTGGTTCTTTTGTTTATTGTTTTGAAGATTTTTTACTTTTATAATTTTCCTTTCTCGCAGTATTTTTAATATAAATTTATATTTTTGTTGCATTTGATGTGTTTTCTTGGTAGTGTTTTATGTTGTCAGATTCACAAAAAAAGCACAATGGTCTTGCGCAAGGAAAATGGGAGTCCTGATGTTGAGAAGAAGAATTTTGGAGCTACATGGGTCCTAACACGACCACTCATGTCACCTAACATAGGCCATGTCAAAAGAGGTGCACAACTTGGAGTCTGGGTGAAGAGACAGAGGTTGACACAGGTTCCCATGTCACGCGACACGGCCCATGTCAAAACACCTGCATGGAGCGTGCCAGGAAGCAAGAGATAGAAGCTGACACGGGCTGCCGTGTCACGCGACACGGCCCATGTCAAAACACCTAAATGATAGCATGACAAGAGCTAGAAGCAGAAGATGACACGGGTGCCCGTGTCGCAGAACACGACCCGTGTCGGTTGAAAAGTTAAGATATTTGATTTTTTGAATTTTAAGTGGATTGGAACATCAAGGGTATTTGATACATTTGGGCATATCTTAGGAATCATCTAACAGTATTTAAACCTATTTCTGAGAAGAAGAGCGAATTTTTTTTTAATGATTAAAGAATTGTATGCTAAAGGATAGAGTTTGAAGAGTTTTGGAGACGGAGAATCTTTCAAGCGCGGAAGTAATTGAAGATCTACAACTCCAACCTTCTTGTAATGACTAACTCTATTATTATCGTTGTTGTTCTTTTGAATTATATGAGAGGTTAACCCCCCCCCCCCCCCCCCCAATGCTAGGGGGTTTCCCTGATTTGGCATCACAATATACTGATCTCTTTGTTTTATCAACACATTTGTTATTTTTCATCAATTTAATTATTTCAGATTATATTATTGTTTTTCCCTATCGGACCAATAGGGTTTACTTTTCTTAACACAATGGAACTGGACATTCGTTTTAGGATTTTTTGAAATAGTTATATTATAGACGATTGTACCTAGGACTAGGGTAATCCTATAATAACCAGATAATTTCTTGATAACTAAATGCTTGACTTCTTCACTAATTTGAATGGACATTGAAATTAGGGAAGAATATAAAGGTTTTTCACTAAGGACTTAGGGAAGAATAATCTTAAGAATTGGTAGTTGAGGTTAATGAACTTGTTGAAAAGATCAAGAGTGAAGGTCATCGGATGATAAATCATACACTGCCCCGTAGCATGGTTCTCCTTGTTATAAAAAGTCACTTACTTTCTGCTCATTACTATATTGTTAAAGTTTAAATCCCTAATCTAAACTCACCATATTGTTTTTTTAATTGAACCACAAATTCAACTAGGTAGTCTTACGTAGTCCTCGAGATCGATATCTTGGGAAATTCCCACTATTACTACATCGCAAAAATAGTACACTGGCTATTTTTCCAATCACATACACTACAAGGTTACGTTTCTACTACACCAACAATATCGTTGAATATGAAGCTTGTATCTTGGGACTAGAAGTTGCTATCAATATAAGAATTAAGCACCTCAAGGTGTATGGAGACTCAGCATTAGTCATAAACCTAGTCAACGGTGAATGGGACACTAAACATCCCAAATAGATTCAATATTGGGATCATGTTTTAAAGCTTGCTATGGAATTTACTGAGATCACAGTCAGTCATATTTCGCGAGAAGAAAATAAGATGAAAAATTCCTTGGAAACTTTATCAGCCATGTCCAAAGTGACCTTGCCAAATCACGAACCACGCATTACAATTAGACATTTTGAAGAACCAGCACATTGCCTTGCTATTGAAGAAGGGTCAGATAACAAGCCTTGGTTCTATGACATCAAAAGGTATCTCGAGAAACTAGAATATCCAGAAAATGCCTTTGTGATTGACAAACGAACTCTGCAAAATCTAGCTTCAAAGTTCTTTTAAATGGTGACATGTTATACAAAAGAAACTATGATATGGTATTACTCAAGTGCATGGAGAACCATGAAGCAGGTACACTTATGAGAGAAATTCATGAAGGCACCTTTGGAACTTATACAAATGGACATGCCATAGCTAGAAAAATCTTACGAGCAGGTTGGTATTGGTTGACGATGGAAGCCGATTGCTACCATTATACAAAGACATGTCACAAATGCCAAATCTACGCTGACAAAATGCATGTCCCACCAACTCCTTTGAATGTCCTAATTCTCCTTGGCCATTTTCAATGTGGGGAATTTATATGATAGGAATAATTGAACCAAGAGCCTCTAACAGACACCGATTCGTACTAGTTGCCAATAACTACTTCACCAAAAGGGTGAAAGTTGCGTCCTACACAAATGTGACAAGATAAGTAGTTACTCGGTTCATCAAGCAAAATATTGTATGTAGATATGGGGCTCCTAGAAGGATCATTACAGACATCACATCCAATTTGAACAACAAAATGATGAAGGCGTTATGTGATGACTTCAAAATTGAGCACTATAATTCCTCACCATATCGACCTAAGATAAATTGGGCCGTTGAAGCTGCCAATAAGAACATCAATAAAATCATTCAGAAAATGGTGAAGACATACAAAGATTGGCATGAAATGCTTCCCTTTGATCTACATGGCTATCGTACTTTTGTATGTACGTCAACAGGTGCAACCCCTTTCTCTCTGGTATATGGCATGGAGGCAGTACTCCCTGTTGAATTAGAGATTCCGTCACTTAGAGTTCTAATGGAAATAAATAAGTGGAGTGGATTCAGACGCGACTTGATCAGCTTAACCTCATTGAAGAAAAATGCTTGATAGCTTTGTGCCATGGTCAATTATACCAAAAGCAAATAAAGAAAGCATTTGATAAGAAGGTTCGTCCACGAGTGTTCAAAGAAGGAGATTTGGTGCTCAAGAAGATTCTACTACCTCGCCTTGATTCACGTGGTAAATGGACACCCAACTACGAAGTTCCGTACGTGATAAAAACATCATTCTCGAATGGTGGTCTTATCCTCACGACAATGGATGGGGAAAAACTACCACATCTGACAAATTCATATGCAGTTAAAAAAATATTATGTATAAAAAGCTCGCTAATTTTGAACCCCAAACGGGCAACTTAAGTAAAAAGGAGCATCCCAGTGGATTAAAAAACCTAAAGGGCGACCCAGGCAAAAATTAGGGACATACAAAAAAATTTATTATCCCGGTGGATTGAAAACCCAAAAGGGCAGTCTAGGAAAAAGTTAGGGATCTTATTCAAAATAAAGAATAAAAAGACTCTGATCTAAGAACCATGACCACGAATACGAAGGAGAGGGATTAATCCAAATCATTTGACTCAGAAGCAAAGGAGATTGAAGCTATCAAAAGGCATTGGAGAAACAACAGTAGCAATTATCATTTTTCATTGCCATTTTCTGTGTTATGAAAAAAAATCTGTAATTACCTCTTTCTATGAATTGCGTCTTATACTATTGCCTATTCAGATGCATGTTTATTAATATAACATTAACTTTTTCAATCTTCCAATTGTGTTTTTTTCCTTTTCGTACTTGTTTGCAAAAGTACTACGATTATTTCTTGTGAATACTGCGTTGAAATTATTTTGGGGATTTGACAAATAAAAGCATTTGATAGCATTTTGGTTAGAAAAACATTGAAATAAAATCCATGTCTACATCCACGCCTGCGATCATAGCCATATCCATACCTACATTCGCAACTACGTCCACGACTGCGCCTGCAATACAAATATCAAAATCTTGCTGACACTTATTTATCTTATTCAAATCAACCCAAAGATACCACGACAACACAACATGCAACATTTGGAGAGTCAGTGACACAAAACCAATGGTTTAAAAGGAGAGAATATTAGAAAAATTAACATCAAGCATTTGGTGCATATATAAACATTTGAGGCATATACAAACATTTGGGATATATACAAACACTTGGTGCATATACATTTAGGGAATATAGAGAAACAATTCAGCATATATATATTTGGGGTTCCATATCATCTTAGGAAATTATGCACGACATTTTCTGAACATATCTTTGGTTAAAAGTACAAACTTTCTTGGGGCCTATCATTGGATTATCTGGTCCACAAAATACAGAAATACCTTGGTTGAGAACAGACACAACCGATAGACTCTAATCTTATCTTTGATCTAGTTATCTAAGATTCGTTTATCAAAACACTCTTCAATTATTTATCCTCTAGGTTGAGATAGGTATGTGAATTTTCAAGATTATGTTATTTATCCTCTAGTTCGTGATAAATACGTAAGACTACCCTCGTGTCGTTTATCCTCTAGGTCGTGATAAACATACAAACTTTTCAATCATATATCCTCTAGGTTGTGGTAGGTGTGTGAATTATCGGGTTTATGTTATTCATTCTCTAGGTCATAGTGAATACATAAGTATATACTTGTGTCGTTTATCCTCTAGGTAGTGGTAAACGTGCAAACTCTTTCAATTATCTATCGCCTAGGTTATGATAGGTATGCAAATTATCAGGATTATGTTGCTCATCCTCTAGGTCGTGATGAATACGTAAGCCTATCTTAGCGTCATTTATCCTCTAGGTCATGATAAATGCACAGGTTCATTCTTGTATTGTTTACTCTCTAGGTTGTAGTGAACAAAAATGAAATCTACGATTTAATTCATTGTGTTAGTCTTCATGCGACAATGTATTATCAAATCTTGTTTTATTCATCCCCTAGGTTGTGATGAATAGACAAAATCTGCATTATAAGCTTACAATGTTAGTATCAAAGCATTAGTAAATTAATTTTCAAACTGGCATTATTTCCCTCCTAGTTTATGGTAAATACGCGAAAATCTACCATCTCTTTTAGATATTGACAAGTTATTCGCATCGGCATATCTGAGTCAATCTAAACTCTTTGTTCAAACTTTGGTAAGATGATATATCATTGTCTATGCCTATTTTTCATACTCTTGGGAATGCTGTACAGCGTATCTTTATAATTCTTTAGTCAAATTTTGGGGTCTTCCATTATTTAATAATTCTCGCACCATTCAATCAAAGAGTAATTAAATAGGAGCAGTTGTCATACCCCAAAATTGCCCTACTGATATTACTAACTAATTCATTCTTTTAATCTTAGTATTATTATATTCTTTGGTTTTAAAAATGCTAATTAGTTTTATTTGTTGCTTCTAAATACATTGGCGTTCAAATAATAAAGGGGTGTATTTTTGTCATAAGGGTTTATTGCTTGATTTTTTTAAGTAGATTGGCCCATTTAAGTGTGGGTTCAAAACCCCGTTTTAGATAGTAAAGAGACTGTATATATTGAGTCATTAGGCTTAGATTGCCAAAATAACTTAGCCCAATCTATTTCATCTTATGCGTATAAAAGGGTATGCATATTTTGGGACGGCCCATTAAGAGTTTCTTTTAAGGCCCATTTTTCTTATAGAGTTGACTGGAAGTCAATTTTTGACTTTTGGATCTTTCATTTATTTTAAATATTATTATTTTAAAAACATTATTATTATCATAACAATTATTATTATATTATTATTATTATTATTATTTTATTTTCGTAATCATTAACCAAGTCAACTGAGGGCCAAGAAACCCTAATCCCTAAGCATCTAAGCAAGCCCACAATCAAAGATTTCCATAAACAAATCTAAGCGTATCAAATAGAACTTTATAAATTAAATATTTACAAAAAAACAAGTACTGTACAAATCAAAGATTACAGTTTAAATCTTTACAGAATTTGAATCAATCAATTTACATTTAATTCATCAATTACAAATCTATTACAACCTCTAATCTAATCCTTAATTTCTTCAATCAACAAATTTGAATGGCAGTTACAATGTATTTTGCTAATATTACTAAATACTAAACCTATAAAAACCCCTAAGAAACTAACAACAAGGAGGGAGAAAGAACAGAATCAAATAAGAAAGAGAAGAAGTAGAAGCCGCAAATCCACCTTCTTGCTGGAGATCTGGGTTTCAACTTCTGAAATCCTAGATCTGTGGATTCACATCTTTGCCGCCCTCCAGCCGTAATCGCCATTGCGCCATCGTTACAACCTGCAAACAAAGAGAGAGAATGAGATCAGGAAGAGACGAAGAGGAAATTTATTTACGAAAAGTTTCACTGCAAGGAAGGTAAGCCTCGGACTTAACTTTAAGTTTTCAGATTTATTATCGTTGTTAAATCCAAGACGATTGGTGGTTTAAATCTGGATTTTTAGAAAAATATTAGGGTTAAGGTTCTTAGGATTCTTGGGGTTAGCCTAGGGTTCTAAGGGTTTGTGTTTCTAGGCTTGGACAAGGGTTAGGGTTCATGTGAGAATCCTAGGGTTCTTAGGGTTCATAAGAACCCAGATGAAGATTTACGATGGTTCTGGGTTCCCTATGGTGGCTAAAGTTGGAGCTGCCGGAAGAAGCGAGAGTTTCTCTCTCTAAAATTAAGGTTTGTTTGAGAGATGAGGGGTAGAGAGCGAAAGAAAAGAGAGAAATGGGCTTCAGGCCCTAACGATAGCTGTATAAATTCCCCCTCTGTTCTAGTGCGAAACTCTTATCATACACCCTCATCATGTGCCTTTTGATCTTAATCAAGTGCTCCATGTTGTGAAATCTCACCATAACACAATATACATGTCGTACGCAATCCTAACAGACCCCTCTGGATATTCTCGTTTGGGCCAAAGCCCATATCTATTTACACCCCTGACATCTGTTACGCTAGCATGACATGTACCCCCCTTCTGCGCCATTGGGCCAAGTCCAACATCTGGACTTAGGCCCTTATTTCCTGCACCCCCTAGTTTTGCTAGTTATGTCAAATATTCACCCCCTGCGATTTGGGCCTAAATCCAATATCTGTATTTAGGGCCCTATTATTTACACCTCCATCCTTTTACTAACCAACAAATTTTGCACCCCTTGCGTTTTAATTAAAAATTAATTTATTCTTACCATTTTTTTCATTTATTTATTTTCTATTATTTTGCATAATCAATATTTTTTAATATATTTTATTTTTAATAAACTATCACATTGTTATTTATTAATTTAAATTCTTTTAAATACCAACTCATTCAAATATTTCAATTGCATTAAAATTATTTTCCTCATGCATAAATATATTTTTTTAATATATTTGAAAATATCTAACCAACAAATTACTAACAATTTTCTACTAACTTAATAAACTCAAGATATTATTTTTCAAAAAAAAGATTATGGAGATGTTTCTCATTAACTGTGAAATTCGTCTAACAACTCTTTGATTTACAAATCCAGACTTGGTTCAAGGAGAATTCGATATATTTCCATAATCCATAAAAAACACTAACTAAACACTACGAACTACGAATTTGGACTTTGATTCCTCATAAGAGGATACATAGGCATACAACTTAAAATCATGGTGAGTTCTCCTAATTAAAATTAAAACCTTATTCCTTAACCTTAAACCTAAACCCCTAGTATCCTTGTAAACAAGGTAGATGGGGGTGCCTAACACCTTCCCTTCGTCTAAAACTAGTCAACAACTTAGAATCTCTAATCAAATTAGGGTTATCCTGTTATATTCCGGTCTTAGGATAAAAATTAATGGTGGCGACTCGATAATTTTATCCGGTTATTACACATTTTCCCCACCATAATCACCAAGAAGTCTCTCTGGTGGATCTTCAGCCATAATTTCTTCCTCTGACTCTAAATTTGAATGGACGAATATTTTCTCTTCTTTGGAGTCCATCCTTTCTAATCTAGCTTCTCTGAGTCTTGTGTGCAATGTTCTCTCGATTTCTGTGTCAAAAGAAAAATTAGTTGAGAGTTCTCCTTGCATTCAAAGGTTAGAAGAAATCATTAATAACAAAAAATATAAAAATTACAGAAAAGAAATTTTAGTTGCAGAGCAACAAAATTTTAATTGAACTCAAATTTACACTCAATAACTCGGCAGTCCCCGACAGCGGCGCCAAAAACTTGATGGGAAAAATAGCAAGTGTACTATTTTTGTCTCTTGTAATAATAGGGAGATTCCTCGAATGTCGATCTCAAGGAATGGGTTAAATTATCGAGTTAAATTTGTATTTCAATTAAACAAAACTTGATATGGGTATTGGTTTTGATATTGTCACTTAACAAAAAGTAGAAATATAAAATGGATTTTTCACAGATATGAGAAGCATGCTAGGGTGTGGTGTGTAATTTTCCCTATAACGACCTTGAATCCTGATTTTTTTCAACAGGTTCATAACATTCAACTACCAGCCCTTTAAATTATTTTCCCCTAAGTCCTTAGTGAGAAAACCTTTTACCATTTATCCTAAGTCCTAAGTCCTTAGAGATATCTAATGGAGTCAAGCTTTTATTTTATCAAGGGTTAAATCTGGTAACTATAGGGTATCCCTAGTCCCAAGTGATATCTGCTATAGCCTAATCATGCAAAAAACTTAACCATCGCGGTCTAGCTGGTTGTTAACCATAAATCAATCCTAATTGGTCCGATCAGGAAAACATGAAAATGTTGCACAAATAAATTGAATAAGAAAACAACTTTATTAAAGAACTCAGAAATTCATAATCATTACAGATTCAAATCAGGGACACCCCCTAGCATTGGGGAGCTTAGTTGTTCATATTGTTCAACAGAATTACAAAAATATAAGAATTAGACATTACAAATCATGAAGGAACTTTGGTCTTCAATCGTCGCCGCTCATGAAAGATCTTCGTTCTTCAAGAATCTCATATCCTCACTCCTAGACCCTGGAATTCGTTCTCTGCAAAAAAAAGGTCATCGTTTTCAACGTGGAAACTTTGCTAAATAGTGAATAATCCATTTGTCTTAGTCCAAAATTCCCAAAATGCCCCTATGGGTCCCAAATCATGAAAAATCATAAAAACACTTAAAACCAATGTCACTGGCCAACACGACCCGTGTTGGCCATCAGAAGTCGTGTTGGCCATCAGAAATTTTCCTGCTCTAGGTATACTGATACAACCCGTGTTAGCCTCTGTTTTCCATGCTTTCGAAGTCTTCCCCCTGACATAGGCCGTGTCAGGGATCATGTAGCATTTCCTTCGAAACTTTGAATTATGCACTTTTTCTGTCCCGATTCGTCCTGTTTTATTCTTCTAAACCTGAAAAAACTAAAACACAAAACCAAAGCATATATGCAATAAAAAGAAATAAAACCTCGATAAGTAAACGAAACGATAATTGAAATAACTTATAAATATTTATGTAAAAACCACTAATCAACTTCTCATCTCACAGTCTGTGGGAGTCGTTCCCAGCAGCAATGGTCATTTTGGGTAGTGTCTTTAACAAGTGCATCGAAGATAAGATTTGAGTAGTTAATAGAGGCTAACTCTAACATGAGTTCCACTCTCGACAAGTTCAGGGGAGGCTCTCACCCTCTCGTGTTCTATCTGGAAGAGTTACCTAAAGAGTCCCCTATCTCCATCATCACATTGCTCGTACAAGCTTACATGGACAACTTTGATGTCAGGCGCATCCTGATCGACCAAGACAGCTCGATCGATATAATTTATTCCCAACTATTCACCACCTTGCAGTTGAATGAGACACACCAGACCCCGTACGTGGGCTATGATCTCCAATGGTTCAGTCACCAAACCTTGGGGGTATGTCGAACTTATCATTACCTTTAGGGAAAGAGAGACGGCCAGGTCCATCAAGACCAAAATCCTCATAATACACTGCTCGTCATTATATCAGTTCATCTTTGGGAGGCCTACTTTGGCTGAACCAATAATAGTTCCCTCCATGGTGCACCTCAAAATGAAGTACTACGCCACCAATGGACTCGTTGCTACTATGCATGGGAACATCCAAGCAGCCAGAAGATGTTTCAAAGCAGTTGCTAAAGGCTTCAGCTCCATAAACACTCAACCCAGGTCGACAAAAAGACCCGTTCTCCCCAACAGTTCTAAAGAGCGGAAACCACTGCCCCACATCGACACAAATGAATTAGACAACAGATTTATAAAGGAAGATCTCTGAGAGCAGAAGAAGAAGGGGGAAGGGCCCATGATCGACAGAGAAGGCTCGTCAACGGGCATTGCCAAACCTGCAGATCCTATGCGGCCAATTCCTAATAAAGAATTCGAGATCATTCCCTTGGGAAGCGACCCCTCCAAAGGAGTCAAGATCGGTGTTGATCTCCCCGGCCTAGTGAAGAGACACTTGAAGACGTGCTTAATGGAGAACGCGCACATGTTTTTCTGAAGTGCAGCATAGATGCCCAACCTAGACGCAGAGATAGCTTATCACTATTTGACAATAGATCTTTTCCTCAAGGCAGTTGCTAAGCGTAGACGTTGACAGTCCCAAAAAAAACCGAGGTTGCCAAGCAGGCAATCAAAGACCTCCTAGAGGCAAAATTTATTTCTGAAGCCATGTACATAACCTTGCTCTCTAATGTAGTTCTTATAAAAAAAGATTAATGGAAATTGCACATGTGCATTAACTATATCTATTGTACCCTAAAATTTGCCCTCTCGGGTCTCAAGGATTCTTAGAATTACTTCAGTAAAGTTTCAAGCCTCATACCACATTTTCTAAGAAGAATCATTCAAATTATCAAAAAGGGGGGCAAAATGAGCAAAACTGAAGTTTCTGCTGGAAAAGTCAACCGAATGCTAAAAAAGTCAAACTTTGAATTTTTGATCAAATTTGAGTCCCAAAAATCACATTATGTCAAGACATCCCAAAAAAAATGAAATGTGATCATCAAAAATCAAGAGAATCAATAATCCATCTTTTGCAAGACTTTTAAATTTTCTAAGTATTTTCTATACTTGGTTAATTTCATTTTCTCCATGGCATTTCACTACAATTCCGATTAATTCAAAATGATGCAAGTAATTCAAGTTATTACAAAGTGACATTTTACAAAATTATAAATTCTAAAACTATGTCTTGATTAAAACCTTGTCACAATATTTTTGCCTTTTACATAATGTGCACAAGACCAAATTTGTGACATGCTACAAACTATGTTGTCCAAAGTTGAAGAAAATATGATATATCACATTGCCACAACACCCTATGTTGCCCTGCAAGAAAGCTTGTTCCATGCTACATCCTAAGTATGCATGTTGCCCAATACAGTCCAAAACAGCTCTATGTAGTCTGCCCAAGCCTGCACCACAACAGCCCCAAAATTGCACCAAAATGGAAAAGGAAAATTGTGTGCAGAAAGTATCAAAGCAGTAGGCAAAAACAATTCAAAATGACTTATTTGTTTTCCCCCCTAAACCACAGTCAAGGGGTCTACAAAAAGAGGACTGTCTCATAAGACAAGGAGGTGGGATTTTGAAGAGAGGTTAAAAAATTTCTAGAGAGTAGATAGAGAGTTTTGTTGAGCAGAAAAACAATATTATGTGCAACTTTGACTCATTTTCAAAACCAAAATTCTCTTGTTCAAAACAGAAACCCAACCCGTTGCTCCAACATACAAACTCTTCCTCAAAGACTGTCCAAACATAACCAAAAATAAAACAGTCCCTGTAGTGCTTTTCATCCCTATCCTCAAAACACCAAAAACATTACAGTACAGTCCATCTTAGTTTCAACAGTCCGGAGTAGCTTTCTGGAGATTCATTGAGGTCCTCATCACATTTGGAAAAACATTCAGATTTAAAACAGACAGTGCAGTCCAGAGGTAAGTCTTCTTGACTTGATATCTCTCCATACATCATTAGTGATTTGTTTATTTTGAAGACAAGATGTAGTACTTTAATATCTTTTTGAACTAGTCATATGCACCTTGTTTAGGCTTATTCAATCATTTGTTGTTCATGTTTATCCATCATATGCCATAAGCTAACCTGTACATTCAGTAAAATAATGTTTAAGGCCGGAAAATGCAGCATGTATCGACACATATCATCATGTATCGACCCATCCTAGTGAAAAAAATAGGGTATGAGTCGACACATAATCCTCATGCATGGACCCATACTGAGTTCAGGTCACAAAACAGAAGCTGGAAGAGCTAATGAGTCGATACATACGCATTTCGCATCGACACGAGAAGGGTGCTTGAGTCGACACATTCCATTATGTGTCGACTCATACTGAGTTATTTTGTTTTGCAGGAGCAGGAAAAAGCTATGTCTCGATGCACAACAGCATGGGTCGACACATAGTGGTTCAAAATGCATTTCTTCTTATATTTGGCACTGTTTCACATTCTCTTTGTTGTTGTTAGATATGGTTGTAATATTTTAGTTTCTACTTCATCCCCATTATTAATTTGTACCCCCATCCCCCTAAAAGGATGTAATAGCTTAGATTTTACTTTCCGCATTTTACTTGCTTTTCATGTATTGCTAGTAAATAGGATGCATGGCAAGATAAAATCAACAAATAGACGACTTTCAAATACAAAATAAAACGTATGCAAACTAACACACTTGAACACTAACACCTCTAGGGAAATCTCACTTTGTCGCCTTTCGGAAGTCATGCCCCTCGAATATGGAGTGTTTTAAGCCAAGACCCTTCGATAAAAAAGATCGTAGTCCCTCGATGACCCTCGATGTTGCCTTCGGTAAAGCGATCTAGTCCCTAAACGACATTGCTAAAACATATCATAAGTTGCATTCTATGACTATACAAAAGTCTCATACTCGTCCCTTCACATCCAACTATGGGACTTCTTACCAAAACAATGGTAAGATAGCCACATCTAAAGGAGAAGGAAAAGCACATTTAAGACCTTTTGAGTAGGTAGTTTCGCTCTTAGTTACTCGCTTGCTCGCAACTACAAAAAACCATTTTATACATCAACACTCTTATTTCAAAACATTTCCAAAAGATAAAACATTTTGTATAAGTTCTTATAGAGACGAGAACCATTGCAAAATATCTTTCCGAAAACCACTTTCCAAATCACAATCCACAAGTACACCTTTGAACTATCTTTCGAAACAAAACTTTGTATATGTTCTTATAGAGACGAGAACCATTACAAAGATATTTCCAAAATACTTTCAAAGCCCACATCACAAAGCACATTCAAACAAAAGCAAGTTGATCTAGCGAGTAACTAAGAGCCCATGGCAAACCATGGATGAAAAGCGTGCTAATACCTTCCCTTTTCATAATCTACCCCCCGAACTCAAGAAAACATCTCTAAAGGTCTTTCTTGTGCTTTTTCACCTTTCCTTTTTAGATAAAAGAAAAGTCGGTGGCGACTCTTGCTAAACCGCAACATTTTCAAACACACACGCAAAACATCAAGTCAGTTCTCCCACCGTATCACAGAACTGGCGACTTTGCTGAGGATTATTATAAAAGTGGGGTTACCTTAGGGCTAGATCACATTTATTTGCTTACAATTGTCTGATTTGTTTGCTTTACATTATGGTTCTTTGTTTGGGTTTGAATCCTCCACCCGGATTTGGGAAACATTATAGGTAAATAGCAATACGTTATGAAAAACTGTGCGGGGTATACCGACATGGTCTAAACAATAGCTATGTTAGTGTGACATATTTGTGGGTACCGATAGCCTTTGAGTCAATAAAAGAGAATACGGGGCCGCTGAGTGATGTCATGAAGCACTAACTAACTTCTAGAACCCTTTACTTGACTAACTTGGCCTTTTAGGATGTAGTGAGATGACCGGCTTATGTGCACACCGAAGTTGGTAGATACTCGATACTACACTCATTGATGGTTGGTTTCTTGGGATATTTTGGTCGCCATTAAAGAGGCTTGAACTGAAACAATGAACAAGGAAACAATCCAGTGATATTGAGCTCCTTAGAACCCGGTTACTATTACTAGGACAGGTTGAGCCAACTAAACTTCAAGAGGGTACTTACCTATAAAACCCCATGAAAGCCTAAACTAAGAACTTGTTTGCTTTTCTTGTATATGCATACTTGTACATAACATCATGGACATCATGAACATCATATACATCCACTAACCATTTCAAGGATTTTGGAGATTCATCTTTGTTTTTGTTTTGTAGGATATGGATTCACTTCGCAGGAAAACTATCCAAGTTAACCTTGTAAGAATTCCTCCACAACTCAAGGAGCTAGCTTCAAGGACCCCTGAGAACTCTCCATTAACATAGAGGCATGGTCGTCTACTCAACTTGGTCACCTCTAACACAGAGGAGGACATGATGAAAGTGCTCTTCCAGTTCTTTGATCCTTTGCATCATTGCTTCACATTCCCCGACTATCAGCTTGTACCTACTTTGGAAGAATTCTCTCAACTCTTGAGGATTCCTATTCTTAATCAACTACCTTTCAACGGTACGGAAAGAGATCCAAAACCATAAGAGATTGCTCAAGCTCTGCACTTGCACTCATCTGATGTCACAACCCATTGGGAAACTAGAAGTGGTGTCAAAGGCTTCTTAAAAAAATTCTTGTTCGAGAAGGCCCAAAGTTGTTGGAATTCCTTGGATTTGCAAGCATTTGAGGAAATTGTGGCTCTTCTTATCTATGGGATGGTCTTGTTCCCCAATCCTGACCAACTCATAGATGTGAGTACTGTCAAAATCTTTATGTCACGCAATCCGGTGCCTACATTGCTTGGAGATATCTTACACTCTTTTCACACTCGTACAATGAGGAAAAGAGGTGTACTTATGTGTTGCACTCCTCTCCTTGCAAGATGATTTATTTCTTATCTTCCCCAATCAATCTTAAAGAATGAGCAAGGTTTAAGGTGGTCACAAAGGTTAATGACGCTCAAACATTTAGATATTCATTGGTGCTCTCGATCCAAAGAGAATGTTATCATTGTTGACTATTGTGGGGAATTTCCTAATGTCCCTCTACTTGGAATTAGGGGAGGCATCACCTACAACCCATGCTTAGCTCTAAGACAGTTTGGTTATGCCCGAAGGGATGGCCCACATGATATGCTGATTCAAGGCTTGGTATTCGACTACGACAACAACGATCAAGGTCTTCGCCAGAGGTTCATCCGAGCATGGAGGATGATAAACAAGGTGGATAGCAAGACTTTGGGACATAAGAATTACATCCCTCTTGAGCCTTACCTCAAGTGGGTACGAACCCGCGCCCAAAGTCTTATGATGCCTTATCCTTCCATTCTCCCGGTGATCATTGAGCCTGTTAAGGAGGGAGAAGTTCCATGCACTATCCTACATCCTGACATGCCCACATCTCTTGAAGACCTACAAAGGGATTGGATACATCTCAAAGGAGAGTGTGACACTTTCGAAGCCCAATTCTACGCAAGCAAGAAGAAGGTTTTGGAACTCACTAGGCTACTTCATGAGGATCGGATTCTAAATGCCTACATTACGCTAAAGAGGATGCGCACTACTTTTTTATCTTAGAGTGTTGTATTATTTTGCCCAAGGGGCATTGATGTACTCAAACTCTATCTTATTAATATAACGTGTGTTTCTCTTTTGTTTTAAACGAACTTGAATCTTTTAAAATCCTTGAAAACATTACTTATGCACATATCATTCATCATAACATAAACAGGTATTTGCAATAAGTTTCCTCATATCTCTACTGTTTATTTCAGTAAGATAGATCTCGAACAGATAGTCAAAGATCTTTAAGCTCAAAACATGCAGTTCCAACAGTTACTCACAACCTTGGCCAAAGGGCAAGAGGAGCTGAAGACTCTATTGGCAAAAGAGAAGTAGAAGAAAGAGAAGAAACCAACTGGTGTTGTAATCATGGGGAGAAGGTTTCAAGGACAGGCTAGAAGAACCTTGAATTTTCCAGCAACATCTGATGAGGGAGAAGGGAAAGGAAAAGAAACAGTCGTTCCGTCAGCATCTAAAGGGGAGGAGGAAGAGGAAGATTACTCCGAGGAACAATATCCTCCAGCGGATGATAAATACCGACATCTTGAAGACCGTATGAATGCTATGGAAATACAGAGGGTACCAGGTCTAGACTTTGAAGAATTGGGGCTAGTGTCAGGAATTATGATCCCACCAAAGTTCAAAGTGACGTTATTTGCAAAATATGATGGGGTGTCATGTCCTAAGATGCACCTCCGATCATATATGAGAAATATTCAGCCGCACTCCTCCGACAAAGACTCGTGGGTCCATTTTTTCCAAGATAGTTTATCCGGAACACAACTCGACTGGTTTTACCAATTAGAAAGGGCCGACGTCCACAATTGGGAAGATCTTGCCGCAGCTTTCTATAAGCAATACCAGTATAATGCAGATTTACGCCTACCCGTACTCAACTTCAGAGTGTGGTTATGGCTTTAAATGAGGGTTTCAAAGATTACGCATAGAAATGGAGAGATCTAGCTAGAATAGTGCAACCCCCTCTGGCTGAAAGGGAGTTGGTGGATATGTTCTTGGGCACTCTATCGGGCCCTTTCTTCAACCATTTAATTGGGAGATCATCTGTTGGGTTTACTGAGCTAATATTAACCGAAAAGAGGGTGGAAGCTGGTATAAAAAGTGGAAAGATTCAAAAGGATGTGTTTGCCTCTACAGCTGTGAGAAAGCCTTTCACTGGGAAGAAATAGGTATCTGCTTTTTATCCACAAAGGAATCAAGGAAGAGCTGAACGCCGACTGATGGTAGGGGTCGTTATGATTCCAAAGCCTACATCTGATGAACCAAGAAGTAACCAACCGAGGGTGGAAAGGCCAATCCGGTAATTCACCATAATTAATATGACTCTAGCCCAGGTTTTACCACATCTTCTGAAATTGAATCTGGAAACTTTAAAGGAGGCCCCAAAGAACCCCAACAATGCCTCCCCTTATTATCACCCAAATTCCAGATGCGCGTACCATTCCGAAAGTCTGGGTCACGACACTAACAATTGTTGGGCCTTGAAAAACAAAATTCAAGGCCTTATAGATGCAAAAGAAGTTGAGTTTGATGCGCCTGAGAAACCAAATTTCATTTTTGCTCCGATGCCTAGGCATGGTCACAACACCAATGCTATCGAGGAAGATTTATTTGTTACCACAATGGATGAACTCTTGACTCCGCTCCCAATCATTAAGATAAACTTGTTGAAAGCTGGCGTATTCCCAGGTTGTAATGAAGACTGCTATCATTGCCTATCCTCCCCAACTGTTTCCCCTCTGTTGAAGATAGGCATTCAACGCCTGATAGACAACCAAGAAATTCTGTTTGAAAAAGCTCTCATTTTACCTATTCATGTTGAAGACGTTTTGATCATAACCATCTCCACCAATCCTTCCAGGGTCCCCAAAAGACCCGTTAGGATTACATCGGTTCCAAAAACTACTCCTCTTAAGATCACAATGCTCGGGCCAGTCCCGTATGAATCAGATAAAACAGTACCATGGAATTACAGTGGAGAAATCTACTACCATGGTATCAAACAAGATGGACTGACTACCAAAGAAGTGAGATCCGAAGAAGAAGACTCCAACATTAGCAATATTGTCGGAACTAGCAAGATTACCCGTAACGGTAGAATCTTCTCTCCAGAAATTACCCCTCTAAAGGCAGTTTTTGGACCCGTGGTTACTCCAAAGGTTACCTCCATACCAATAATCATATCTGCAAGTGCTCCTACTGGAAAAGACGATACAACCCCTGCTATTATCCCTACCAATACTTCTACTGTTGATGTTCGAGGAAAAGGTATTCAAGAAGAGCCTGTCCGGACGAAGGCTCAACCACTGACCATCCCTGAAACCTCCAAGAAGGAAATGGAGGAGATCCTGAGAATAATAAAGAAGAGTGACTATGACGTGGTTGAACAGTTGGGGAAAACTCCCTCCAAGATCTCCATGCTAGCATTGCTGTTGTGTTCTGAGGCACATGGGAAAGCTCTTGTGAAGTTTCTGAAGACAGCCCATGTGCCACAAGGGACATCCGCTGACCAAATCCAAGATTATGTGGCCATCTTGACAGCTGATAACGGCTTAGGCTTCTCTGATGCTGACCTGACACCAAGAGGGAGAAAACACAATGAGGCATTACATGTCTCTGTGGAATATAGAGGAACAAATCTGGCCCATGTCTTGGTAGACACTGGTTCATCTTTGAACGTCTTACCGAAGAAAGCTCTCGACAGATTGGATTGCGAAGGACTGATATTGAAGCCCAGTAACATAGTCGTGAGAGCATTTGATGGTTCAAAGAGGATGGTCCACAGGGAGGTGGACATCCCCATAAATGTGGGAACTCAGACTTTCAACTCAACTTTCTATGTAATGGACATCAGCCCCTCTTACTCATGTCTTCTAGGACGGCCCTGGATCCATAATACTGGTGTTGTCACCTCTACACTACACCAGATGCTGAAATACCCGGTCCATGGAAAGATTATCATTGTCCACGGAGAGGAAGAGTACATGATTAGCCACCTAAATTCTTTCTGGTATGTGGAATTGGATGGCGAGTTCATTGAAACCCCTTTTCAACATTTCGAAGAAGTCTCTCAAGAGGTAGCAGTAACCAAGACAGTATCCTCGATCCCCAAGATCACAATACCTCTTCTTCAGATGTCATCTCTAAAGGATGCCAAGACAGTAGTAGAGGAGGGTGGATGCACCATCTGGGGGCAGCTTCCAGACATTCCGTATGAATCTGACAGGTTTGGTTTAGGGTTTACTTCAAGTGCTCAGAAGGCTGTGCGCCGTGCCCGTGCTGGAGGACCACCTTTGAAGATTAGTAACCAAGACGTCAATGCAGTGGAAGACAGTGAAGAAGATGGCAGCTTGGAGGATTGGATATTTCCTACTATCAACGGAGTACTTCGCAATTGGTAAGCCAAAGACTTTGTTCCAATAACTTTCATCTCTCAGTAATTTATCTTTTACATTTTGTTGGACTTGTAATATTCACAAAAAATTCGTGCGTTTTCAACCTTGTGTCTTACCCGAGGCGCAATGGTCCATTTGTAAAGGTTTTTATTTCATCTTCATATGACATTGAATGAATCATGGACGTTTTTCACATACAAACTTTTTGTGCTCATTGTCTTTCTTTTACATTTACTGTTTAAAGATGGTTATACCCTTACACACACTCACACTCACAAATGCAGGTACCCCTCCATTCCGGATCCCATGGGTAACGATACTGCTATGGCCTTTAGTGACTCTGAAGATCTATCTACCAAGCCAAAGACGAAGGAGAGGAAGATTGTGAAGTGCCAGGGGAATTGGCCGGACTACTACAACAAGAGGAAAGAGCTATTCAGCCTCATGAGGAACCGTTGGATACAATCAACTTGGGTACCGAGGAAGATAAAAAGGAAATCAAGGTGAGTGCCAATCTAGAGCCAAGTGTCAAGGAGCATCTAATTCAGCTATTGCATGATTATGTTGAGATCTTTTCCTGGTCATACGAAGACATGCCAGGACTTGATACAAACATTGTGGTACATCATCTGCCAACGAGAGAAGACTGACCACCAGTGAAACAAAAAGTCCGCCGCATGAGACCTGACATGTCGGAGAAGATAAAAGCAGAAGTTATGAAACAATTCAATGATGGGTTCTTGGTTGTCACTTCATATCCTCAATGGGTTGCCAACATTTTTCCCGTGCCTAAAAAGGACGGCAAAGTACGAATGTGTGTGGATTATAGAGATTTAAACAGGGCCAGCCCTAAAGATGATTTTCCACTTCCCCACATCGATATCCTGGTTGACAATACGGCCCAGCATAAAGTATTTTCCTTCATGGATGGATTCTAATGTTATAACCAAATCAAAATGGCACCCGAGGACATGGAGAAAACTACATTTGTCACACAGTGGGGCACATTCTATTACAAAGTGATGTCATTCGGACTGAAGAATGCTGGGGCAACCTATCAACACGCCATGGTGGCTTTATTTCATGATATGATACATCATGAGATAGAGGTCTATGTAGATGATATGATAGCCCGATCACAAACTGAAGAGGATCACCTTGACCACTTGCAAAAGTTGTTTGAGAGATTGAAGGAGTACAAACTTAGGTTGAATCCAAACAAGTGCACATTTGGAGTCCGGTCCGGTAAACTCCTAGGTTTTATTCTCAGCAATAAAGGCATCGAAGTTGATCCTTCCAAGGTTAAAGCGATACAAGAAATGCCTGCTCCTCGTACTGAGAAGGAAGTCATAGGATTCTTGGGACGCCTGAACTATATTGCCGGATTCATTTCTCACCTAACAGCTACTTGTGAACCAATCTTCAAACTGTTGAAGAAAGATCAAGTAGTCAGATGGAATGATGAATGTCAGATTGCTTTTTACAAGATCAAAGAGTATTTATAAGAGCCTCCTATTTTGATGCCACCAGTCGAGGGAAGACCACTGATCATGTATCTGATCGTCTTAGAGAACTCAATGGGGTGTGTATTGGGGCAGCATGACGAGTCTAGCTGAAAAGAGCACACTATTTACTACCTGAGCAAAAAGTTTACCGACTGTGAAACCAGATATTCACTGCTCAAGAAAACTTGTTGCGCTCTGGCATGGGTTGCACGCCGGTTAAGACAGTATATGTTGACTCATACTACTTTGTTGATATCTAAGATGGATCCGAGAAAGTACATCTTCGAAAAGCCTGCTCTGTCTGGGAGGATAGCTAGATGGAAAATGATCCTAACATAATATGACATACAATACACTACCCAGAAATCTATAAAGGGCAGTGTGCTAGCTGATCATCTTGCTCATTAAGCTGTAGAAGATTATCAGTCCATGAAGTTTGAATTCCTGGATGAAGACATCATGACATTAGACAACTGTGAAGAAATCAGACCATATAACAGACCTGAGCAAGGATCCCGATGGACCCTATTCTTTGATGGAGCATCCAATGCACTCGGTAATGGTATCGGCGCTGTACTCATATCTCCATAAGGGTGTCATACTCCCTTTACTACCAGACTTTGTTTCAATTATACGAACAACATGGCGGAATACGAAGCATGCATCTTTGGTCTCAAGGTTGCCATAGACTTGGGAATCAAGTCTTTAGATGTGTTCGGAGATTCAGCTTTGGTCGTCAGTCAGATCAAAGAAGAATGGGACACTAAGCACCCAAACCTTATCCCTTACAAAGAACATGTTTTAACATTGCTACCATATTTTGAGAAGATTACCTTCGAGCATTTCCCGCGAGAAGAAAATCAGCTAGCAGACGCTCTAGCCACAATGTCATCTATGTTTAAACTTAATTGGGATAACAAGGATCCCCAGATCACCATCGAACGAATGGATGAACCAGCATACTGTCACGAGATTAATACTGAAGAGGTAGTGGACCAGCCTTGGTTTCATGAAGTCAAGAAGTATCTCGAGGCTCAGGAATATCCATAAGGAGCTTCAATCAATGATAAAAAGTTCTTGAGGAAGTTCTCTGCTAAGTTCTTCCTAAGTAATGGCATCCTGTACAAACGCAATCACGACTCCATTTTACTTCGGTGTGTGGATAAGATTGAGATTGAAAAGATCATGGCTGAATTACATGAAGGTACCTTTGGAACTCACTTCAGTGGGCATACGATGGCGAAGAAAATCCTACGGGCAGGCTATTATTGGTCTACCATGGAAGCGGATTGCTATCAACATTCTCAGACCTGTCATAAATGTCAAATTTATGCTGACAAGGTGCACGTACCTCTGGTTCCTCTGAATGTCTTGATGGCTCCTTGTCCCTTTGCTATGTGGGGAATCGACATGATTGGAGAGATCAAGCCTATAGCCTCCAATGGACACCGCTTCATTCTAGTGGCCATTGACTATTTTACAAAATGGGACGAAGCAACTTCCTCCGCATCCAATACTAAGAATGTTGTTGACCGCTTCATCAAGCAGAATCTCATTTGCCGGTACGGTATCCCAGAAAGGATCATCACCGATAATGGCACCAACCTTAACAATACTATGATCACCGCCTTGTGCGAGCAGTTCAAGATTCAGCATCACAATTCATCCCCTTATCGGCCAGAGATGAATGGTGTTGTCAAAGCTGCAAATAAAAACATTAAGAAGATCATACAGAAAATGACAGTCACCTACAAGGACTGGCATGAGATGCTACCATTTGCTCTCCATGGGTATCGCACCACAGCTCGCACATCAACTGGGGCAACACCCTATTCTTTGGTTTATGGCATGGAGGTTGTCTTGCCTATTAAGGTTCAGATCCCCTCTTTGAGAATTATGAAGGATGCAGGTTTAAATGAGGATGATTGAATCCATACTCGACTTGATCAACTAAACTTAATTGATTAAAAGAGACTTACTGCTGTTTTCCATGGTCAGATGTATCAAAAATGGATGATCAAGGATTTCAACAAGAAAGTCAGATGCCAAGTATATCAAGTTGGAGATCTAGTGATCAAGCGCATCATCTTGCCACAAAGTGATCCAAGGGGCAAATGAACTCCTACCTATGAAGGACCATTTGTAATCAAGAACATCTTCTCCGGTGGGGCAATGATCCTAGCCACCATGGATGGCGACGACCTGCCACCCCCTGCTAACACAGACATAGTCAAAAGATACTACGCATAAGAGACACGCTAGGTTGACACACCTAGGAAAAACAAGGGCATCCCGGTGAACCAAAAGGTTCGGGCAAAAATTAGGGATAAAATAAAATAAAATCTGTACACCCGACAAGTTGAAAACCCGAAAGGGCGACTTGGGCAAAAAAGGGTTTCCCGGTGGACTGAAAAACCGAAAAGGTGGTCCATGCAAAAGTTAGGGAATTAAAGCATATGACTATGTCCTGTTGGATCACTTTGAGGACAACCTCTTGACTTCTACTGACAAACTCAGAGTTTCTGATCAATTCAATCATCTTCGGACGAAGAAACAAATAGACAAGATATTCGGAGATACGAAGGCTATAGCAGAATGGAAACCCCATGGGATTATTACACATAGCTATATTTCTTTGTATAAAGTTTTTCTTACTCTTTATGGCACCATTCTCTTACTAGAATGTTTGTCTCCCTTGTACAAAATACTTATTCAAAGTCAATACAAAGACATCTCTTTGAAAGCACAGAAAACTATTTGTTTTTTCTTTACACTTGTGTTTTATTTGTAAAAACGTCCAAAGATTCATTAATGAACATATGCATTTGAACATAATTACTGTTTACAAATAAACAAAATGAAAAAAGACAATTACTGACAGGTTGAAAGAATAACGAAACGTCTTTAGGATATTCCATGAGCAATCCCCACAGTACGTCATTTAGATCCCCAGCCGAATAAACTTCAAATTATTAATCCCCAGTAGAGATCATCAAATTTCTCAGGATTCCTCAAAGCAATATGTGGCATTGCCCTCACAGGAGAATTTTTGCCAGTACTTCAAACTTCAAGACATGAAGAACCCATATATATCCCCAACAGCTTTCAGGGATTTATTTTCCTCAATCAGGCAGCAATACAGCAAATCAGCTTACATGCGCATACATTACATCCATATGTCATAAACATTGACAAAGAAAAATACATTGCATCATACATCGCATGCGACATAACTCTGTGTTTCAGCTAATATTTTACTCTTTGCAGGATAAGATTAACAGCTGCCATTAACAATATGCAATCATGATATAGTTCAGATATGCCCCAGACACGGATGCCATTCTGATACTCATTCAGATCCAGTCTTCAGATACAGTTCAGATACGCTCCTGACACGGACACCATTCTGATACTCATTCAGATTCAGACTTCAGACACAGTTCAGATATGCTCTAAACACGGATGCCATTCTGATACTCATTTAGTTTCAGTCTTCAGATACAATTCAGATACGCTCCTGACACAGACGCCATTATGATACTCATTCAGATTCAGACTTCAGACACAGTTCAGATACACTCCTGACGCGGATGTCATTCTGATACTCATTCTTTCAGCTTACAAATTACAATGCCAGCAATCACTTTTGGATGGCATATTTAAGCCCATCTCCAACAACTTTCTATCATCTCTCCAAATGGAATCTCTATGCCCATTCCCCCAACCATCACATCACCGAGTGCAAATTTCTGGGCACTCTAGTGTCCAATCATCTTCCACCTTCGAGTCACGACTGGCAAAACATGCCAATCTAACTTTTCAGGTTTAAGAAGATTGAACAGGGTTAGCTGTTGTACCCCAAAATTTGCCCTCTCGTGTCTCAAGGATTCTTAGAATTACTTCAGTCAAGTTTCAAGCCTTAGACCACATTTTCTAAGAAGAATCATTCAAATTATCAAAAAGGGGGGCAAAATGAGCAAAATTGAAGTTTCTACTGGAAAAGTCAACCGAATGCTAAAAAAGTCAAACTTTGACTTTTTGATCAAATTTGAGTCCCAAAAATCACATTATGTCAAGACATCCCAAAAAAATGAAATGTGATCAACAAAAATCAAGAGAATCAAAAATCCAGCTTTTGCAAGACTTTTAAATTTTCTAAGTATTTTCTATACTTGGTTAATTTCATTTGCTCCATGCCATTTCACTACAATTACGATTAATTCAAAATGATGCAAGTAATTCAAGTTATTACAAAGTGACATTTTACAAAATTACAAATTCTAAAACTATGTCTTGATTAAAACCTTGTCACTATTTTTTTCCTTTGACATAATGTGCACAAGACCAAATTTGTGACATGCTACAAACTATGTTGTCCAAAGTTGAAGAAAATATGATATATCGCATTACCACAACACCCTATGCTTCCCTGCAAGAAAGCTTGTGCCATGTTACATCCTAAGTATGCATGCTGCCCAATACAGTCCAAAACTGCTCTATGCAGTCTGCCCAAGCCTGCACCACAACAACCCTAAAATTGCACCAAAATGGCAAAGGAAAATTGTGTGCAGAAAGTATCAAAGCAGTAGGCAAAAACAATTCAAAATGACTTATTTGTTTTCCCCCCTAAACCACAATCAAGGGGTCTACAAAAAGAGGATTGTCTCATAAGACAAGGAGGTGGGATTTTGAAGAGAGGTTAAAAATTTTCTAGAGAGAAGATAGAGAGTTTTGTTGAGCAGAAAAACAATATTTTGTGCAACTTTGACTCATTTTCAAAACCAAAACTGCTCTTGTTCAAAACAGAAACCCAACCCATTGCTCCACCATACAAACTCTTCCACAAAGACTGTCCAAACATAACCAAAAAAAATAGTCCCTGTAGTGCTGTTCATCCCTATCCTCAAAACACCAAAAACATTACAGTACAGTAAAGCTTAGTTTCAACAGTCCGGAGTAGCTTTCTGGAGATTCATTGAGGTCCTCATCACATTTGTAAAAACATTCAGATATAAAACAGATTTTGCAGTCCAGAGGTAAGTCTTCTTGACTTGATATCTCTCCATACATCATTAATGATTTGTTTATTTTGAAGAAAAGATGTAATACTTTAATATCTTTTTGAACTAGTCATCTGCACCTTGTTTAGGCTTATTCAATGATTTGTTGTTCATGTTTATCCATCATATGCCATAAGCTAACCTGTACATTCAGTAAAATAATGTTTAAGGCAGAAAAATGCAGCATGTATCGACACATATCATCATGTATCGACCCATCCTAGTGAAAAAAATAGGGTATGATTCGACACATAATCCTCATGCATCGACCCATACTAAGTTCAGGTCACAAAACAGAAGCTGGAAGAGCTTATGAGTCGATACATACGTGTTTCGCATCGACACGAGAAGGGTGCATGAGTCGACACATTCCATTATGTGTCGACTCATACTGAGTTATTTTGTTTTGCAGGGGCAGGGAAAAGCTATGTGTCGATGCATAGCAGCATGGATCGACACATAGTGGTTCAAAATGCATTTCTTCCTATATTTGGCACTGTTTTCACATTTTCTTTGTTGTTGTTCGATATGGTTGTAATATTTTAGTTTCTACTTCATCCCCATTATTAATTTGTACCCCCATCCCCCTAAAATGATGTAATAACTTAGATTTTACTTTCCGCATTTTACTTGCTTTTCATGTATTACTAGTAAATAGGATGCATGGCAAGACAAAATCAACAAATAGACAACTTTCAAATACAAAATAAAACATATGCAAACTAACACACTTGAACACTAACACCTCTAGGGCAATCTCACTTTGTCGCCTTTCAGAAAATAGTCATGCCCCTCGAATATGAAGCGTTTTAAGCAAAGACCCTTCGATAAAAAAGATTGTAGTCCCTCGATGACCCTTGATGTTGCCTTCGGTAAAGCGATCTAGTCCCTAAACGACATTGCTAAAACGTCTCATAAGTTGCTTTCTATGACTATACAAACGTACCATACTCGTCCCTTCACATCCAACGATGGGACTTCTTACCAAAACAATGGTAAGATAGCCACATCTAAAGGAGAAGGAAAATCACATTTAAGACCTTTTGAGTAGGTAGTTTCGCTCTTAGTTACTCGCTTGCTCGCAACTACAAAAAACACTTTTATACATCAACACTCTTATTTCAAAACATTTCCAAAAGATAAAACATTTTGTATACGTTCTTATAGAGACGAGAACCATTGCAAAATATCTTTCCGAAAACCACTTTCCAAATCACAATCCACAAGTACACCTTTGAACTACTTTCGAAACAAAACTTTGTATACGTTCTTATAGAGACGAGAACCATTACAAAGATATTTCCAAAATTCTTTCAAAGCTCACATCACAAAGCACATTCAAACGAAAGCAAGTTGATCTAGCGAGTAACTAAGAGCCCATGGAAAACCATGGATGAAAAAGGTGCTAATACCTTCCCTTTTCATAATTTACCCCCCGATCTCAAGAAAACATCTCTAAAGGTCTTTCCTGTGCATTTTCACCTTTCCTTTTTGGATAAAAGAAAAGTCGATGGTGACTCTTGCTAAACCGCAACATTTGCAAACACGAACGCAAAACATCAAGTCAGTTCTCCCACCGTATCACAATATCAATCTCAATATGGCTTACCCTAAAGACGCTTACCCCCTCCTCAGTATAGATAAATTGGTCGATAATTATTCCGGTTTAAAATTGCTTTCATTCATGGATGCGTAGTATGGGTACAACAGATCCCCATGGCTAAAACAAACAAAAAATATGCGGCCTTCATGACTAAATTGGGAAACTATTACTACAATGTAATACCCTTTAGTCTGAAGAACGGGGGCGCTACATATTTGTTCATGATTGTGATATGATGGCAGAACTGACTGTTATAGTAGTTTTACGTTTGTGTTCAGAAATGTTGCAGTAAGCAAAAGTCGCTGTCGACTTTTCTTTTATCCAACAAAGGAAAGGGCGAAAAGAACAGAAAAAGACCTTCCGAGATTATTTATGAGTAAAGGGAGTAGATTATGGAAAGGGAAGGTGTTAGTACCCTTTCCATCCGTAGTTATCTAAGGGCTCTTAGATGCTAGCTCATTTGAAAAAAATACCTTGTGCTTTGTGTGTTTGAAAAGTATTTTTGAAAGAAAGCGCCTTAGTACGGTGAACTTTGTAATGATTCTCGGATTGGTAGAGAACGTATACAAAGTATTTTGAAAAATGTTTTTGGAGAGAGTTTTGTGTACGTGTAAAAGTTTATTTATTTTTGAGCAAGCATCTATGAACTATCTACTTTACTCGAAAGGTTGTTCTTTTCCTATTTTCCTTTAGACAATGTTATCCTACTATTACTGAGTAGGTAGCCCTGGTCATTGGATGTCTGAGGGACAATCGAATGGACATTATTACAGTCACAAAGGCAACTGGGCAAGAAACTTTAGTAACTACCCTAGGGTTTTAAGATCATACTGAGGCAACATCCAGAGGGTCATACTTGATCTTTAAATCAGAGGGTAGCCACTAATGTCTCTCACGTTTTGAGAACTGTGACTGTTTTCTGAAGGCAACCAAAGTAGGGATACCCTAGAGGTGTGTTGTACCCCAAAATTTTCCCTCCCATATTCTTCAAGAATTGCAAAGTCAAAGCTGCAAAATTCCCCAAGGGTTGCACGGTTCAAGGGCCTCCTAACAGTCAAAATTAGGGTTTTGGTTCTGACAAAGAAAATGAAGTTTTCAAGGGTCCAATCAAGTCCCACATGCCTATAAATATGGTCAAGTATCCTCATATCAAGTTTCAAGACTTACAGCACAAAATTGCACAGTCAAAAACCCTAATTGCACTACAGTCAACTGTAGGGGCAAAATGGTCATTTGGCAGTCAAAAGTTCAAATTTTTGGTCAACATCTCATTTTGAAGCCACAAACATCATTTGATCAATGCTTGATAATGATTCTCAAAGCTTGGCTCAAAAAGTCTCAAGATGCAAAAGTTTCCTTATTTGGAAAGCTAAAAAAGTCAACTATAACTTGACCAGGGCATAACTTCCAAATGGATTATCAGAAAAATTCCATCCAAAGCTCATTTTGAAGATAAAGACATTTCCTACAACTCCTCTTCAGACTTCAAGTCCAAGAAATGCTCTCACAAAAGGTTATCAATTTCAACATTATAGGTCATTTTCAAAAGTCAACAAAAAGGGACTTTAAGTCAAAGGCCATAACTTGAGATTGGTAAATCAAAATGACATGGGACCAAAGGAATTGGTTAGAGGACTCAAAGACCTTTCCAAAATGTCCAAGAACATGAGGAAAGCTTAAAAATTGATCAAGTTATGCCTTGTGGAAGTTGGGAAATTTTTGGATATTTTGAAAAGTCAACATTGATTCAAATGACCTAAAATTGCTAATGGGCCTCTTTTTCTTCCACAATTCATTATCCAAGGCATGTGAACGACCATTTAGCCCAAAGGGAAGTTTTTCTTCATTTTTATTTATTTATTTGGATTTTTATTATTAATAATTCATTTAAATTAATTAAAATACATGAAAAATGTTAAACCTAGGTTTTTCAATCTTTTTGTGCATATAATATCTCCAAGATTTTGTGCAAGTCAGATTAGGAAAGAATTGAAGATAATTGGTCATGATTTGGACTAAGTTTGCATGAAAAGATTAGAAAATATTTTGCCTTGAAAACCAAATATTATTCAATCAATGCAAAGGTTTTTTGGATCAAATTTTAACCCTAATTGATTCCATACATAAGCTTGATCAAGACCTAATGCCTGAAAAACCTAGAAGCTGCGCAAAACAACCAAGAACGAAACTTGAATTTTCTCAAAAAAAGTCAAACACTGAAAACTGTTTCTTGGGCGATTCAAGCTGAGATAATCATCTCATCACCTTCCTGAGACCTTAAGCAACGTATTTGAATAGGTTTCCACGTCTCTAACGCCTTGAATCATTATACAGAAGTCAAACTTTTTCACTTTTTCTCATAATCGTGTTTTACAATTTAGGCATATTCATTGCATTTTATTTGTGGATTTGTGCTAATTAAACCTTTCTGAAGCTAACCAAATAGTTTAATTGTGTTTTTGTGCATTATTGGAGATTTCACCATTGTTGGACATTAGGGTTTTCCAAGCTGTGAATTGGGGGTTTTCATTTAAGGAACAATTAGCACATGGGACCTAGACCATCCAACTCAGCGCGCTTGGACGAAGAGAACGAGACCCTCGCGCCTAATTTATGAGGCCCCAGGGGCTAATCGCTATTTTTCAATAGGGTGTCTATGGGGACATTTAAAAAACCGTTGCTGATTGTATTTTGTTTCAGGAAAAAAAATAAAGCCATGAAGAAGAAGACTCGGTGGCAAGCTATGAATGGTTGATTCAAATTTCGCGCGAAAAGCGCCCCACTAACGTTTGCTTATTTTATATTGTTTGTTAGTTATCATATGTACAAAACGCGCTAGATGGATTAGTGGCAAGCAATTGTGTTGATGACCTTCAGGACCTGGGTTCGATCCCAGGTCCCCACCCCCCTTTCATATTATTTTTCTTTAATATTTGTGTGCAGTTTCAACCTTAAGGAGCACCGTACGTCCACAAAATCTAGCCATCCACGTGCCCAAAGGAAACAATCAGAAGGTCATAATTGAAGAACATGGTAAACCCTGGTCAACGCCTATGCATGCTAGCTGGAAAGTCCACCAAGCCAGGGATAATTGGGCCCTAAATTGCTGGGCTTCACCTCACAACTGGGGACAACACCCCCCTTAGGTTTGCAATACTTTTTGTCATTCTTTTTTTATTTCAATTATTATTCTTTTTATTAATTCTTGTAATTTAATTATTTTCATAAAAAACACAAAAACAATAAAAAATCAGAAAAGAGACAAAAATTAATATTTTTATTTAATGTTATATTTTTTGTAAATAAAACCTTTATTAATTAATTAGTTTTAATTTAGGAGTAAATCTTAATATTTTCTTAATTAATTTAAAATTGGTAGAACTAGGGTTTAATTAATTTTTTATCCTTTTTTCTTTTATTTCATAATAACTAAATATTTCCTATTATTACTTTTATAATTAAATCGCATTAAGTAATTAGGGTTAATTTTAGGTTAAACTTTAATATGTTTTCATAATAAAAAATAAAAATTGTAGAATTAGGTTTAATTGCATTAAATTCTCCTAAATACCAAAAAACTAAAAAATAATTTCTTTTCCTTTTTAATTAATTTAATCCTTTAATTTAATTTTGCAAAAAGGGTCCAACGCCCTCGTTTTTAATTCTTATTCAATTCGCATATTTATTTCTTTTCCTTTTAATATTTATGTACCTCTCCCAAAGCCATGTAACATTTATATTTCGCACCTTATTTTATTTCTTTACTTTCTGTCAAATCGGGTTCTGGAAATTTTGGCGATGTGGACCCGCGCCTTTTGTAATAGCTTTAGAACTTTTACTTCTCGCAATTTTTAACTGTTAACAAATGCATGCAAGAATGAATGGACAAAAATAAAAACAAACGCGTAGATCACCTTTGACATGAACAAGACAAAAATAAACGAATCTGATACACAAATCACACACCACCCCTAGCGTACGCCTCACTGTTGCCTTGCCTCGAAAGGTGATCGTCGAGTAGAGGATGTCTTAGTAAGTCCTCATGATCCGGGAACCTGGCATGAGGGTAGCTTCTAAGGTGTCTTCCAATTGCTCTGGTGATCACCATGTCCCGAACCTCGAATTGACCCGAACACCTCCAACGGTGGTGCTACCTACCTCTCAATGGTGGGATGGCACTACTTTAAAGGACATCTACACAGACGAATTCCTTAGGGTAGGTAGGTTCTCGTAGATACTTGCTCTAAACTTCAAAACAAATCAAAAAAATACTTTTCACACCAACACCTTTTCAAAAAGCTTTCGAAAGCAATTTTTCAAACACTCTTGAGGACCGATACAAGAGTCGAACTGAAATTTTCAAAGAGACTTTTTAAAACCCACAGTTGAAAAGCAAACAAACAATTTTGAAAACACAATGAGCAAGTATCTAAGAGCCCATGGATAACCATGGATAGAAAGGGTGCTAACACCTTCCCTTTCTATAACCTACCTCCCGAACCGAGAGCAATCTCTTTAAGGAATTTTTCTGTGCTTTTGTCCTTTCCATTTGGAGAAAATAAAAGATGGTGGCGACTCTTGCTTCCGCGACATTTCGCGAACCAGCGTTAAACAGTCAGTTCCAGATCCACCGATCACAGATTTGGCGACTCTGCTGGGGACATAATTTTAAAGTGAGGTGTACCTTAGGGTTAGTTCATAATTGTGTTTTCAATTGTATTGACTTGTCTGCTTTACTATTGTGGGTTGCATGGGAGTTACATAGATCCTAAACCAGATCTGGGGATACCCTGTTTAGGTAGCATAAGCTGTGAGGGACCTGTCCGGCGTAGACCGACACGGGTGAAACAGTGGCTACGTTGGTGTGGCACCTTGGTCTGTACCGATATCCCTTGTGTCGCAACGAGGAGAATATGGGTCTTCTGAGGAGTCATTAAGCACCAACAACCTTAGAACCTTAATTGACACAACTTGGCCATTAGAACAGTAGCAGTATGCTACGCCCATTGAGGCTAAACTCTCGTGATGGTTCTGGCTGCAAGAAAAGATTGCGATGCTGGAGTTATGACCGATTGAGGGTAGTTAATGATATTGGGATCCTCTAAGAACCCGGTTACTTTGATAGGACAGGTATGAACCAACAAACTGAAAGAGGGTAGTACCTAGACCTCATGCTGGCCTAAACTCTAAGGGCTTGCCTTGTGTGACTTGTGTGCCTTACCATGTTTGCCTTTGTATCTATTTGTGGTGTGCTTTATCATAACATCATAACATCATGAGCATTGCATGCATCCTGCATAAGGACTGACCATTTCAAAGACAAGAGGGTTTCACCTTTGCTCTGTTTTGTAGGACATTATGATGCCTGTGCGAAGGAATACTATCCGGTTCAACTTTGTTCACTCACCTGAGTTGCTTGAAGAGTTGGTTAGCAGAATTCCAAATACCACTTCCTTCATTCAGAGACATGGTTCTCTTCTCAGTTTAGTCACTACAAAGCGGGATCAACAGTTGATGAGTGTTCTGACCCAGTTCTATGACCCTCTGTACCAGTGCTTCACCTTTCAAGACTTCCAGCTGGTCCCTACCCAGGAAGAATTCACTGATTTGCTTGGTATCCCTATCCTGGATCAGACTCCCTTTACTGGTTGGGAAAAGACCCTCAGGCTTGAGGATGTTGCTGCAGCTCTTCCCTTGACACATCAAGAGGTAATGGACAACTGGGTAACTAGAAGCGGAGTTAAGGGTTTCTTGGCCAAGTTTCTGATTGGTAAAGCTAACAGTTTCTGGAATGACCTGGACTTTAGGGCATATGAAGACATCTTGGCTCTCTTAATCTATGGGTTAGTCTTGTTTCCTAATCCTGACAACTTCATCAATGTCACTGCCATAAGGATCTTTATGTCTCAGAATCCGGTACCCACTCTCTTGGGTGACATCTTGCAACAACTCCATGCTCGTACTACCCGAAGACGAGGAACCCTATGGTGTTGTATCCCTTTGTTGGTGAGGTGGTTTATTTCGCACCTCCCCAAGTTCGTACTGAAGAACCAAGAAGGAAGAGGTTGGGCTCATAGGTTAATGTCTCTCACCGACAAAGACATCATTTGGACTTGCAGAGGTTTGGATGAGATAGCTGTCATTGATCGATGCGGGGAATACCCTAATGTTCCTCTGATTGGTACCCAAGGAGGGATCTCTTACAATCCATGTCTAGCGCTCCGTCAGTTTGGAAGAGCAAGAAGAGCAGGGCCTCATGAGATGTTGGTGCCTCACATCAGTTTTGAGTTTCAGGTGGATAGTGACGAGCTGCGTCATAGGTTCATCAAGGCTTGGGACAAAGTTCATAAAGCTGACCCACAAGATCTGGGGCCAAAGACTTCTTTACCTATGGAAGCCTACTACAAATGGGTTCGCATCCGTGCTCAGAAGTTAGGTATGCCGTATGAAGCTGCCAGACCCGTCATTCTTGAGTGTCCTGACAAAGATGGTGTTCCTCCAACTGTCCTTCCTCCTCAGATACCTACTGATTATGAGACATTGAAGAGATCTTGGTCGCAACTGCGAGAAGAGCGGGATTCTTACCGGGAAAAGTTCAACGAGCAGGAATTAAAGATCCAGAAGCTGACAAAGCAGTTGGAGAATGAGAGAGCTCTGAATGCCTACATCCGTACTGAGAAGAGGAGACCATGGGATCAATAAGGAGCCCCGAATGTTCTTTTACAGTTTTATTTCCCTTTTCAGTATTTCCTTTCATGTAACGCCTAAGGGCAACCTGTTGAATAATTTCAGTTTCAAAGTTGAATCTAATGAAGTGTGTTCCTTTTTGTTTACAAAGTTGATTCCCAATTGTCTTTGAAAACATAAATCATACGCATTCCATTCATCATGTGCATAGCAGGTTTTCTTCTTTTCAGGTTGCTTACCGTTCTTCGCTGTTTATTTCAGCATCATGAATCCTGACTCATCCTCGACTGAGATGTCCATCAAAGCTCTTCAGGCGCAGAACGCGCAATTTCAAGAATTAATCATGGGTTTGGCTCAGGGCCAAGAGGAGCTGAAGGCTCTGCTCTTGAAGAAGGAAAAGAAGAAGAAGAGAAGAACTGTTATGTTCAGCTCGGGCCGAAGGTTTGGCAATACTCTGCAAAATGAAGAGGCTGGTTCTTCCATTGGCAAGAGTACTCCTCAAGCGGAAAAAGGTCCTAGTCCGGTAGTCTCCGGAAACGAGACTGATTTTGATGAAGAGCAATATCCTCCTGCAGAAGACAGATACAAACAGTTGGAAGATAGGTTGAATGCTATGGAGATACAACAGGTACCTGGGCTGGATTTCGGAGATTTGGGTTTGTCTACTGGTGTGATTATTCCTCGGAAATTCAAAGCACCATCTTTCACTAAGTACGACGGGGCGTCTTGTCCCAAGCTACATCTCAGGTCCTATGTTCGGAAGATTCAACCGTACTCAGCGGATAAGAATTTGTGGATCCACTTCTTCCAGGAGAGTCTTTCAGGGACTCATCTCGAATAGTTCTATCAGCTGGATGGGACCAAGGTTCGTAACTGGGAGGAGTTGGCTACTGCTTTCTATAAGCAGTATCAGTATAATGCCGACCTTGCCCCTACGCGTACCCAACTCCAGGGTATGTCGTTAGGTTCAAGTGAAGGTTTTAAGGAGTACGCTCAGAAGTGGAGGGATCTGGCTGGCAGGGTGCAGCCTCCGTTGACTGATCGGGAGTTGGTAGACATGTTCTTGGGGACCCTATCTGGGCCATTTTTCAACCATCTTATCGGGAATTCGTCTGCAGGGTTCACTGATCTGATTCTGACTGGAGAGAGAATTGAGGCTGGGTTGAAGTCTGGAAAGATTCCGAAGGGTGCATCGTCTAGTTCAGAGAAGAAACCCTTCAAGAAGGAGGCTAGTGCTGTATATGGCTCCAGGAGACAAGAGAAATCTGAGCGCCGTCAATCTGTCAGTGCGGTAATGATTGCTAAGCCTGCTGCCGCTCCTCGGCCGACCAATCCTCAAAGGGCTGAAAGACCCCAGAGAGAGCTTACCCGTTTGAGCATGACCCTATCCCAAATCTTGCCGCAATTGCTATCCACCAATCTAGTGACTGTCAGAGAGGCCCCCAAAGGTGTAAACATTGCCTCTCCGAAATACAATCCAAAAGCCCGCTGTGCGTACCATTCTGATAGCCCGGGGCATTCCACTAATGACTGTTGGGCATTAAGGAATAAGGTGCAAGACCTTATTGACGCGAAAGAGATACAGTTCGAAGCACCTGAGAGGCCGAATGTGGTAACTGCTCCTATGCCCCAACATGGAGTAAATGCGGTTGATGAAGATGTTTACGCTGTTTCTGTGGATGATCTAGCTACTCCTCTGAAGACTGTCAAGAGGAACCTGCTGCTGGCCGGTTTATTTCTGGGTTGCAGTGAAGGTTGCCTGTTCTATGTTGTTTCCCTATCTGGTTGTCCCTTGCTGAAGTTAGGCATCCAAAGCCTAATGGATAGCAAGGAGATTCTGTTTAAGAAGTCTGCTGTTCAGTTGGTTCCGGTAGAAGAAGTTTCTGTGGTTACCATCTTCAATAATCCAATCAAGGCTCTCCCGAAGAAGCCTGTTCAAATCATGACTGTCGCACCTGTGGTTATTACTGTTCCGGGGCCTCTCCCCTACGTATCTGATAAGGCTGTCCCCTGGCACTATGGGGCAGATGTATATGTGAATAGAATCAAACAAGAATTCAACACTGGCGCCAGTATCTGCGATATCACTGGTCCAGCCAAGGTTACCCGTAGTGGCAGGCTCTTCTCGCCTGACATTGCACCGCCCGCTGCCCGAAGACCCCTCTTTATAACCCCTACAAGTGTACTTGTTCCTGTTGCTGATCAAGTTGTTTCCCCTGCTGCCGAGTCATCCAATGCTCGGGGCAAGGGAGTTGAAGATGAGCCTGCCCGGATGGAGGCACCGATACCTATAAATGCTGAGGCCTCCCAACAAGAAATGGAGGAAATTTTAAAAATAATAAAGAAGAGCGACTTCAACGTCGTCGAGCAGCTGGGGCATACGCCCTCCAAGATCTCAATGCTCTCCTTGTTACTGTGCTCCGAGGCCCATGCTAAGGCCTTGATCTCATTTCTCAAGACGGCCCATGTGCCACAGGAGACATCTGCTATCCAATTCACTGATTGCGTAGCAAATCTGACAGCGGACAATGGCTTGGGTTTCTCAGATGCTGACCTGACTGCGAAGGGAAGAGACCACAATGATGCCCTGCATGTCTCTATCGAATGCAGGGGCACTACTCTAGCACATGTATTGGTGGATACTGGTTCTTCCTTGAATGTTCTACCCAAGAAGGCTTTAGACCGTTTGGATTGTGAAGGCCTGGAATTAAAACCCAGCAATATCATCGTCAGGGCCTTTGACGGTTCAAAAAGGATGGTTCATGGAGAGGTGGACATTCCTATTCGTGTGGGCTCTCAGGTGTTTGACTCTACTTTTTATGTGATGGATATCCGTCCATCTTACTCTTATCTATTGGGTCGACCTTGGATCCATAAAGCTGGGGCGGTGACTTCTACCTTGCACCATAAGCTGAAGTACCCCGTCAGAGGGAAGATTGTCACCGTACAGGGGGAGGAGGAGTATATGGTAAGCCATCTGAATTCCTTCAGATACATTGAGATGGACGGGGAGTTTATTGAAACCCTCTTTCAGCATTTCGAGGAGGTGCTTCCAATTTCAGCGGCAGCAGAAACAGCAGTAGAAGAGAATGTTCCTTTGAAGATGGCTTCCCTGAAGGATGCCCGGGCTGTGGTTCAAAAAGGTGAATGTGCTAACTGGGGCAGGCTTCCCGACTTTACACAGAAAACTGATAAATTTGGACTGAGTTTTACTGCAGAGAGTCAGAAAGCTATGCGGAAGGCGAAGATCAGAAGACCTCCTGTGCTCATCACAAATCCAGGAGTGAATGCTGTTGGGGAGGATAATGAAGTGGACGAAGCTGAGTTCAATAGCTGGATCTATCCAACGACTGATGGTGGATTGACCAATTGGATTGCCAAAGACCATACTCCTGTCACTTTTGTTACGCAGTAATAAACTTCTTTGTTTTATTATTTGTAATAAACAATAAATAAACTCTATGGCCCGGTGTCTTACCCGAGGCACCGTGGCTTCATTTGTGAGGGCATATAAATTGTCATTTCATATATTATGAATGAAAATCTTGGACGTTTTCTCGCATTTCAAATCTTATGCTCCTTTTCTGTCCTTCCTTCCTTTACATATTTTTGAAAACAGCTGTATTTACACACACTCACTCATACAGGTTTCAATCCACTCTGGATCTCACTGGTAATGACTCTGCTACTGCCAATTATGACTTCGAAAATCCGATCAACTTAGCCGAAGACGAAGGTGAAGATGATTGCGAAGTGCCTGGCGAGCTTGCAAGACTGTTACTTCAGGAAGAGAGGGAAATTCAACCCCACGAAGAGCCAGTGGAAACAATAAACCTGGGTACTGAGGCAGACAGGAAAGAGGTAAAGATTGGTGCCAACCTAGAGCTCAGCGTGAAGCAACGGTTGACTAAGATGCTACATGATTATGTGGAGATTTTTGCCTGGTCCTACGAAGACATGCCCGGGTTGGATACCGATATTGTGGTCCATCACTTGCCAACTAAGGAAGACTGCCCTCCGGTTAAGCAAAAGGTCCGCCGTATGCGTCCAGAGATGTCTGAGAAGATCAAAGCCGAGGTAATGAAACAGTTTGATGCTGGGTTCCTTGCAGTGACTTCTTACCCTCAGTGGGTTGCTAATGTGGTGCCGGTACCAAAGAAGGACGGCAAGGTCAGAATGTGTGTCGACTACAGGGATCTGAACAGGGCCAGCCCCAAGGATGACTTCCCTTTACCTCACATTGATGTCCTTGTTGACAATACAGCTCAGCACAAGGTATTCTCTTTCATGGATGGCTTTTCAGGTTACAATCAGATCAAGATGGCACCTGAAGACATGGAAAAGACCACATTTGTTACTCAGTGGGGCACCTTCTGTTACAAGGTCATGCCTTTTGGACTAAAGAACGCTGGGGCAACCTACCAACGTGCCATGGTTGCTTTATTTCATGACATGATCCATCATGAGATAGAAGTATATGTTGACGACATGATCGCAAGGTCCCAAACTGAGGAAGAGCACCTAGATCATCTGCAGAAGTTGTTTGATCGTCTGAAACTATACAAGCTGAGGTTGAACCCGAACAAGTGCACCTTCGGGGTAAGATCCGGGAAGTTGCTAGGCTTCGTGGTAAGTGATAAGGGCATTCAAGTGGACCCTGCTAAGGTCAAAGCTATTCAAGAGATGCCAGTTCCTAGGACAGAGAAAGAGGTCAGAGGATTTTTAGGACGCCTGAATTACATTGCTCGCTTCATCTCACACCTGACTGCTACCTGTGAGCCAATCTTCAAGCTGCTGAAGAAAGATCAGGTAGTACGTTGGAATGATGAATGTCAGGCTGCTTTTGACAGAATTAAGGAGTATCTCCAAGAACCACCCATCCTTATGCCACCAGTTGAAGGGAGACCTCTGATACTATATCTGACAGTGCTCGACAACTCAATGGGGTGTGTGCTGGGGCAGCATGACGAGTCTGGCCGAAAAGAGCATGCCATTTATTACCTTAGCAAAAAGTTTACCGACTGTGAGACTCGATACTCACTGCTTGAGAAAACTTGCTGCGCTTTGGTATGGGCTGCTCGCCGGCTGAGACAGTATATGCTGACTCACACTACCTTGTTGATCTCAAAGATGGATCCTATAAAGTACATATTCGAGAAGCCTGCTCTGTCTGGGAGAATCGCAAGATGGCAAATGATCTTGACGGAATACGATATTCAGTACACGACCCAGAAAGCCATCAAGGGAAGTGTATTGGCAGACCACTTGGCACATCAGGCCGTAGATGACTATCAGTCAATGAACTTCGAGTTTCCGGATGAAAGTATCATGATTGTGACTGATTGTGAAGTACCTGGACCGGATGAAGGACCTGAGGAAGGATCCCGATGGTCTATGCACTTTGACGGAGCCTCCAACGCTTTAGGAAACGGTATCGGCGCCATAATCATATCCCCTCAAGGTACCCATACTCCACTCACTGCCCGACTATGCTTCAACTGTACCAACAACATGGCGGAGTATGAGGCGTGCATCATGGGTCTTCAAGCTGCGATCGACCTAAGGATCAAGTTTCTGAGTGTCTTCGGAGATTCCGCTCTCGTGATCAATCAGATCAAAGGAGAGTGGGATACAAAACATCCGAATCTTATCCCTTACAGAGAATGTGTGTTGACCTTGATCCCCCACTTCACGAAGATAACCTTTGAACACTTTCCGAGAGAAGAGAATCAGTTGGCGGACGCGTTAGCTACAATGTCTTCTATGTTCAAGGTCAAATGGGACAATGAGGCTCCCCGGATCATCATCTGGAAACTGGACGAACCGGCATACTGTTGCGATCTCGAGACTGAATTGGTGACTGAGAAGCCTTGGTACCATGACGTGAAGAGATATTTGGAAGCTCAGGAATACCCTGAAGGTGCCTCTGTCAATGATAAGAAGTTCCTGAGAAGGTTCGCGACAAAATTCTTCCTTAGCAACGGCATCTTGTACAAGCGAAACCATGATTCAACCTTACTGCGTTGTGTGGATAAGACTGAAGCAGAAAGGATCATGGAAGAGCTACATGAAGGGACCTTTGGTACACATTCCAGTGGACATACAATGGCAAAGAAGATCCTTCGGGCAGGGTATTACTGGTCCACAATGGAAGCTGACTGCTATCAACATTCTCGGACATGCCATAAGTGCCAGATTTATGCAGACAAGGTGCATGTTCCTCCAGTTCCTTTGAATGTTCTGACTGCGCCTTGGCCGTTTGCAATGTGGGGCATAGACATGATCGGTGAGATTAAACCTACGGCATCCAACGGGCATCGCTTCATCCTAGTGGCAATTGATTATTTTACAAAGTGGGTTGAAGCAGCTTCGTACGCTACGGTAACCAAGACTGTTGTGGCACGGTTCATTCGGCATAACCTGATCTGTCGATACGGTGTCCCTGAAACAATCATTACAGACAACGGTACCAATCTCAATAATAAGATGATCACTGAGCTCTGCGAGCAGTTCAAAATACAGCACCACAATTCTTCTCCTTACAGACCGAAGATGAATGGGGCTGTAGAAGCATCAAATAAGAATATCAAGAAAATCGTGCAGAAGATGACAGTGACTTATAAAGATTTGCACGAGATGTTACCGTTCGCTCTACATGGGTACCGTACCTCAGCCAGGACGTCAACCGGGGCAACTCCTTTCTCTTTGGTTTATGGTATGGAGGCAGTCTTACCGATCGAAGTGCAAATACCCTCTCTCCGGATAATGAAGGATGCAAATCCGAACGAAGATGATTGGATCCAGACACGACTTGATCAGCTCAACCTCATTGATGAAAAGAGACTTGCTGCTATCTGTCATGGTCAGACGTATCAGAAACGGATGATCAGGGCATTTAACAAAAAGGTCAGACCACAGGGATATCAAGTTGGGGATCTGGTAATCAAGCGAATCATCCTTCCTCAGAGTGATCCAAGGGGAAAATGGACCCCTACGTACGAAGGGCCATTTGTGGTTAAACATATGTTCTCAGGAGGAGCCATGATTCTAACCAACATGGATGGTGACGACCTTCCTCACCCCGCTAATGCAGACATAGTAAAAAGATACTACGCATAAAAAAGACCCGCTAGGCTGATATGCCTAGGCAAAAATTAGGGCTTCCCGGCGAACCAAAAGGGTTCGGGCAAAATGAAGGGATGAAATGAAAAAAAATCTGTACACCCGGCAAGTCGAAAACCTGAAAAGGCGGCTTGGGCAAAAATGGGTATCCCGGTGGACTGAAAACCCGAAAGGGCGGTCCAGGCAAAAATTAGGGATAAAAGCGTAATACTATGTCCCATTGGATCACTTTGCGTCCGGAATCCGGTATCTACATCAAATTCAGACGGCATCGATCAGTCAGCTTCATCTTCGTTTAGGTCATCAAGTGATGAGACGCTCGGAGTTATAAAGGCAATAGCAGAATTGAAACCCAGTGGGATCGTTCATTTCACACAGCTGTTTATTTTCTCTTGTACAAATTTGTATAAACTCTTCTGTTCGGCGGCGTTCTCTTACTAGGACGTCAGCCTCCTGTACACAAAACGCCTGTTTTCAGGCCATTCAAAAATCAATACAAATATATTTTTCAGTTAAAAGTGCCAATTGTTTTTCTTTTTCTATTTTTTCTTGCGAAGAACGTCCAAGGTTCAATTTGTGATATATGCATTGACAATAATTTGCTAACTCATAAATATTTGCATACGAAACAAAGAATTAACTACAGGTAACGTTAGAAACAGGGGCAATAAAAGAGTTGTCTAAGCAATCTAATTGTTCTGTCCTCCAAGGTACCAAGGTAGGATCAGCTGAAGAACGCAACCCGATATCCCAATTCCCCAGAGAGTAAGTCAGCAAGACAGTATACTCTCCTCGAGCAAAGCTATATTATCAAACCTTAAGGAAGTTGAGTATCCTCCAGCAGATCTCAACATTCCCCAGCAGCATTATACATATTCTTAACAAGCATCCCCGACAGTCTTGGTCTAAAGATTGTTCCCCGGCGGCATACCAACATTCAAAGGAATCACTTCCCCCGCAGTTCAAAACTTCCCCAGGAGAATCCAATCCAGTTCCCTCAGGAAAGTCAGGAATTCATCTCCCCAGCAGTAAGCTTATCCCCAGTAGATTCTGGAAGCTTATCCTCGCAGAGCACGAACGCGTCGACCGGCTTTATTCAAAGAGTTATTTCCCAACCGGAATATAACTGGGTTATCCTCAGCCAAAAGCCACGGAAAGAGCGTCCTCGACGAAGCCTTCTTATCCCCAGCGAAGTCTATCAGCACTTCCAACACAACAAGGGTATCCCCAGCAAGTTATTATCAACATTCCAACAAAGTACCTCTCTCCCCACAGAGTATTGCTTCCCAGCAAGATCGTTAGAGTACTTTCCTCCCCGCAGAGTTATTCCATTCGCCAAGTTCATTCCCCAACGAAGTCATCTTCTCCTACTGGTATTCTTGCGACTATCATCTCCAACGGAAGCAAAATCTACTCTCCAATATCAGCCCAGGAGTGATTTCCCGACACCTGTCAAGGACTTACTTTCCTAGACAACAAACATACATACATCATTATAGCATGCATATACGCATCACATCTTACAAATCTCATTTATGTTGAGAACATCATCGCTTGATCCATATCATGCATTGCATATGACTGACCTTTACCTTTCAGGAAAGATTCAGTTAAATTCTCAATCATATTTCAAGACCTAGACCGGTTCAGTTAATCGATTCCAAAGATTTCTTATCCAGTCAAAGGCCTTCTCTGGTTCAGTCAGATCGACTCCAAAGATCTCCCTGTTTAAAGACCCAGTTGAAGACATTCAAGACCTAGACCGGTTCAGTTAATCGACTCCAAAGATTTCTTATCCAGTCAAAGGCCTTCTCTAGTCCAGTTAAATCGACCCCAAACAGATTTTTCTGATGAAGACTCAGTAGAAGTTATCCAAGGTTTTCCCAATAATTGCTATTGAGGTTGTAATTGCCTATGGTTCTCTCCCCGATACTGCGGAGATGATAATTCCATCTAAGGTTTTCCCAATAATTGCTATTGAGGTTGTAATCGCCTATGGTTCTCTCCCCGATACTGCGGAGATGATAATTCCATCTAAGGTTTTCCCAATAATTGCTATTGAGGTTGTAATCGCCTATGGTTCTCTCCCCGATACTGCGGAGATGATAATTCCATCCAAGGTTCTCTCAATGTTTGTTGTTGAGGTGGTAATCGCCTATGGTTCTCTCCCCGATACTGCAGAGATGATAATTCCATCCAAGGTTCTCTCAATGTTTGTTGTTGAGGTGGTAATTGCCTATGGTTCTCTCCCCGATCCTGCGGAGGTGGTAATCCCAGGCTTCGCTCAATGATTGCTGTTGAAGTTGAAGTTATCCAAGGTTTTCCCGATAATTGCTATTGAGTTGTAATCGCCTATGGTTCTCTCCCCGATACTGCGGAGATGATAATTCCATCCAAGATTTTCTCAACGATTGCTGTTGAAGTTAAAGTCATCCAAGGTTCTCTCACCGTTCCTGTTGAGGTAATAACCATCCCTGGTTCATTTGTCATCGTTTGAAGCTCCAGATTCAGCTCCTGTAACCAGTCAGGACACATCTATACAAAGCATCTGAAGACCAGATCCTGCAACACGCCAGGTACTCATTTTTTCTCTTGCAGGTACGCAAGTTCTCGCTAAGGAATCTCTTATGCGATTGACATCCAGATGGCATCTATAAGCCCATCCACCTTCCATCATCTCTTAGCATGGCATCTATAAGCCCATCATCCTACTCATCAATCTCCAAATGGCATTTATAACCCCATTCCCATCATCACTACTACTATGTGAGCGCAAATTTCTGGGCACTCTAGTGTTCAATCATCTTCCACCTTCGGATTACGAAAGGCACATCAGCCAATCTGCATCCTCAGGTCTAAGAAGATTGAACAGGGGCAACTGTTGTACCCCAAAATTTTCCATCCCATATTCTTCAAGAATTGCAAAGTCAAAGCTGCAAAATTCCCCAAGGGTTGCACAGTTCAAGGGCCTCCTAACAGTCAAAATTAGGGTTTTGGTTCTAACAAAGAAAATGAAGTTTTCAAGGGTCCAATCAAGTCCCACATGCCTATAAATATGGTCAAGTATCCTCATATCAAGTTTCAAGACTTACAGCACAAAATTGCACAGTCAAAAACCCTAATTGCACTACAGTCAACTGTAGGGGCAAAATGGTCATTTGGCAGTCAAAAGTTCAAATTTTTGGTCAACATCTCATTTTGAAGCCACAAACATCATTTGATCAATGCTTGATCATGATTCTCAAAGCTTGGCTCAAAAAGTCTCAAGATGCAAAAGTTTCCTTATTTGGACAGTTGAAAAAGTCAACTGTAACTTGACCAGGGCATAACTTCCACATGGATTATCAGAAAAATTCCATCCAAAGCTCATTTTGAAGATAAAGACATTTCCTACAACTCCTCTTCACACTTCAAGTCCAAGAAATGCTCTCACAAAAAGTTATCAATTTCAACATTATAGGTCATTTTCAAAAGTCAACAAAAAGGGACTTTAAGTCAAAGGCCATAACTTGAGATTGGTAAATCAAAATGACATGGGACCAAAGGCATTGGTTAGAGGACTCAAAGACCTTTCAAAAATGTCCATGAACATGAGCAAAGCTTAAAAATTGAGCAAGTTATGCCTTGTGGAAGTTGGGAAATTTTTGGATATTTTGAAAAGTCAACATTGATTCAAATGACCTAAAATTGCTAATGGGCCTCTTTTTCTTCCACAATTCATTATCCAAGGCATGTGCACGACCATTTGGCCCAAAGGGAAGTTTTTCTTCACTTTTATTTATTTATTTGGATTTTTATTATTAATAATTCATTTAAATTAATTAAAATACATGAAAAATGTTAAACCTAGGTTTTTCAATCTTTTTGTGCATATAATATCTCCAAGATTTTGTGCAAGTCAGATTAGGAAAGAATTGAAGATAATTGGTCATGATTTGGACTAAGTTTGCATGAAAAGATTAGAAAATATTTTGCCTTGAAAACCAAATATTATTCAATCAATGCAAAGGTTTTTTGGATCAAATTTTAACCCTAATTGATTCCATACATAAGCTTGATCAAGACCTAATGCCTGAAAAACCTAGAAGCTGCGCAAAACAACCAAGAACGAAACTTGAATTTTCTCAAAAAAAGAGAAACACTGAAAACTGTTTCCAGGGCGATTCAAGCTGAGATAATCATCTCATCACCTTCCTGAGACCTTAAGCAACGTATTTGAATAGGTTTCCACGTCTCTAACGCCTTGAATCATTGTACAGAAGTCAAACTTTTTCACTTTTTTCTCATAATCGTGTTTTACAATTTAGGCATATTCATTGCATTTTATTTGTGGATTTGTGCTAATTAAACCTTTCTGAAGCTAACCAAATAGTTTAATTGTGTTTTTGTGCATTATTGGAGATTTCACCATTGTTGGACATTAGGGTTTTCCAAGCTGTGAATTGGGGGTTTTCATTTAAGGAACAATTAGCACATGGGACCTAGACCATCCAACTCAGCGCGCTTGGACGAAGAGAACGAGACCCTCGCGCCTAATTTATGAGGCCCCAGGGGCTAATCGCTATTTTTCAATAGGGTGTCTATGGGGACGTTTAAAAAACCATTGCTGATTGTGTTTTGTTTCAGGAAAAAAAATAAAGCCATGAAGAAGAAGACTCGGTGGCAAGCTATGAATGGTTGATTCAAATTTCGCGCGAAAAGCGCCCCACTAACGTTTGCTTATTTTATATTGTTTGTTAGTTATCATATGTACAAAACGCGCTAGATGGATTAGTGGCAAGCAATTGTGTTGATGACCTTCAGGACCTGGGTTCGATCCCAGGTCCCCACCCCCCTTTCATATTATTTTTTCTTTAATATTTGTGTGCAGTTTCAACCTTAAGGAGCACCGTACGTCCACAAAATCTAGCCATCCACGTGCCCAAAGGAAACAATCAGAAGGTCATAATTGAAGAACATGGTAAACCCTGGTCAACGCCTATGCATGCTAGCTGGAAAGTCCACCAAGCCAGGGATAATTGGGCCCTAAATTGCTGGGCTTCACCTCACAACTGGGGACAACACCCCCCTTAGGTTTGCAATACTTTTTGTCATTCTTTTTTTATTTCAATTATTATTCTTTCTATTAATTCTTGTAATTTAATTATTTTCATAAAAAACACAAAAACAATAAAAAATCAGAAAAGAGACAAAAATTAATATTTTTATTTAATGTTATATTTTTTGTAAATAAAACCTTTATTAATTAATTAGTTTTAATTTAGGAGTAAATCTTAATATTTTCTTAATTAATTTAAAATTGGTAGAACTAGGGTTTAATTAATTTTTTATCCTTTTTTCTTTTATTTCATAATAACTAAATATTTCCTATTATTACTTTTATAATTAAATTGCATTAAGTAATTAGGGTTAATTTTAGGTTAAACTTTAATATGTTTTCATAATAAAAAATAAAAATTGTAGAATTAGGTTTAATTGCATTAAATTCTCCTAAATACCAAAAAACTAAAAAATAATTTCTTTTCCTTTTTAATTAATTTAATCCTTTAATTTAATTTTGCAAAAAGGGTCCAACGCCCTCGTTTTTAATTCTTATTCAATTCGCATATTTATTTCTTTTCCTTTTAATATTTATGTACCTCTCCCAAAGCCATGTAACATTTATATTTCGCACCTTATTTTATTTCTTTACTTTCTCTCAAATAGGGTTCTGGAAATTTTGGCGATGTGGACCCGCGCCTTTTGTAATAGCTTTAGAACTTTTACTTCTCGCAACTTTTAACTGTTAACAAATGCATGCAAGAATGAATGGACAAAAATAAAAATAAACGCGTAGATCACCTTTGACATGAACAAGACAAAAATAAACGAATCTGATACACAAATCACACACCACCCCTAGGGTACGCCTCACTGTTGCCTTGCCTCGAAAGGTGATCGTCGAGTAGAGGATGTCTTAGTAAGTCCTCATGATCTGGGAACCTGGCATGAGGGTAGCTTCTAAGGTGTCTTCCCATTGCTCTGGTAATCACCATGTCCCGAACCTCGAATTGACCCGAACACCTCCAACGGTGGTGCTACCTACCTCTCAATGGTGGGATGGCACTACTTTAAAGGACATCTACACAGACGAATTCCTTAGGGTAGGTAGGTTCTCGTAGATACTTGCTCTAAACTTCAAAACAAATCAAAAAAATACTTTTCACACCAACACCTTTTCAAAAAGCTTTCGAAAGCAATTTTTCAAACACTCTTGAGGACCGATACAAGAGTCGAACTGAAATTTTCAAAGAGACTTTTTAAAACCCACAGTTGAAAAGCAAACAAACAATTTTGAAAACACAATGAGAAAGTATCTAAGAGCCCATGGATAACCATGAATAGAAAGGGTGCTAACACCTTCCCTTTCTATAACCTACCTCCCGAACCGAGAGCAATCTCTTTAAGGAATTTTTCTGTGCTTTTGTCCTTTCCATTTGGAGAAAATAAAAGACGGTGGCGACTCTTGCTTCCGCGACATTTCGCGAACCAGCGTTAAACAGTCAGTTCCAGATCCACCGATCACAAGGTGTATATGTGAGAGTGCGTTGTTTTCAGTTATTTTTGTCTTGTGTTAGGTTTGCTAGTGTTTGATTATTATGTTCTTGCCATACAATCCTATTAGTCATGCATCTAGACAATTAATAGTGTGCAGGAATTTAAATTGTGGAAACATAAAACCTAACTAATACAAAGCTTCGGGGATGGGATTATTTACAAGTCCAAAACTTGGGGAGAATAAAGCAGTAAAGTAAAAGTCCTAGTTATTGTCTATTACATCCCAGTAAGAAATTACAATAATATGAAGAAAAAAAAGTGTGAAAGTAAATAAACACGCGTGAAATGGAAATGACATTTAAAATCCTAGAAAGTTCTAAGTAAAATAAAATTCTTTTTGTTTGTTTTTGATTTTATGTTAAGAAAATAGTTAAATTAAAAATAATTAATCTAGATCTATATTTAAAGAAAAATTTAATTATAAAAGAAAAATGAAATTAAAGAAAAGAAAATAATTTCTAAGTATTTTGGTATTTTTAATATGGAAAGAAAATGAATTAAAATCCTAGGTCTATTTAGTTTTAAATTAAAGAAAATGGTTTGAATAATTACTAATTAATTTACAAAATTAATTTAATTGAGAAAAATGCTAACCTAATATTTTTATGATTTTTATCTAATTTTTATGATTTAATAAAAAAAATGTTTTTTGAAAGTAATAAACTAAAAAAGGAATAAACATAAGTACATGGGCCAGGTATTAATTAGCAAACAGGGGGGGTGAGAAGTTGGAGAATGTGTAGGCCAAGTTGGAAGGATCCCATGCTGCAATTGGATCCAGTGAGGGAATCCTTTGAGGGTGTGTAGGGGACTGCATATCTGATACTTGGATCTGAGTGATGCTGGGATCTCATGGTGATGCGTAAGGGATGCATGGTGTGCCCATTTGAATTTGAAGCACCAGATCTGCAAAGAAATAGTTAGAAAAGACAAAATGCACAACCTGGGTATCGAACCTAGGTCCTTCCTCTTTTGCACGCGTCTACCTCACCAACTGAGTTAGCTTGTCATTCATTTATACAAACAAAACTATAATATTATATTAGAAACATAAATCAAATGTATTTGAAAAAAATAAAACGCACGGTGGCCAGCTTGGCCCAATAAGAGAGAGAGGCCTGGATGACCGGAATCAGCCTATCGGAGTCAACTCTTCAGTTGTCTTCTCCGGTGGGTTCAAAATCTAACCTGTAAAAATAGTAAATTACAAAGATCCAAACCTACCCTGCCCCCCTAATTCGAACCCCCTGAGTCCGAATCTGAGCTTTGTTTGGTCTGAAACGTCCTGGATTTTGTGATTTGAAGGAAAGATCAGATCGTGCCCTAACAATGGCAAGATCTCATTCTTATGCCTTAGCCTGTATGTGGCACGTTAGTCCTGTACTATCAATAGTCCTGAACATGAATCAAACGGTTAAAAGTATTAACATGCAATGAAAATGCATTTTTTGATTTGCAAACCCTTACCAATCGAAGATGCGTGGATCTATGGCGTTGGGCGTGGAAATGCTTGCTTAAGGGCCTGAATGCCTTCCTGGGAATCTCAGGAGGAAGATAGGATGATTGGTTTAGAGTGATAGTGGCTGTAACTTATTGTTTGAATTTTGACAACTTAGAGATTTTTCAATTTTGGGAGCTTTTGTGAGGCAATGTATGCGTGTGATAAGCTTGCAAAAATGGTCCTTATATAGAGGAGGTGGAGTTAAGAAAGAAACAAGGAAATAATATGGCCCTTAACTCATGAATTGAAGTCGTGATCAAAATTTGAATTTTTGCCATATTTGTGAAGAAAACATGCCATTTTGGGTGATTCTCTTGCCATTCTTATCTTTGCATGAACATGGACTTTTCTAATGTATCTTGCACGAAAATTGGGTCCTCTAAAAGAAATCCAAACATCAACCCATATTGAATAGTTGGACAGTAATGAAGAAATTTGTGAAAAATGTAAAGACATTGTAAAAAGAAAGAAAAATTGCATTTTGAACTATTATGTGTCGACACAATGTTGCTATTCATCGACACATAACTCTTCTTGCTCCTGTAGAACAAAATAAACTCAGTATGAGTCGATGCATAATGGGATGTGTCGACTCATGCACCTGTTTGTATCGATACATATGCATTTTGTATCGAATCATGCGCCTTTCATCCTTCTATTTTGGGGCCAGGATAATAGTATGTATCGACACATAAGGCTTTGTGTCGACTCATATCCTGATTGTGTCGACACATACGTGTTTTGTGTCAACTCATGCACCTTTCATCCTTATGTTTTAGGGCATGGACAGTAGTATGTATCGACACATAAGCCTTTATGTCGACTCATACCCTATTTATGTCGACACATATGCATTTTGTGTCGACTCATGCACCTTTCATTCTTCTATTTTGGGGCCTGGATAACAGTATGTATCAACACATAAGGCTTTGTATCGACTCAAACCATGTTCTTTCACTAAAATGAGTCGACTCATGTGGGTATGTGTCGACTCATGTTGTGGTAGCCTCAGTGAACCTCTAGGATACTGTTTCAATCCTCCCTTTGTATTGGAAGTTGTAATGTATAAGCTTGTATATTCCAAATGATTCATTTATTAAACTTTAGGATAAAAGAGAAGTTATAGGGAATTGGATTCTCTTCAAAATGAGCTTTGGTTGGGGGAAAATGGATGAAGTATGTGAAAGTTATGGCTGGTCAAAGTTCAGTTGACTTTTCCTATAGAAACCCTAATTTAACAATTCTTGACTCTTGATAAATTAAGAGCATTCCTTGAAGAATCATGATCAAACCTTGATCTAATGATTATTATCACTTCAAAATGTTGATGTTGACAAAAAATCTTGAAGTTTGACTGTATATTGGCCACAATTGACTTTTGACCTAATACAGTTGATTAAGCAAACTTGTAGTGTAAAGCATGAAATTTTGCATGGACAATCTTGGAGACATATTAGGGAGCATGTAAATCATATGGAGCCTTTGTAACCTAAACATCTTGGTGAAAAGTGAAACACTAATTTGAGGTTCATTGCTTAGCAGGAGAATTTGTCTAATCAATTCTTTGGTCAACCTTGAGCAATTGACGACCTCAATGAGCATGTCTTGAGTAAAAATGGGAGAGCAAATATTGGGGTACAACAATGATGAACAAGGTATTCCAAAGAGAAATCAGAGACATGCTCGAAGTTTACATAGACGACATGATCATGAAATACCAAGAGGAAACTAATCATATGCTTTATCTCAAAAAGGTCTTCGACCAAACAAGAAGAGTCAAAATATGGTTCAACCCGAAAAAGTGCACCTTCAGCATGAGGGAGGGAAAGTTCCTCAGCTTCTACTTAAAAAAACGAAGAATCGAAGCCATCACTGAAATATGTCGAGCGTTCTCGGAGATTCAAACCCCGAGCTCGAAAATATCAACCAAACTCTAAATAGAATGCTCACATCATTATCCTAGTTTGTGGAAAAATCAGCCCAACATGCGCTCCCCTTTTTCAAACTTCTCTGCAAATAAGTCGCGTTTGAATGGACCGAAGAGTGCGAGTGCACCCTCCTTCACCTCAAATGGGTATTATCCCAACCACCAATCCTTTCAAGACCGGCAAGGAAGAAACTATCTACCTCTATCTGGCCGTAGCTTATGAGGAGGTCAGCGCTGCCCTTATTCGGGAAATCTCCGAGGGGAAAAGACCCATCTACTTCACAAGCAAAGCCTTACAAGGCCATGAAGTAAGATACCTAAAGATCGAGAAATAAGCCTTAGCACTCATCAATGTAGTGAGGAGAATGGCGCACTATTTTTTGGCCCATACAATTATCATCTGGGCAAAGCAACCAATAAAATAGTTACTCGGTCGACGTGATATGGAGGGCAGAATGCTCAAGTGGTTGTTAGACTCTCTGGGTTTTACATCAGATACAATAGCATGAAAGCCCTTAAAGCACAAGTGTTGGCTGATTTCATAGCATAAATGACCCTTCTGAGCACCACAAATGGGCCACACAAGTGGACCATCTTCGTGGATGGAGATTTCATCTTAATGGGAAGAGGAGAAAGCATCATGCTAGAAAACAAGGAAGGGATACTAAACGAAGTCTCGCTTGCGTTGTCCTTCCTGACCTCGAACAACCAAGCAGAATACGAGGCTCTCCTCACTGGACTCTACTTGGCCAAGGACTTGGGCGCCAAAGAAGTACAGATCTTCACGGGCTCCCAGCTCATTGACTCCAAAGTACGAAGGGAATATCAGGTCAAGAACAACCAACTCTCTGAATACTGGACTCTGGTCCAAGAAAAAATGAAAAAATTCAACTATGTGGACGTGCAGCATGTTCCCCACGAACATAATTCTTGAGTAGATATCCTGTCAAAATTGGTCAGCACGAAGAATAAAGGAGGGAACAAATCCTTAATACAGGAAATACTCCCTCAACCAAGCATCGAAAAACCCTATTCGGCTCTAGAAGTGTATGCCATCGGTGACAGTAATTGTTGGATGACCCCGGTATACAACTATCTCACAAAGGGAGAACTATATTCCAACCAGAAGGAGGCCATCATGGTTAGACAAAGATCCTGCTCCTACGTCCTAATCAAAGGCAAACTAAATAAGGGGATTCTCCACCCCCTCCTCAAGTGTGTTGAAGAAAATAAAGTAGCCCATATTCTGCATGAAATCCACAAAGGAATCAACAGCCAACACCTGGGCAGGAGATCCCTAGCCAGAAAAGCATTATGGGCAGGGTACTATTGGCCTTCCATGCAGCACGATGCCAGAGAGCGCGTAAAAAGTGTAAGAAATGTAAACGCCACAGGGACATATGCTTAGCACCTCCAAGCGATCTCAAGTCTCTATCATCCCCCTGATCATTCGCGTGGTGGGGCCTGGATATCCTCGGACCATATGTGGTAGGATCAAACCAAAATAAATACTTGATAGTAGTCGTGGATTACTTCACCAAATAGATAGAAGCAGAAGCACTAGCCATAATAACCGTACAAAATATCCTATATTTCTACAAAATAAATATTCTTGCTCGGTTTGGCATTCCCTAAGAAATCATCATTGCAACGAGACACAATTCACTGACAAATATTTCTAGGAATTTGTCGCCATGTTAGGCACCATTTAATAGTTTACGTTTGTCGAGCACTCACAGACAAACGGGCAAGCCGAATTTGCAAACAGAGTGATTCAGTAAGGTCTTAGATGAAGATTCGACGAAACCAAAAAGAGATAGGTCGAGGATCTAGATAGTGTACTTTGGGCCTATCGAACGACAACTCACCCATCCACCGGGGAGACCCCTTTCCGTCTAGCTTATAGAACCGAAATCATCATCCTGGTCGAGATCAAAGAGCCCTCCAAATGGATAGAATCTCCCCTCGATGAATAGATGAACGATGTAGCGTTAAGGGAGAATCTCGACCTTGTCGAGGAAATCCGAACGAGACCGGCCTTACGAGAAGCCTCCCTCAAACAAAAAATCTTTATACGATATGACACCAAAGTCATACGACGTGAATTTGAAGTCGAAAGCCTAGTTCTAAAGAGAAATCATAATGAGCCTCGTGAAGGAAAGCTTGCCGCAAACTGGGAAGGCCCCTATCACATTCATGCAAAAATGGGGAACGAGGCCTGCTACCTGGAAAACCTACACGGGGAACAACTTGCTCGATCTTGGAACATCGAAAAACTAAGGAAATATTACAGTTAAGACATTGATACAATCGGCATTTTTGTGCCCCAAAATTTTCCCTCCCATTTTTCATTCAAGATATTCTCCTAGGGTTCTCAAATGCTCATGGTGGCTCGAGAATTGATCAGACAAATTCTCCTCCTAAGCAATGGGTCCACAACTAGGGTTTGGTATTTCTCAAGAAAAAGTGGGTTTCTAAGGTCTCAAGTGGCTTTCATGGTTCTTCATATGTATTCAAGAATGCCCATATCAAATTTCATTCCTTGCATCACAAGTTTGCTCATTCAATTGCTCGGGTGATTGAAAATCAACTGTATTGGGTAAAATACCAACATTTTCAAGATCAGGTTCAAACGATCATAACTTGTGCATTATTCAATATTTTTTAGTGTTTCTTTTTGCGTATGACTCTCCTTGAAGTCATCTCCAACTTATCTTTACAAGTCAAGAGCTTATTATGTGTGAAAGATCATCAAAATTTTGAATACTTTAGAGGTCGCTTTGTGGGCTTTGACCTAATTTCAAGTTTTTTTTGTGGCCTGACTTCCAAGGATCGTAACTTCTACAATATTCAGCATTTTGGGACTATTATTTTTGCATGTTGTCTTAAGCAATGTCATATACAAATTTTCTTCAAGGATTGAAGGAAAATTGTGTTTAAGACATTGAAAGTTATCGAAACATTATAGGTCATTTTCTTGATTTAGAATGTTCCTAACCTCTAATTTCAATTCATGCCATAATCATTTCTTCAAAGACGATGATTCTTATGATGAGATCATTCATGGAACTAGATTGTTGAGTTTGGATATTCTTTGATTGGCCGTTTGCTTATAATCCAAGTCACTCGTGTTTGAGTGTTAGTGATTATTGGATCGAAGTTGGATTTTGACTAAAGTTCTTAAAGGCAAGATTTGTACTATTGGCTCGTATATCAAGTTACTATGAATTGAAGATATGGATTTTAATGAAGAAGATTCGAGGATCCATTCAGATAACTCTTTTGACTTTAACTCAATTCAAGCATGTGAGGCATAATTCATTCATATGAATTTGTCTTTGGTTCAAGATATTCAAAAGGATCAATATGCTTATGTCACAAGTTTGATATATTGGAAAAATATTCATTCATGTGAACTATCTCGAATTCAAGGCAAGGTATTCATCGAGTTCATTCATCAATTTCCATTTTTGAATGCTTTGGATACAAGGAAAGGATTACATTTCAAATCAAATCAAATTCATGTTGTGGAATTTAAAATCACATTCTATTCAAGTTCTAAGGTTACAAAGAAGAATTAATTTGTGCTTATAATTCCAAATTACATCACAAGAATTTCAATACTTATATGCCTATTTTTCTATCACCAAGTCTACAGTGTCACAAAAGTTTTCAAGTCAATCCTCCCAAACCTACAAGTTTTATTCAATATGTTAATGTCATCCAAGTTTTCGTACAAGCTTACAAGTTCTATTTTACATTACTTTGGAACAAAAAGTCAAAACATTACTACAAGCATGTCCAAATTTCATAAGTCCTAATCTAAACCACCAAGCCTTGATTGCCTTTTTGAATGACCAATCCACTTTTGCAATTTGATAAAATTTCCTTCTCCAAACCTTCCATAAAATAAACAAAAGCGTTGTTGTCCACAAGTTGTTGCAACATGCCCAAACCAATTAAAACTCCAGCCCGGCATAGCAAAAGAGAAAAGATGTCCAAACTCCAAATAAACTGTCAAAACAGACCCCTGCACCACTATTGTTGCCCTGCCAAACCTGCATAAATCAACCAAACATAACAGTCCAAAAAAAACCGCATAAAAGCTGCCATTAAACAGTCAAAACCAATCCAAAACCAGCCCACTGCTGTCTAAACAATGCCAAGAGTTGCATAAAAATGGCAAAACACAAAAATAGCGTTATAAAGGATCAAAACAAATTGCTAAAACAGAACAACAAAGTGTTCAAAGTTCATCAAGTTTTCCTTCCCAAAACCTTATTATTGTTCATTATAAAAGAGGCATACAACAGGAAGCAAGGGGACAGAGAAAAAAAACAAAGAATCTCATATACTTCCTCCAACCTCTACTCGAAAAAACTATAGAATCACAAACTTAACCCTTTTGTTTAACCACAACAGCCTAACCTCCATCTACAAATCTTACATCTACTCATTTCATCAACTCATAATCATTATCCTGTTCACTCAATACCAATAATCTTCATTCACTCATACCCCTTCTCACGCCTAAATTCTCAATAGCAACTCAAATCTGATTCCCATGCGCCTTTCATCCTCAAAACAGTATCACTAAAAAAATTCACTCTGCAAATCCCTTACAACACAATCACATACCAATCACGCCCCGGCAATAACTCATGAAGCAGAAAAAGAGCAAGATATTAAAGGACATACCTGAAAAATATAAATCTCTGGTTTTCTCCAAAGCTCCATCTTCGCCTCCGATTTACAACAAGAACCTCGACCATCATTTTTAGGCCACTGTGAGTTTACAACTGTTGTCATCGGGATACACCACCACCGTTGGAGCTTCGACAGCGGGCCATCTTTGACGTCACTCTCCTCTCTCTGATCAACATGGGATCGCTCCACTGGACTTCTTCCATGTCGATGCTTTGACATGTGAGTATTTTTATTTTCATTTTTTATTTTTTAAATGAAGATAGTAGATCTGTTATTTGTTTGTATGTTTGAGAAATTGAAAAAGGAAGTGATGAACTTTTGAAAGAAAGGAGTCGTGAGGAAGTAAGTAAGATGAATAGAGAAACAGATGCGAGACGAATCGGAAGAGAGAAGCTTTGTTGAGATGAAGAGATTCTGAGTTTATTGTCATTGTAAACTGATTTTGAGAAAGAGTGTGAGAGAGAATTTCGAGAGAGGAAGAGGAATCTATTTTTTTTTGTCTTCATTTTCTCCCCAGTTTTTTTTGCAAAATATAGAATAAGAAAATGGGTGGTTAGAGTAGAGAAGGCATAATTTATTTGTTGTGTTATGGTCAAAAGAAAAGAGGATAACAAGATAATAGAGGTGAGAGAGAGTTTATTGGGTTGCCACTTGTTTAATTGAAATTTATTGGGAATTATTAAGAGTTAATTGACAATTAATTGGTGATAGTAACAAGATATGTGGCTGATGATTTATGTGCTTTAGGGTTTCTCAAGTTCCAATTATCATTTTGGGCCTTACCCCAAGACCAATCTAACCCGAATCCCTCCAACCCAACTTTCTTTTTTATTTTCTATTCTGTTTTATTGCTATTGGGCTTAAGCTGCCAGCCCAATCCGAGATTACTTATTCTCCACCCTATTTCGAACTTTGCACCCTCCAGCCCGATTTTGAAACAGTTAGTTGGGCTTTCTAGCCCATCTTAAATCCTGCGCACACCCCCCTGTTGCTTAAGTTCTGGCCCATTTACTTTAGTTTTACTCTTGTAATTTTTCAATTTAGTTTATTTATTTTGTTAATTATTTCAATTTTCTTTATATAAAAATACCAAAAAATATATATTAGTATAATTTAATTTCTTTTATTTTAATCAATTATTTTCTTTTCTTTAAAATAGATTTTTTTTATTTTCTTTTCAAATTTTCTCACAAACAAAAATACCAAAAATATCATTTAGAATTTTAATTTTTGAATCTCCTATCATAGTTTTTATTTGATTTAATTTCCTTACTTGGTAAATCACAAAACAATTTCCCTTTTCTTTTTTATTTTCGCGTAGTCTACTATTTTTGCATTTTTTTTATTATTGTAACTACTTACGGCTTGTAATAGTTTAATTAGACTTTTGCTTTTCCCCCATTTTTATGGTTTGTAACCCCATCCCTGAAGCACTGTAATAGCGTAGATTTTATTTCCCACACTTTACTTTCCGCACCTATAATAATGCATGTATGAATATATAACAGTATAGTAATTAGCCGTGTATGGCAAGATTTAAAATCAACCGCTAGATAACCCTAATATACAAGATAAATGAACTGAACTGAATTACTATTCACACACGCACCTCTAAGGTAACTCCACTTGTTACCTTCGGATAAATCCAGTTATGTCCCTCGAACGTGGGATGCTTTAGCAAAGACCCCCGGTTAAAAGATCGTAGTCCCTCGATGACCCTTTGAATCAGCTTCGATAAACGATCTTAGTCCCTTACAAAAATTGCTAAAGCATCCTACAAGTAGTCTTCTATGACTGTACGATGACTCGCGCCTGTCCCTCACATCCAATGATAGGGTTTCCTACTAACTAATGGCAGGATAACATTATCTAAAGGAGGAGGAAAAGAATGAAAGACCATTGAGTAGGTAGATCGCTCGTAATCGCTTGCTCACAAACTAAAACAATTTCCACACCTCACACTTTCAAAACAAATACTTTCAAAGCACTTTATAAACACTCTTGATGAATGGTACAAGGGTTATTATAAAACAGACTGCCTTACATGGCATCTTCAAAACACTTCTCACAAAACAACACTTTCTTTCAATAAATATTTTCAAAACAAACATTTTGTATACATTCTCAACGATATGAGAATCATTACAAAATTGTCGTACTTAGGAATTTTCAAAATATTTTCAAATATACACAAACACAAAGCATTTGAAAAGTGAGCTAGGGATTAAGAGTCCGTAGATATCTACGGATGAAAAGGGTTCTAACACCTTCCCTTTTCATAACCTACCCCCGAATTCAGAAAAAGTCTCAAAGGTCTTTCCTGTTCTTTTCACCCTTTCCTTTATTGGATAAAAGAAAAGTCGGTGGCGACTCTGCCTATCTGCAACATTTGAGATAAAACGCAAAACCAAAAGTCAATTCTCCCACTGTATAACAAGCATGCTTCGTGGAAACAACAAACACACCTTACCCAACCACTTGTGTAAGCCCAAGTACAAGCATAACACTTCAAATTAAACAAAGAGGCGAGCATCCCCTCTCTTAACGAGCAGATTCTCAGCCTGATGTGGGAAACTCAAATGAGCTCCCCCATCATCGTACCATGATGGCATAACACCTAGCTCACGATGGGAAGTTCATGCCGCCGAGTTCAGGTTTTCAAAATGAGGTCTGAGTTCCGACCACCGCCCGGAAATAACCCTGGCCGTTTGACAAGTTCCCCACACTGGCAAACTCAAAAACTCACGAGCAAACCCCCAAACTCTTAATCAAAATAAAACATCTCAAGCAGATGAGCATACAAAACATGCAAATATTTCACAATAAATAATAAATCATGCATGAAGCAAAGTTAAAAACACTTGAATGATGCAGATTAGAGCAAATAACCACCAGAGTTGGAAAATTTAAAAGACGACCACAAGGGCCGTAATTGTCGAGGATATTACATAAAGGAGGCCTGAGCCCCCATCCAAATAAACCAACATGTGGCTACAAGGACCAAAATTGTTTGAAAATTACATAAAATAGGCAGAGCCCCAAAACAGATTACAACAAAGAGGCACGCAGGCCAAAACAAGAAGTAATAACAAACTGGTCAATTATCAAGTTGGTTTGGTTCCTACCGAGGAGACTCCTCATCCTCCGCAAGCTTAAGGGATTCAAAAACAACAATCTTCATGTCGGCCACATAGTAAAGGAACCCCATGTCGGTTGTGTTATGCTCCACACCTGGATTTTCCAATTTGAGCTACGCCACAACATTGTTAAAGCTTCCTTCAGTATTGGCCATACTGTCATCCACGTCCAATTGAAGGAGAGCAACCAACTCTGCTCGGGTCTTCAGATCCATAGCCTCATCTGGTTCATCCTCTACATGAGCCATCTTTGCCCTCATATCTGCGACTGTACCCTCAAGGGACTTCTTCTTTAGCATAAGAGTATTACACTCCTCGGTCATCTTAGATAGGATCTTCGTCGACACCTTGTTCATAGCATTCGTCGTGACAAGCTTATCCTTGAGAGCCTCCACCTTAGCCTGAGACTTACTCAACTTGGTCTCCAGGGAGGTACCTTCCTCAGCATATGCCACAGTCATTCCTAATACCCTCATGACAGCACCAGTATCTCGGGTCATTATCCCTCTTTTGCCCGGGTGGTCCATCTCTTCTAGCATTAATGATTCAGCTCGGGGAAGCTGCAAGAAGGAACCCTCGAAGAAATCCTTATCATGAAAATAATGAGGCAGCTCGAACTTGCCCATGTCTTGTTCACCCGTTAGATCGATAGTGCCCTTGATACGCGGTCTCTTAAACATCGAGAACACCTACTGAGGAGAGGTATGCCCAATAACAGGGCCAGACAACAACACCCCCGAACCCTCTTGGGGAACCGTCCCTGCTTCACCTTGAGGACCCTTTCTAGACTTCTGTCCCTTCTTTGATTTGAGGGCAGTCGAATTGATCGTACGCTCCTGAGCAGTATTTATCCTTCCTACAACAAAAAACAACAAATGAAAATCAGCGAATGAGGATAAAGAGATATGCGTGCAAATCAAATCGAAGTACAAGATAAACTACCCAAGTATGCCACAGGATACCCATACTCAAGGAGCTCCTTAATGTTTATCATCCTTGTCTTGAACATATGTTCTCCATCCTCGTTAGTAATGTGCTTCCCACCTTTACCCATACGCTGGACAGGAGGTATCCCCGCAACAAAGGTTGATAATCGGTCATGGCTATCCTGGTCCTCGGGGCTCAGCTGGCCCTTCTTCCAGATATAATGGTCAGTCCCGCGAAGAAAATGTTTACTCCACCAGTGTAAACTAAACTTCGGCACCAGCTTCATCACTGGGTCTCCTTCCTCGTTCATCTTGGATTCCCCGACATCATCGACCAGTGGGACGCTCCTAAAAGCATTCAATAATGCCCTGTCTGACACGGGATGGACTAACATATACCTTTCCTTAAAATTTTGAGTGGATTCGAGATAAGCCTTGAATAACTTCCTGTTAGCTTATTTTAAGGATACCCATCCCCACTGATTACCAAATTATCCCCACTGGAGGTGAAAGAAATAAAATAAAAAATGAATGGTGGCCCCTATCTACAGATAATCACACACTACCACAAAAGCTCGCAGGAAGGAAATCGAATTAGGATGAACCTAGGAGGGAGCAAGATGGAGATGTCGAAAAACAGCCACATGAAGATCAGAGAAAGGAAGTCGTCGACCCAACTCACGGTAGAGAATCTCTTACATAGGAAGATGGTTCGTATAAAACTACGAACATACACAGTGATCCTTCCCGAGGATGTAGATCTCCTACTCTTTCTCTACATCCTCCGACTCCATCCTCGGAGCCACCAACGTAAACACCTCATCTGGAAGCTCAACAAAATAGGAAATGATTTCCATAGGACCCGATGCAACCCAGAACAAAGGATCCTCAGGAGTCGCAGGCTCGCCCTACACGTATGTACCCTGCTCGATTACGCTTGGATCAGGATCACGCACCCCCGCGGTACTTTCCCTGGTTGATGTGCCCCCGGATGAACTTGTGACGGAATCAATGTGCTTGCTCATAAGGTCATCTTTGGTACTGTTGGCCATCGTACCTGAAAAGCTGAGGACAAAAGTGAATTCTACATCAAATCAAATCCACCCTTCCACCTCTAATCAATTGAAAGGGTACGAACAAGGATCGTGTCCCCAACTAGCGCCCTCACTCAAAATAGCAGAAAGAAATATGAGGATAGTCCCCTTTAACGTACTAGGCACCCAACCTCTCGGATGAACCCTAGCTCACGCGAGTAAAGTTCCTTCCCTAACAAATAGTTTTAGACCTCGCCGAGGGACACATGAGAAACCCAGGAAGTTCAAAGAGGAAACCCAAGGAACGGTCCAATTTCACGGAAAATTTCATCATAAACCGCCATCACCGGCCCTACCAACAAGAGTTACCAAATAGCTCTACAGCAGAGCCAACACTCCCAGGCAGAAGAACCACCGAGAGTCATGCAATATATAGCTAATCTACCCCTAAATACATGCATCTCTAAAATCGCAACCTAAAATCCAATCTAAAACAAGGAACATTTTGGAAAAAATAGAAGGAAAACAGGAAACTTACCAGGTTAGGGAAGACTAGCGGCGGAACGAGAAAAGATTACAGCGATGAACGACAGAAAGAGCAAGAACTTCGATGGAGAATGACAGTGTCATGCAGAAACCAGATACGAGCGAGACAGAGAAAGCGAAAAGTGCAAATAAAGCTTCCTCTCTCCCTTTTATAGGCGAACTTCGCTAGCGCGTGAGCGGGCACGCGCCTTGAGGAACCTAAGGGTCTCCATCGTTACAGCCTAGTCCTTAGAATTGTCATCATTACACCTTTATGATAGCATGTGGCTCAATGCAAGCGTGGCACACTACCCCTCAGTCCAATCAACCATTATTCTCCCCACGTGCCGAACACAAATAGACCATATTCTGGCTCCTTGACGTTATTGCCCCGATCATATTCTAGAGCATCCTCGACTCTTCACGGGATGACTCTAAGTCATCACTCATATTCCTAGAAGCAACAACTTGGGGGGATGTTGTTCAGGCCTGGCTCAATGATTAGAATTGGCCCAATCTGCTTTTACCCTTTGCATGGCCCAAACATCTTCAACCCACTAACACTGATCTCCTGTCGAGCACACTTGATCGACCGCACTGCTGGAATTTCAGGGATTACGATGCTCTGGTTGTACGCATCAATGAAAAATTCCAGTTCTACTCGCTACTCATTGAGCAAACAACCAGGAAGGCGCTTGAGACGCAACTGCCCGCCATCTCACCCTTGCTCGAAGGAACGGCTAGTTACGGGCACGACTGCCTGTTTTGACCAAGTCTTGGTAGTTACCTATTTTCGCGGACCCAAATATCTAGGCCCAGAAATAGGAACCAATCGCTACGCGACGGAGGATTATATAAACCATCACACTTATGAGGGCCAGGTATCCAATATTCACTCTAAAAACCCTAACCTCTTTCTTGTATTTCTTTGTGCTCCTACTAACTTTAGCATCTGAGTGCCTTGCAGGTACACCCCCCTCTCTCCTTATATTTCCAGCTCAGTAGACTTCATCATCCTTTAGTCCACTTTCAGGTTTTGGTCAACCGATAAGATTAATGAGAAACTTGAATCACCTTCAACTTACGCACCAAACTCCAATCTAACACCGTAGCTCAACTCTCACCTTATGGAGGTTATATTGTCACTGGTGGAGCACGAGGGTGATAGAAATTTCTCTGGCACATGCAACACATTGAAATACTGACTTTTAAACATCAGAACAATTTCAAGACAGATGTTACAACATCTGATTTAACATCCAGAACAGATTCATCAAGTTATCATAAAATACTAAAACTTAAACTGCAGAGTAATAAATAACACATAGAGTTGTTAGCCTAGTTTGGTGCAAACTCACCTACATCTGGGGGCTAGCAAACCATGAAGGAAGTCCATTATCAGCAGTATTAGTTCAAATCTAAACTCCCTCGTTTACAACTTCTCGCCTAATCCCTACCCAATTCAACTTCTACCTAGGTCCCCCCTAAATATGAAAAATCGTCATCTCACTTACTAAATCACCTCAGTGATATCTAACAGTCTGAATCCCAATGACTGTATTAAGTCTAACTCAACGAGAAGTTCATACTTCCATTAATACTTAGCCAAGACTTTTGACCAAGAATAATACTTGAATTTGCTTAAAAGCTTCATCCAAGAATAATAACCAACTAATTGCCTAAAGGCTTCTGAGTGAGAACATAATGTCGACCACAAGTATCAAAAAGATACAAGAGTGACTTAATTCACGCAATACACAAGGGACTCTCAAAACCTAATACTTATGCTTCCCCTAATTTTACAATTGTGAAAAACTTAAATTATTTTAGGTTAGGTCTTCTCTTTAAATACACTTCTTCAATCCATGGGCTTCAAAATCTCCATCAGATATTTCTTGATCCACAAGTTGAGAGTTGCATATATTGTGTAGCAAAATCTCCTAAAATCTTGGAAAAACAATACAAAGTTTCCTAAATTGTCTCAAGGCCCAATTTAGTAACTAACGCACAGCTGGAGATACAAAACCTTATTCCAGGTAAAATATTCTTGATCTGTGAAAATTACTTAAACATATCCAAAATAAGTACTCCAGAATCAAATTAAATATGTCAAGATTTAAAATAGCATTGCATGTTGTACTACAGTACCAGATCAAGATGTCATAACATCTGACTGAAAACACATAACAGTAAAACTTTTATGACAGTTGATAAAGATGTTGCAACATCTTACTCAACAACAACATAGAACCATGTTCAGAATCATGCTCATCCAAAAGTTAGCCAACTATAAAGACATGGAACTAACAATCTTCCCCTTTGTCAAATTTTGGCTAAAACAACCAAACCCCCAAAACAAATTTGGAGAGAAATAAAACCACAAAGGAATATAACCACAAACCAAACTGCACATAAATGTATTAGAGATACAACAATTACACAACACCAGCTACATGTTGATCATGTAAAATGTGTACATGAGGAAGAAGATGGATATTACCACCCCTCAAACACAGAACCAATTTTTGACACAGAGAGATAAATCTCTACCTCAAGAACATAACACATCAGAAGTACATGCAACAGAAGCAGTTACACATAACTCAGCACAAGACATAACTGACAGGATGTTACAACATCCTATAGGACATCCTGCAGAAGCTACAATAGAAGTAGCAGCAATAGTAGAAACAAGACAGACAGACACAGACAGCCATCCTAAAGTGTTGACACGGAGAAAACAACACTTGACTAGACTAAATAACACCTTTTCTCCCTCTTTTTAGCCAAAAATTGACCCAAAAAATTGAGTGAAAAGAGAATGACATACTAAGAATCAATAGAAGCAAGAATTGATTTAGGACAAACAAGGAAGGACTCAAAACAAATAGACCAAAGATAAAAACCAGACAAACTCTATGCTTGATACAATACCAATTGTATCAAACTGACTCAAAAGGAAGGAAGAAAGAAGGAAAATAAAACTCACCCAAAGAGAAACAAGCTAAGGGTAAACAGAAAAATACTGACTCACCTAACCAAAACTAAGTCTCTTCAAAGAGACATCCTAGATAAAAGAAAAAAAACAAAACAAGACAAATCAAGACTGACTCAACAAAACAGAAAAATAAACACACCTTCTTTTTTTGTTTTTTTTTTGTTTTTCTATTTTTTTTAATTATTTTTTAATAACAGATAGCATATAACAGTTATCACACACACTCAATCTTGATCAGCCTCTGAGTATGAATCATGAAAAATCACATAGTTCTTCTTGAGGAACTTCACCTTGATTAGGTATTTTCCTTGTCCTAGATGTTCCAGTAGATGTTACAACATGAGTAACAGTGTTGAACACTCCTTTATTTGACCCAAAACCCACTTCCTTCTTGATATTCAACAAAAGAGTTTTCTTTTGCATCAACAATATTGAAAGGCAACATGTGAGGATGGTGAGGTTGTAAGGTCTTTAAATACAAGGAAACTTACTTATGTTGTAACAAAAGCTTGCTTGTAACAATGCTTCAATTAATAAAATCATTTTTCAAAATAAGATCACCCTTAGTAACAGTGAACCACTCACCATAGGAGAGATACACGTTATTCTTCAGCTTTCTCTCTTTCCAAGTTTTGACTCCTTGAAAAATGTTACAATATTTGAAATGACATTTACCATGCTATTAAAAATGATTCTTCTGAGATTGCATACTTCACTAGGTAAAAGAATATAGTTGACAGGCCATCCAAACAGTTACTCCAATAATTCTTCAGTAGTTCAATTCCAAAATTACCCCTCATATTCTCAATGTAATTTGCACCTTAAGTTATGATGAAAATACTTCCAAATCTTCTAAACCATACCATTTTTAGGAGTGTCAATATAAACTTGTAGTAAGATCACTGACATAAAGATCACAAAACCATTGACTTTGTTCTGCAAGAAGAATAAAATCCTTGTACCTTGATTGCAATAGCATGTCACACTACAATGTCATGACTTCCAATTTGACATTGCACTCTTTTAGTAATTAACCCAATTGAAAATGCATCTTCTTTTAGCAATATACCTAATCTTCAAGATATATCAAGATTCAATTAATTCTAATCCAGATAATCAGAATATCCTCCATTGATACAATCTTCTTCAGACTTGGCAAATAACTTTTTACCCCAAGACTCATAGTCATTCAATATTTCATCTTTGAAATACATGATGATCATAGACCAAAACAAACTCCAAATACTGAACTCCCTCTTAAATGTTTTCTTGAGAGGTTCGTTATTCAATGCCTTCTAACCTTTTAGAATCTTCCACACATTGGAGTAATAAATTGTTGTGATGATGTTCCAACATCTGGTTGAACATCAATATCTTTCTCAATAAACACATCACTGATTTTTGGTCCTTAAGTCACTTATTACTAAAAGTACCTCTCTCAATAAAGTAACTCAGAAACGTACCTTATTCTCATTCAAGGAGTAGACAAGACCCTTTGAAGACTTTACAGATAATAGATTCACAAAATAAAACCATATATATCCTTCTATCCAACAGGATCTTCACCTTGCATTGAACCAAACAAAACCATGGAATAGGTTCTAGAGCTTTTCCAACTGTTTGATGTTGCACTTTTTGGTGTGACATCTTGACTTCTTCTTTCTTGAACACCAATTAAAAGGATAAACAACTAAGTGCTTGTGAAATTCACAAATAGAAATTGTTCTTAAATCCTCAGTGGAACTTCAAACACCTCATTAGTGACATAACATTCTTCCTTGATGATATATACGTTCAAGCCACGTTCATACAGTCATCAGTCTTTAAGTAAGAAGAAAAACTAATTACCAAAACTTAGATAATCCATCTTGAATTCTCTTAGTTATCCAATGCCCTTAAAACTTCCTTTTAGAATCATTAACATAGTAGCACTTGATTATAATGACGCTTAAACAAACCACCAGGAACATTTTTAAGTGTCTGGAACAGTTAATGTCAAAATACTAATCATCTTAGTACAAGACCTAATAAAGGTATAAGATATAAGGCAATAAATACCTTCTCTGAGTACTAACCACTGCTTGGTTAAACAAAACTAAACTTAACCTTGAAAAAGTAACCAAAACTGTTGAAATCAATTTATCATAGAAGAGATATCTTCAGTGTAAGTGAATGCATGTAGCATGAGTAAGCTGATGTCCAGCATAATGTTAAGACATCCTTGACTCAGTTTTCCTTTGGATAAAAATAGCCTTTTGTCACTTTGAGTTTTCCCTTTGTCAATCATTGCTTGAAAACCCAAATCCTTGCAATAAACTCTCAATTTGAGGAATCTTCTTTAACAGAACTGAACTATCCTTCCATACTGGATCATTGATATAAAGTTTTAGGATTGATAGAGTCACTTAACCTTGCAAGTTATAGATGGTAGATATTTCTTCATTCTCTTAAGACATAAGATCATAAATAAACCATCTCATTTTTCTTCATGGTTGATAACACCTTTTATTTTAGATACACATATCTTTTGAATAAAACATCCAACACATCATGAAATAATTCTTCAAAACAGAAATCTTCATTAGAAGTCCATCTTCCAATTAACCCAGATATAGACAACCTATATAGTTGCTCTTGATACAAGTAGGACATCCCGCTCCACAAAGATCTAAGGTCTTCACACTCCCATGAATTCTTAGACATTGATCTATAAAACAATTTCAACCTTTCTTTTAGCATCACAGACCTATTGAAGTCAGCACAAATATTATAACATGAGGTCACAACATACTATCAAATCTCTTCAACTCATAATTGAATTATCTTCCAAGGAACACAAACAAAGTAAGAAAATAATCATCTAAAAACTAAAACGAGCTTCTACAGAGTTGGGAACAAAATCCATGCTCTTGTTTTTATTCAATAGCTATAAATTCCGTCAAATCTCTTGAATAGAGACATGTGTATCTTCTTCTTGATCAATCTTTCGTATGAAAAAAAAACACTAAGATGCCTTTATGAGTGGACTTAAGAATTTCCTAAGTATCTTTGGCCACCAGTGATAATGAGTCTGAAAAAGAAACTTATTAAATCCACTGAGTATGATATTGACAACTTAAAAATTACATAGAGATAACTCATGCTCTACTCTTAAATCTCTTCAAAACCATGATTCTCCTATCCTGATAATTCTTTAAATTTTGTTGTCCATTAATAACCATAATATAATCATTCAAGTATTTTGCAGTGAACAATAGTACCAAAAAGATTACTCCTTGAAGCTCACATAATAGACCAGGGTGCATACTCGGATACCAATTGAAATTTCTCTAGTACAAGCAACTCATGGTAATATTGACTTTTAAACATCAGAACAATGTCAAGACAAATGTTATAACATCTGATTTGACATCCTGAATAGATTCATCAAGTTATCATATAATACTGAAACTTAAACTGCAAATGATAAATAACACATAGAGTTGTTAACCCAGTTCAGTGCAAACTCATCTACATCTGAGGGCTACCAAGCCAGGAAGAAAGTCCACTATCATTAATATTAGTTCAAAGCTAAACTCCCCCGTTTACAATTTCTCGCCTAATCCCTATCCAATGCAACTTCTACCTAGGTCCTCCCTAAATATGAGAAATCGCCATCTCACTTCATAAATCAGCTCAATGATATCTAACAGTCACAATCCCAGTGACTGTATTGAGTCTAACTCAACGGGAAGATCATACTTCCATTATAAAATTTAGCCTAGACTATTGACCAATAACAATACTTGAATTTGCTTAAAAGCTTCATCCAAGAACAATACCCAATTCATTGCCTAAAGGCTTTTGAGTGAGAACATAATGTCAACCACAAGTATAAAAAAGATACAAGGGTGACTTACACCATACAATACATAAGAGACTCTCAAACCCTAAGACTTATGCTTCCCCTAATTTTACAATTGTGAAAACTTAAATTACATTAGGTTAAATCTTCTCTTTAAATACACTTCTTCAATCTATGGGCTTCGAAATCTCCATCAGATATTTCTTGATCCACAAGTTGAGAGTTGTATTTGTTGTGAAGCAAAATCCCCCTAAATCTCGAAACAAACAATACAAAGTTTCCTAAATTGTCTCAAGGTCCAATTTAGTAACTAATGCACAACTGGAGATACAAAACCTTGTTCCAGATAAAATCTTCTTGACCTGCAAAATTTACTGAAACATATCCAAAAGAAATATTCCAGAATCAAAGTAAATCTATCAAGATTTAAAACAACATTTCCTATTGTACTACAGTACCAGATCAAGATGTCATGACATCTGCCTTCGATATCTGATTGAAAACACATAATAGTAAAATTGTTATGATAGTTGATAAAGATATTGCAACATCTTACTTAGCAACAACATGGAACCATGCTTAGCCAAAATTTAGCTAACCATAAAGACATGGAACTAACAATGATTGAAAGAAAGTGTGATTATGAGTGTGTTTATGAGGGACCGAAAATGTAGAAGGTGAGTATGAGGCACTTGCTCAGTTTGTTGAAAATTTTGAAAAAATAACCTTGTTACGTGAAACATGGAGCATGGAGGGATAAATAAACAAATAACTCTCAACCCAACAAGAAGCATGGAGGACATGTGCAATATGCATCATTAATGGTAGTTTTGTCTAGTTGTTGTGTAATTGTAGAAGCAAGATTGTTGCAAGCGTAGTACCAGGATATGGCGGAGATATGAAGTTTTTTATGGCGGTGAGTTTGCAAGTGTAATAGCAGGATGTAGTTTGTAAGTGTAGTAACAGGTTTATTCAAAGTCCCACATCATAAATTTAAAAAGAAAAGAAAATGTTTATAAGACTATGTTTAACACTTGATTTTAAAACTTGAAGTGCTGAGTAGCATTATAAGTGTCATTGGGCTGAAAAGACCATGGGTCTTTAAGCCTAAATTAATATTTTATTAATTATTTTATAAATAGATTTTCATAAAAAAAATATTAATAAAAATAATTTAAGAAAATGTAAAAAAAGAAAGAAAAAAATATTATATAAAAAATAAAAAATAAAGAAATTCCACATGTATTTTAAAAATTTAATTAAAAATAAAATAAAAATCCAACTGGACTGCCATGTCATTGAAAATGGAATTTGGGCTCAACAACAGGAACTATAACGAGGGAATTTGGGTATTACGAGGGGATATCACAAAAAAAATATCTTAGAGGGGGCAAATCAAAACTCCTACAGTGACAGGGGGTAATATATATTTAACCCTTAATTAGTTTTTAGTTGTGGTGTAGTTGATTTGTGTTTCAATCAATGTCCTACTAGCATATTATATGGTATGGAACACCTTGTTGTGTCTTTGACCTAGCACAACTCTAATTGAAAAATCATTGGCATCACACATCAATTCAAAGAGTTTTTTCTAGTCAAGAGTCTTCACTATTGGTGTAGAGATTAAGGCTTTCTTTAACAACTTGAAAGTATGCATACACTCTTGATTGAAGACATATGGCCCGTCATGCTGCAACAGTTGACACAATGGCTTAGTTATCTTGGAAAAGTCTTTGATGAATCTTCTATAGAAGCTAATATGATCCAGAAACTCCTAATTACATTGATATTCAATGGGGGTAGCAGCTTCTCTATTACTTCCACTTTTGCTTGATCCACTACTAAGCCATTCTTTAAAAATTTGTGCCCTAAAATAATCCCTTATTTTACCATGAAATGACATTTTTCCCAATTCAACAAAAGATTGTTTTCTTCACATCTGGTTAGCATCATATCTAAGTTATCCAGACATTTCTTAAATGTTTCTCCAAAACATAGAAGTCATCCATGAAAACTTCCTTGGAATTCTCAATGATATCCAAAAATATTGTCATCATGCAACCGTTAAATGTGGTTGGAGCATTGCACAGTCTAAAAGGCATACTTCCAAATGAAAATATGTCATAAGCACATGTAAATATGGTTTTCTCTTGATCTTCAGGTGCAATGACTATTTGATTATAACTGGAGTACCCATCAAGGAAATAATAGTAGTCTTTACCAGCCAATCTATCCAACATCTAGTCAATGAATGATAGGGTAAAATGATCTCTTCTTGTAGCCTTGTTCAAATTTCTATAATCCATGCAGATCCTCCAACCAGTCACAGTTCTTTAGGAATTAATTTATCTTTCTCATTGGTAATGACTGCCATGCCACCTTTCTTTGGTACACATTGGATTTGGCTTACCCACACACTATCAGAGATAGGATAAATAATTCTATCATCTAGCCATTTGATTATTTACTTCTTGACCACTTCCTTCATGATTGGATTTAACCTTCTTTGCCTCTCAATGTTGTTTTTGTTCGAACATAGTTTGGTTCTACATCCCTGTAAGAGTTTTTGATGATAACAAACACATGATATATATATATATATATATATATATATATATATATATATATATATATATATATATATATATATATATATATATATATATATATATATATATATATATATATATATATATATATATATATATATATATATATATATATATATATATATATATATATATATATATATATATATATATATATATATATATATATATATATATATATATATATATATATATATATATATATATATATATATATATATATATATATATATATATATATATACTCTCTAATAAAGTATTTTAAAATGCAGGGAAGTTCTGATAAGAAAGATCTGTTAGAACATGATTTGGTTCTACACCCCTGGAAGTTCTGATGTAAGAAGATGAGAAAGATCGTTGTTAAAGGAAAATATGTGTAACACGTTTATATAAAGAAGTTCTGAAGTTACAACTTATGAATGCACCAACGCTGTGAAACAAGAACTCTGATATTCTGATATGTAAAGTTCTGGAAAGTAAAGGGGTCTCAACGGTAACATTCATCTTCTGATGTGAGCATGTTCTGAAGCGTTACAGTTTATTCATGGCAAATCAAAAGTAACGGCTATAAGAAGACAAGAGTCTCTATGTTTGGAAAGTACATTAACTCTATTTATCAACCTTCCAAAAGCATCTTCTTATGTCTCTGATGCATTGCCTATATAAAGAAGACGTGAAGAAGAAACAAAACACAACAACGAATGCGCACGAAAAAGAGAAATATTTACCCAGTTCTACCTTGTGCTCTTCAATTGTGTAATACATCATTGTTGTGATATTGTTTTTGTGAGAAAATATATTTGTACACGTAATTTGTTTATATTACTTTGTAATTCCTTAAGAAAACTGGGTTGTGGTTTTAGACTCAAGAAGACATAGACAGTTGTCATTGTATTTGTGTAATCAAGTTTTATTAGTGGATTAAGACCTTATTTGAGAGAGGTGAAATCACCTTGGCGGATGCACTGGAGTAGTTTGAGTTCAAATGAACTAGGATAACAACGTGTCTTTTATTTTAAGTTTTAATCCCAATTCAACCCCCCCCTCTTGTGTTTTTCCAATATTCAATTGGTATCAGAGCACCTGGTTATGGGTGCAAACACTTAACCGTGTCAGAAAAAGATCCAAGCAAGAAAAACACTATGGTGGGACCAAGTCAGAATATCAGCAATGATTATCATGATAAGAAAGATAGAATCAACGACAGACCCCCAATATTTGATGGTAAAAAGTTTGACTACTGGAAAGACATAATCAGAAGTCTCTTCCTAGCTCATGATGCTGACCTATGGGATATGGTGACTGATGGCTATATTCATCCTAGTGATGAAAACGGTCAGAAGATTGACAGAAAGAAAATGTAAGATCAACAAAAGAAAGAATTCAGAAATCATCACAAAGCCAGAATAATTCTCTTGAGTGTTATCTCGTACACAAAGTATGAAAAGATCAAAAACAGAGAATCAGCAAAACACATGTTTGACTCCTTGAGAATCACGCACGAATGCAACACGCAAGTCAAAGAAACCACAGCTCTTTCTCTCATTCAGAAGTATGAAGCTTTTAAAATGGAAGAAGAAGAAGAAGAAACTATCAAGACAATGTTCTCAAGATTTCAAACTCTGGTTGCGGGATTGAAAGTTCTGGACAAAGGGTACTCCACAGCAGATCATGTAAAGAAGATCATAAGAAGTTTACCCAAGAAATGGAGACCCATGGTCACAGCATTAAAACTCGCCAAAGATCTGAATAAAATTTCTCTTGAAGAACTTATCAACTTCCTGAGAAGTCGTGAGATAGAACTAAAAGAAGATGAGCCCCAGAAGCAAGTAAGTTTATCGCTCTTAAATCTAATAAAAAATATAAACATAAAATTTTGCAGGCAAAAGAAGAAAACTCTGGTGGATCCTCGTCAGAAGAAGATGAATTATCTCTTCTCTCCAGAAGAGTCAATCAATTGAGGAAGCACAGGAAGAGGAAGCCCATAACTCCCAGAAGAATAGGGAATCATTATGAGTCATCCTCTGGATACAGAAAATCAAGTAACATAGACATTGTTTGCTACAAATGCAACGAAGCAGTCCATTACAAAAGCGACTATCCAAATCTACAGAAAGAAATTCCTAAAAAGAAGTTCTCCAAAGATAAGAAGAAAATTCTTATGGAAACGTGGGATGACTCAGAAACTTCTGTAGTTGAAACAAAATCAGAAGATGAACGAGCCAATATAGCCCAAATGGCCAACTTATCAGATGACTCTGGATCATCTAAATCAGAATCACACTCAGGCAAAAGAGGTTTTCTCAAACTTTTCTAGATTTCAATTAGAAAAAAGTTTGTCAGAATTCTTGAAAGATATCAGCAACTTCGAGTCAAAAACAAGAACCTGAAAAAGGATCTAGTATCTGACTCTGAAGAAACTAAGAAACTCAAAACAAAAAACTATGAGCTAAAAGAAACCATTTTTAAACTCAAAAATGAAAATTGTGTTATTAAAAATAAATTACAAAAATCTCAGAAAGAAATTGTTTCAGAAGTTTCTAGTAACTCTGATAGAATCATAAAAGAATATGATCAGAGCTTTCAAAAATTTCTAGCTAAAAACATTGATAGGAGCAAGATGGCTTCAATGATCTATGGAGTTATCAGAAACGGAAGAAAAGGGATAGGATATAAGGGTAAAGTATCCCAACCTAAGAAAGTTAAGGATATGGTCATAAAACACACATCCCTTTATTCTCACTTCACCTATGGACATACACATGATATAAAATCTATCAGTAATGTGTTTTCTGCTAAACCAAAATTCAAACAGGATTTTGGAAACTCTAGCAATCAAGGACCCAAAAAGATATGGGTACCAAAGAATAAAATCATTTATGTTGCAGATGTTTTTAACAACAAGGTTGAAACACAAATTTTAAGACCTGGACTCTAGATGCTCTCTACACATAACGGGAAGAAAGCATATATTCCAAAGTCTGGGATTTAAATGTGGAGGATACGTAGGTTTCATAGGCAATCAAAAAGGAAATATTATTAGCTCTTGAACTATTGGTAACGGTACTGAGGACACACACCTGAAGTTCTCTATAAAGAATCTCTATCAAATCCAGAAGAGGATCTCACAGAAACGCCTGAAGATCCCATCCAGAAAAGAAAATCCAGAAGCAGATTAGCTCATCTGGAAAACATGCTTCTGGAAAAGGTAGAGGTAAATAAAATAGTAGAACATAAGCTCTACATAGGATCTATTCATAAGATTTGAACATTCACCAAAAACAGTTCATTTCAAAGATAGAAGCGTGCAGTTCACATATCGATATTTGTTAACTCTATACGCAAGGTCTTCCTCTAAGGCTAAAACACGTGTTTAAATTCTAAAGAGACTGAAACGGTTAAGTTGATGCTTTGAGGCTCGAGTCAAATTATGTTTTTACTACTTTTTGATTCTTGACAAAAAGGGGTGAATGTAAGATATTTTGATACTTTTTTATTCTCAAAACTCTTATCAGAACAATCTTCAGGGAAGTATTTTTTTCTTTAATCTGAGTACTCAACTCAGGGGGAGTCTTTAATTCTTTTTTGTTCTTTAAGTGTTCTTTCAAAATATACAAGTGTGATACGGTGGGAGAACTGACTTGAGGTTTTACGTTTTGTCGCAAATGTCACGGTTTAGTAAGAGTCGCCACCGAATTTTATTTTATCCAAAAGGAAAGGTAAAAAAAATCACAGGAAAGACCTTTGAGATGTTTTCTTGAGTTCGGGGGTAGATTATGAAAAGGGAAGGTGCTAGCACCCTTTTCATCCATGGTTTTCCATGGGCTCTTAGTTACTTGCTTAGATCACTTGCTTTGCTTTGAAATTGTTTGAAATGGTGCTTGGTGTGATTTTGAAAGTATTTTTAAAAGAGGCCATTCGTTTAGGCAATCTTTGTAATGATTCTCGTTCGTAAGAATGTATACAAAGACGTTTGTCTTTTGAAAAATGTTGCAATGTTTTTCAAGATGTTTTGAAATGTGTGTGTGTTTGTTTTTGAAAATAGCAAGGATTGTTTGAAAAGGAGCAAGTAACTTAGAAGCTATCTACCTACTCAAATGTCTTTCTTATGCATTTTCTATTCCTTTGACATTGTTGACTTACCATTGATTTGGTAAGAAACCCTATCTTTGGATGTAAACGGGACGGGCGTGGGTCATCGTATGACCATGATAGCAATGTTGCCAAGTATCTTAGCATGTTTAGAGGGACCAAGATCATTTTGTTTAGGCAACCTTTGGATAGCGTCATCGAGGGACTATGATCTTATTTTTGTTTTGCCAAAATACTTCGCATGCGTAACATGGCCATTTTATTTTAGGCAACCAAGTGGGTGAAACCCTAAGGGTGCTTGTGTGCAAAGTTTCATTTTTCATGCTTTTATCTTGCATTAGGTTTTTTTCTATTTGTTTGGTTTTTGTTCTTGTCATGCAAACCCTAGTTTACTAAACATGGTATAAAAGCGATAAATTGCTTAAATGTAAACTAAGCTATTACAACAATTATTACGGAAGGGGGATACAAGTTTTAAATAGGGATATTGCACAAATATAAATCTAAAATACTATTACAACCCAATTGAATATTGCACGAATTTAATAAATGTACAAATATTAAAAATGCAATGCAAATGTATTTATGTAAAAAATGTTTTGTATTTGATTTTTGGTATGAGAAAATAAATTAATTAAACCCTAGAAAAAGGAAAAAAAATATTATTTATTTTTGAAAGGAGGAAACCCTAATTTTTTTTATTAAAGAAAATGTATGTTCTATATTAATATTTTATCCATTTTTGTACAAGAAAATAATAAATAATATTATATGTCAATATTAAAAATTAAATATGTATGAAAATAAATATTTTATGTGTATGGATAATATAATAAAAATGTATAGTATATTTAAATATATATACAAATTTTATAAGAAAATAAAGTTCTATTTATTCTAATAAACTATTTTTATGCAAAAAATAATTAAAAAAATAAATAAAAATGCAAAAAGTAAGGAAATTATTTTTCATGATTTTTATGATTCAGAAAAAATAAATAAAAGTAATAAATATAAAAATATAAAAAGAAATATGAAAAATAAAACAAATATGCTAGGGGGTGCAAATAGTGGTAAGGGGGGTGTGAAAATCAAAAATAGAAGGCCCAAGGCGCCAAAGGCCCAGGCGCTTCGTCCCTGTCCTCCAGCTTCTCTTTTGCGCGCGTATTTGCCTTCAAACTGTATCTTTCACATGCCTGCATAAAAACAAAATCTCATAACATAAAACATGTAGCATTTAATGTCACGATTCCAACCATGTAAAATTTGTGACCTAACTCTAAAAGATCAAGGAGAATTTTAATGGCCCTAATTCATAACCTAAAAATTTCAGCAACTTTAAGCTTCAAATTCTCTTAGCTCAGTTAATATAAATGAAAAGTATGTATATGTACAACTTCACCATATTATAGACTACATCTTTTCTTCATAAATCGTGGCTTGAGGATGCCTAAATAGAGAGATAAAGTTTTTAAAAATACCTCCTTCAGTTGGATTTAGATAGAGCAATGTAGGGACTTTGATGGAGGCCTGAGGATCGTGTGAGCTTCCTTGAACTTCCTTCAAGCTATTCCAATGCCTAGCTTGCTTTGTGGATGGCCATAAGTCTCTGCACAAGTCAAGTTGCAAGCTCCAAGTTTGGAAATGGTAATGGCTGAAACAGAGCTTACAGAACCAGGACAAGGGCTTGGATAGCTTGGATAGGATATGGATAAGATGTTTCAAGTGTCAAGCCACAAAATGCACGAGCAAAAAATGAGTTTGCTATAGTTTAGCAAAAACTGGATGTTTGGGCAGAATTTTGTGTTTTTTGAGTTTGAGAGTGTTTTGGATGCAAAGCAATCGTGTTTTGCATTGTGACAAGTTTGTATACTTGTATAAAATGGATACAAAGTCCACTCCTCAACAGATGTGCAAGCTTTTTCCTTTTCACCAACTTTCTTGCTTTTGAAGCAAAGTGAAGTGACTTATGCAAAATGCTTGTACTGGCTAGTTTTAGGGCTGCAAAGGGCTTGTACAAATTGCTTAAGATCTATGAAAATTTCTTGCAACAAAGGAACGGGTCCAAGGCTCAAGGTTGATGAAGTTACAAAAGCTCACTTTATGAAAATGGCATTGTAACCTTTATGCTTAAAATGGAATTATCTCTTGTACAATGCTTCAAAAGTGAAAATAAAGCCTTTAACTTCTGAGTTTGCATTTAATTATGGAAAAGTGCATAATTAGTTTAGGACCTGTAGTGCAAGGTACAAACATCATGGATCTGATTTGCAACTTGATCTTATGTAAAAATGGCTTGAACAAAAGTGATAAAATGCCAACTTTCCTTCTTCGATTCTCCTTGTTCACAAATGATCTTGGAGAGTTCTTGGACATTTTGTAAAGCTTGCAATGTGATCTATAATACATATTTGAAATGAATTTTGAGATACCTCATGAATCTATGTGAAAAATTTCCATGAACTTGGGTCAAAAACCTGCCTAAATTAGGGCAAATTTTCACTAAGTTATTTAGTTCATGGACCTATATTCACAAATTCATAACTTGAGATCCAAGCATCTTTTGGGAAAAGTTTGTGAAGAAAAGTTATAGATTTCATGGAGGACTACAACTTTCATGTTGGAAGTTTTCTTTGAATCAAATTCCATCATGGTGAAAAAGTGGTGGAAAGTTGGAAAAAAATAAGAAAATTTCCATACTTAGAAAAATTCTAAGTTATGAAATTTTTCAAATTCAAAACCCTAATTTTCAAAATTGAGTTTCTTGGTGAACAAGTTTCATGTTTTGACATATCTTAATGAATTATGACCCTTGGCACTTGATTTTGACCAAAAAGTCAAAGTTTGACTTTTCAGTGTACAGTTGACTTTTGATCAGTTGACTGCAAAATTCATCTGTCAATCCAATAAACTTGAAATCTTTTGAACTATGTGATTAGGTCAAGATGATTCCATTGAACCCTTGAAATCATGCTTGAACTCAATTGGTAATTGGCTAGGTTAAAAATCAGAAATTGCCCTTCCACAGACAAAACCCTAATTTTGACCATTTTGCCCTTTTGATGATTTGATCAAATTTCTTGAGGAGTTGTGATCCAAACTTGATCAAATGGTACATATGAGTCTAAAATGTTGTTGTGGATCAAAAATTATGAAGTTTGACTGTAATTTGGCCATGGTTGACTTTTTCCCCAATACAGTTGATTTTTAGGTCAACTGTCCAATTGACTTATCAAAAATGTGGTTCAAAGCCTGAAACTTAACATGAGCAACCTTAGGGGTCCAAAATGGTGTATGAAAGTCACATGAAGCATTGGTGGTCTAAAAATCCTTGTGCAAACTCAAACCCTAATTTTAGGTCAACGGTGCAAGGTGAGGTGTCTTGAGTTGATCAAACCCTAATCTTATCTTGAGTCCAAGAAGTCTGGTGAGAAAAATCTTGATAAATGAGAGGGCAAATTTTGGGGTACAACAACAAGTTTTTGTCATCATCAAAAAGGGAGAGATTGTTAGAACATAGTTTGGTTCTACATCCCTGTAAGAGTTTTTGATGATAACAAACACATGATATATATATATATATATATATATGTAAAAAACAAACATACTCTCTAATAAAGTATTTTAATATGCAAGGAAGTTATGATAAGAAAGATCTGTTAGAACATGATTTAGTTTTACACCCCTGGAAGTTCTGATGTAAGAAGATGAGAAAGATCGTTGTTAAAAGCAAATATGTGTAACACGTTTATATAAAGAAGTTCTGACGTTACAACTTATGAATGCACCAACGCTATGAAATAAGAACTCTGATATTCTTATATGTAAAGTTCTGGAAAGTAAAGGAGTCTCAACGGTAACATTCATCTTCTAATGTGAGCATGTTCTGAAGCGTTGTAGTTTATTCATGGCAAATCAAAAGTAACGGCTATAAGAAGACAAGAGTCACTATGTTTGGAATGTACATTAACTCTATTTATCAACCTTCCAAAAGCATCTTCTTTTCTCTCTGATGCATTTCCTATATAAAGAATACGTAAAGAAGAAACAAAACATAACAACGATTGTGCACGAAAAAGAGAAATATTTACCCAGTTCTACCTTGTGCTCTTCAATTGTGTAATACATCACTGTTGTGATACTGTTTTTGTGAGAAAACATATTTGTACATGTAACTCATTTATATTACTTTGTAATTCCTTGAGAAAACTAGGTTGTGGTTTTAGACTCAAGAAGACATTGACAGTTGTCATTGTATTTGTGTAATTAAGTTTGATTAGTGGATTAAGACCTCGTTTGAGAGAGGCGAAATTACCTTGGAGGATGGACTGGAGCATTTTGAGTTCAAACGAACCAGGATAACCAACGTTTCTTTTATTTTAAGTTTTAATCCCAATTCAAACCCCCCCCCCCTTTTTTGTGTTTTTTCAATCTTCAGTTTTTGGAGTTTTCTTCCAACAAAATTCTGTCCATGCAAACCGTGGGATTGATTCCTTTGATGTCAGATATTTTTCAAGCAATTTCCTTTTTATGATTCTTCAGAAGTGTTAACAGTTGATCCTTCTGCTCATCAGATAAATCTGTGGCAATAATTACTAGAAACTTTTGTCCTGCCTCTAGGTAAGCATATCGCAAATAAGCAGGTGGTTGCTTGAGATCCAATTCAAAAGGAACTTCTACTGAAGGTATGTTCTAATTCTTCAATTCTTCAGATAAATTCAAAATTTTCACATTCTCTTCTGCACTAAGTGGTTTGCATAAAGGTTTACTTATAATTCCATCATTTTGGAAATAATCTTTTTCCAACTTTCTTAACTCTTGCTCTAAGACATTGTTGGTTTTAAGGAGATTCTTGTGGATGATACCTTCCCAGCTTAAGATAATTGAACAATCAACTACATCTTCATGAAGATACTACAAAGTGTTAAGTACATTAAATACAACTTGTTGTCCATTAACTCTTATAATGAATTATCATCTTTCCATATCAACCAAAGATCTACCAGTAGAAAGGAAAGGTGTTCCCAACATGATGAGAATTTCCTCATCAACATTAAAATCTATGATAATAAAATTAATAAGGAACACAAAATTGTCAACTCTTACTAGCACATCTTTTATCTTTCCTTGAGGATAACATATGATTTTGTCAGCTAGCTTAAAAGTAATAGTTGTTGCCCTAACAACTCAAATTCCAAGTTTCTTGAATATAAACAATGACATGAGATTGATACTTACCCCATGATTACATAGTTCCCTACCACAAAATTATCTTCAATTATGCAGGGTATGGTAAAACTACCAAGATCTTTCAATTTTGGGGGGAGCTTGCCTTGTACCTACTGGCTGCACTCTTGAGTTAGTTCAACAATTGGAAACTCGCCTACTCTCTTCCTCTTTGTGAGCACATCCTTCATGAAATTTGAATAATTTGGAATTTTTTGGATAGCTCCAATAAATGGTATATTTATGTGAATTTGCTTTATAATCTCCATGAATTTCCCAAATTGTTGCTCTTCTTTAGCTTTTTTGATCCTTAGCGGAAAAGGGGTTGGTGGTCTTTCTTGCACAAATTTCTGCATTTTGTAAACTTTTGGCATGACTTATGGCTGTTTCTCTGGATTGGAAGTCATGCTAGTGGTCTTGTTAGCATTTTCTTCAATGTGTCCTGCTAAGGAAGACTCCTCAGTAGACTTATATTCTTCTTCTGAACTGTCTCGAGTTGTCATTTCTTCACTTGGATCTTTTTTTCTTGGTGTTGATCCTTCACATTCTTTTCCACTCCTTAGATTAATGACTTGACAATTTTCAACATTCTTGACTCCATATGTAGTGTTTGGAGCTTCAGTAGAGCTGGGGAAGCATCCATATTTCTTGAACTAAGTGCAGTGGAAATATGCCCCACTTGATTCTCTAGGTTCTTGATGCTAACTCTTTAAGCTTGAAATTGATTCTTGGTCTATTGGATGAATGATTTTAGTAAGTTTTCCAATTGGTTGTTCCCTTGATTTGCCACAACATAATTAGGTGCAAAAAACTAAGTGGAAATTATGGTGCTTAAGTTGTTTGAGGCTGAAGTTGATTTTGATTATCGCTCTATGAAGAGTTGGGGTGATTGCACCAACCAGGGGTGTAAGTATTGTTGTAAGGGTTATTATACTTATTTTTTCCAACATAGTTAACTAAAATTGGATTAGCTTAACATTCTTTAAATAAGTGAGCCCCTCCATAATACACATATGAAAATTCTGATGCGTCAGTTACCACCTTAATAGGTTCAGACTTTGTCACTTTAGAAGTTGTCATCATATTCTTCATCGTTTGGTGAATCTGAGCCACCTGGGCATCAAGAGTTATGGTATCAATGACCTCACGAACTCCAGCATGTTTCTACTGAGTTGAGTTAACAACAACCATAGTGACATGCCTTTGATAAGTGTTGGCATTAATACTCTTAATCAACCTATCTCCATCTTCATAAGACGTGGACAATAGAGCTCTACCACTTGAGGCATCTATCATGTTCCTTGAAGAAGACACAAATCCATTAAACAATTTTTCAAGTTGAATACTAAAATTCTGGTATATAAGAAATCAGATGTCCTAAGATATGTTGAGACATATGATCTAAACAAAACACCCAGGCATGGTATAAACCATGTAAAAACAGTATTGAAAAGTAAAAAACACACCAGAATTATTAACTCAGTTTGGAGCAACTCTCCTACTCTGGGGGCATACCAAAACAGGGATAAAGTCAACTATAATAGTATCAATTCAAAGATAAACTCATATGTTTCCAACTTCTTACTTAATCACTACTCGTGCTAACTTTCTACCTAAGACTCGCCTAGGTATGAGGCCATCCTCAACTCCCTCATCAATCACTGACAGCGATTGGACAATAACATGAAGACACACTTCCATGATGCAAAACCAGAAGACACACTTTTATGATAATACCTAGCCAAGACTCTTGACTAAGAATAACACTTAGAGTTGATTAAAAGCTTCCTCCAAGAACAATAGTCACTTTTTCTTCACAGCTTCGACGAGAACAGAAGCCAACTCTCCTGGAGAGTGGCACACTGACTCAGCCCTAGTAACAGCATCTTTTAATTCACGGTTAGTGCATTATTCTAGGTTACAAAGATTTTATCTATAACCTTTTTTCCCAACTGGAGTTGGGATTTAAATCATAGCATAACAGCTGCTACAAGTCAGCAGAAACTTCTTCTACAAAATAGGTCTTCAAGCAAATCTTTCCTAATATATCTCCATAATTATAAAGTGCATATTCTTCTTGATTTTGACTTGAATCTTCCAGTGCTATAAAACAGAGCCATATAGGATAACACAATATCCTCAGAATATTCTTCATTTGTTAAATCTTAAACTGATATAATTGACCAGCCCCGCACATGCGTGATATCGAATGACCCTGCATAAGACATCTTATCCGACATGTTGCTCCAGATGATGAGAACTTCTCATCTCAACATGTCTCAACATAAAATAGGACTTCTTGATCAACCTATTCTTCTTAGTAAGTTAATATATCCTATTTAATATATTGTTGCTATATTTGTTTTACTAAAATTGATGTTAATCCTAAAAATAGAGAACTAACAATCTCCCCCTTTGGCAAATTTTTGCTAAAACAATTAAACAAAAATTGCTATCCATATTACAACAATAAAAAAATTACACTCATCAGCAGTAGTCTTCAGAAACTACTGAACATAGCAGCATAGCAACATGGAGGGACATATCTTCACAAGCACAATAATGTTAGGACATCATGTTAGACATCTTCTTCATAACAGCTCCATTGCAACAAAAAAACTCAACACCAACGAACAGCAGCTTCAGGATAAAAGGAGTAGAAAGTCCTAGATTCATTTGGTGTATGTGATACGGTGGGAGAACTAACTTGTGTGTTTTGCATTTGATCGCAAATTTTGCGGTTAGCAAGAGTCGCCACCTACTTTTCTTTTATCCAAAAGGATAGGTGAAAAAGCACCGGAAAGACCTTTGAGATTATTTCTTGAGTTCGGGGGGTAGATTATGAAAAGGGAAGGTATTAGCACCCTTTTCATCCATGGTTTTCCATGGGCTCTTAGTTACTTGCTAGATCACTTGCTTTTATTTGAATGTGCTTGTGGTGTGGGTTTTGAAAGTATTTTGAAAATGTAACTTCGTAATGATTCTCGTTTCTATAAAAACGCATACAAAAGTGTTTGTTTCAAAAATGATTCAAAAAATTGTTTGTGAGATGTGTCTTTGAAAGTGATTTTGAAAAGGTGTCTTTGTAATGATTCTCGTCTCTATAAGAACGCATACAAAGTGTTGTCTTTTGAAAATGTTTGAAATTGAGAGTGTTGGTGTATAGAATGTTTTTGTTGTGAGCAAGCAAACAACTAGGAGCGAATCTACCTACTCAAAAGGTCTTAGATGTTCTTTTCCTCCTCCTTTAGGTGTTGCTATCTTACCACTAATTTGGTGAGAAGCCCCATCGTTGGATGTAAAGGGACAGGCGTGGGACGTTTTTGTATAGTCATAGAAGGCAACCTATGGATGTTTTAGAAATGTCTTTTAGGGACTAGATCGTTTACCGAAGGCAACATCGAGGGTTATCGAGGGATTACGATCTTTTATCGAGGGTCTTTGCTAAAATGCCCACGTTCGAGGGACATGACTATTTTTCTGATAGGCAACAAGTGAGATTACCTTAAGGTGTGCATATGTGCAAAGTGTGTTTGATTGCATGCATTTTGTCTTGATTAGGATTCTCTATTTGTTGATTTCATGTCTTGCCATACACACCCTAATTACTAGCAATATATGAAAGTAATCAAAAGTGCGGAAAGTAAATATCCTACGCTATTACAATCATTGGGGGGATGGGGTGTACAGATTTACAAATGGAAATTGCAAACAAAATTAAGTCCTAAGTTACTATTACAACCATATTGAATGGATAAGGATGTACAGGAAATGTAAAATGGACTTGTTTTGTTTAAGTAAAGAAATAAGTTTTATTTAGGAAAATATTTTAATCTTTTTATGTTAAAAGAAATAAAATAAAGCATGTAAAATGTTAAATGTTTTTGGTGTTTTTGATTAGTGAAAATAAAAGTGATAGCAAAAATAGTAAGGAAAAGGAAATAGAATCAGCGCATTGCTGAACTAAGAGAGATCGGAAGTTCTGACTCTGGCGTACTGCAAAAACAGAAATCACATTAGTAGAAATAGGTAAAGTCAGAAGTTATGGGTCCGCTAGGAACAAAGAAGATTTCAGAAGTTCTGATTCCACTTGCAGAGCTTAGTCTCCCTCTCCATGCTAGTCAGAACATCTGCAACTTAGTCATTTCTCAACAGAACAGAAGATGCGCATATCACAGTTATGGCAAGTTTCATAATGTTTCAGAAACAAGAGATACCATAACTATAAATTAGAGGCAAGCATGAATTTTCTAATTCTAATTTCCTTAAGAAGTTCTGAACTAGTTTACTCCCTACTTAGGCATACAAATACGTGAAACCTCAGAATACGTACAGCATCAGAAACATGATGTCTACATTGTATTTTTTAACATGAAAATCTGATAATGCCTAAGTAATATGATGATAGTAAGCAGAAACTTACCTTGCAGCTGGAAAAAAATCTGTGAACTGGAGTCTGGTTCTGAACTCTGGTGATATTCTGAACAGCTTCTTCACGTACTCAGCAGGATGGAAGCTTTCAACTTGGGCAATGAATGATTAGAGAAATTCTGGAACATCAAGGGGTAAAGTTCTGACTTCTTGAGGTGGATGTGGGTGGAGAGTGTGTTACAGTCTGAACACAGAAGTTAGGATAGCTTTTAATATGTGAATCAGAAACTGTATGGACGGTTTTAGTCAAGAAACACTTGAGAAAAAGGGAGTTTGAATGCAAGAAATCAAAAGTTAACAGGTTTTGTATTTTGTGTTTGCCGTTTTGGATTATTGGAATTTTAGCAGGGGTTCAAGGATTTTTCTTTCTCAATTTTTCGACTTCTTTATAGTGGCCAATGAAGTTCAATTTATAGGCAAAGGTTTAGTAGCTTGGAGAGATCAATGGTACAACCATCACATGCTAGGGTGCTGCCTTGTTCTTGAAGCAAGTATGGTGGTTAGCATATTTAGTAGCACCTAAGCTGGATTTGTAAGCATGAATTAAGGAAAGGTAACCTCAAAGGCAAAAGCGACGCATGGGCCCAGCACACTCTTGTACAAAAGTTTGCTTTTCCAAGATAGTAAAGGAACTTCAATGCCACACGTGGGGAAATCCTTTGGATAAAGACTCAAAAGTGGTTGTGCGCATTAAATGATGATGAGATTGATCAAACCAGAAATCCTGCAATGTGAGATTATGCATCATTACTTAATTCTAGATCAGAAGTTCAGCTTCAGCATAACTTAGAATAAATATCCACCTTCTGATCTTTGTATCTCCTTGCTCCAGCATGTTCTGAATGAGCTCTCAGACTTTCTAGGAAGCTTGCAACACACTTTGTAAACCTTATTTGAATTTCTCTTGGAACTTCTGACTGAACCTATGTGAAAACTCTCCCAGAAGTTCTAACCAAACTCTGTCTTGAAAATGTCCAGAATTTGTTGAGTGCTTCAGTTTCATGGACGTGTCTTTGAACATTTATAACTTGAAATTCCAGCATTCCAGGAGAAGTTCTGTTCTGGAATATTTTAGGCCTTATTGAGATCTAAAACTCTTGTGTTAAAACTTCTTCCAGAATCAACTTGCATCATGGTAATAATCTGATCAAAAGTTCTGAACTTGTCATATTTCTTAAACACTTAGAAAAATTCTAAGTATTTAGAATTTTGACTTTTCCAAAGTAAATTTGACTTTTGAATTTCTTGACGAAACAAATCTCACATTCCAACATGTCTTGATGAAATATGATTCTTGAAGCTTGATTTTGATCCAAAAGTCAAAGTTTGACTTTTTAGTGTGCAAATGGCCATTTTGCCCTTGCGAATGAATTTCTTAGAAAATTTCTAATTCAAGGCTTGAAATTGGATGGGAACAAACCTGAGGGTCCAGGATGATCCTTTGAGAAATGAGAGGGCAAATTTTAGGGTACAACAGTGTACATGAGGAAGAAGATATGAGATACTCCCACTCAACCCATGAACTTAAAAGACTAATGGTGGCATAATATTACCCTTAATCAGCAACCAACCACCAACATATAACCAACATGGGTAACTCAGAACACAGGTCACGACTGTGTTTATAACTCAGATCACATGTCACAAAACAAAACACATAAGCAAGATCGAACATCTTATATGACATCTTGTACAACATTTGTAAAAGCATATTCTTGTGGCATCAACATCTGAACAAAACCTTTCTCCCCCTTTTTAGCCAAAAAGTAGCAAAGAAAGCCTTCATAAAACCAGACCCAGACAAAACTCGCCCATACCCTGACAAAAGCCATAGGAAATATGGAAACACCAAACACTCACAGAGTTGAGCATTTACTTGGAAGATAAAGTTCCTTGATTATGGAAATGGTCTTGGTAAAAAAGGAAACGTTATTCGAGGAGAAAACTGCCACCAAAACCAAGGTGCACCGTCCAAAACTACTTTGAATGCATTTATTGTCTTAGACTGACTCTTCGGATAAGAAACAGTCCTAAAGTATGCACATGCACAAACAAACAAACTTATTGCACTCCTTTCTGATACATGCTTGATCGCACCTTCTATAATACTCCTTCATTGGTCTCCAAGGAAATATGTCCTGAACAAAGTCCCGACATCCAGTCAGACATTTTCTACTTCCTCTTGCAAGCACACAAAACAACTTAGACAATACTTTTCCAACCACCACTCAAAGATGCTTCACAAAGTTATTCATGTTTTGAAGCATAAACACAATGTCTTCCACTGGTCTCTACATATACTCCTTTTGGCCAGCATAAATCAAATTATCAAGACCATCACATGTGATAACTCCCAATCAACCAAAACCTCTAATAAGGTCCTTCCAAAAACTGCAGAGAAAAATAAATTCTCCCAGATACAAACAAAATTGTTTTTCAGACTCCTCCTAAGAAGCACGTGTGCACATGATTCAAATAACTAGCTTCACAAAGCTAGAATCAACCATGCACTGTTAATGAGCATAAACTATAACAACATTCAGAAGCCCAATGTCACAACATGTTGTCTGACATCATAACCTCACATGAGGCATAAATTCTTCACAAGCTTGAACACTACGCAATCTTCAAAAAAATCTGCATCATTGCAGCAATATCCCATAGACAAGTACTAACTCCCCCTATCATGGATAAACAATGCTCTTATTTAAGAAGAACACTTGAGAACTAAATGAAATCTCATGAATGATTTCATATTTTCATAGTGAAGGACAACTACTTCACATACTTGGATGAACGCACCTGCTAAACATCTTCATATACTGTAAAAGTAATCCTGACTCTTACATATCCTCTCACTTCTTGAGAACACATCCAAACACCCTGATCAGTAATAACACATATGTTGAAAGTACACACAAATCCAAACAAGGTATCATGATTCCTTGGATGACCAAGATGACATGACCTCTTGGTAAGTCCTCTCTTACAAGCTCAGAGTATTCTCAGTGTACTTAGAAGCTTTACTGAGATCCAGACAAAAAAATATGATTAGAAGAGGAACACCTCCTAAAACTCTCTCCTAGAGTTACTTGTAGAAGAAGAAGAATACCTCCAAAACAAACGTTCAAGTCATACCACAATATCTGATAACATTTTCCAACCCTTCCATTCACTAGCAATTGTTGATACTAGTGAAGTATTCAACACAGTAGTAACGTAATCACCAGGCATACTACTGTAGACAGGATTAGAGTCTCCAAATTCTAATCCACATAGACAGAAACGTCTCTTCCGATAATGATGCTTGAGCATCTAATTCCACATGCACAATCCCAAGCATCTTCCAAAGATAATCCAACATGATGTTACAACATCATTTAGAACATCAACTTCACTTTATAGAACCTAATCACTTTGGTTCTTAATACACCATTCAAAAGACTTATTATGCATTGAAGTCCTTCAAGAAGCTCCCAACAGAACACGCCTTCAGCAACTACCACATGCCAGAGAACCATGGAGAGAAATAATATCTCAAACCCTTTCTGAAACATAGGGTTTAGAATGCAGACTTGCACACACATGTCAGACAAATACTTAGCTCCCATCAAAGTATTTACCATCAGCCATATGCACATCTTCAACCGGTAACATACAACAAAGTAACATGGAGATAAATAAACTCTCAAACACTTTTTGAATCATAATATTCAGAACATAATTCTGCATGAACGCATCATACAAATACCCAGCTCCCGTCAGAGTATTTGTAATTAGTCACATACACACCTTCATCAATAGAACATTCTCTTATGTTCCTTTCTTCACAGGTACAGTCTGCTGATAAGACAGCCTCCACACAGATAATAGAACACACGGTCTGACATCCTACTTCTGTACACCACTAGTACATGAAATCTTCCTTATGACCATCAGTCATGATAAACATTCACTTCACAGACCATTCTAGATCATGAATAAACCCAAAAACTTCCTTGGCTGAAGAAATAAAGAACTCAAATGATATTTTAACATTAGTTCAGACATCAGCCTAGAACATATAAACTTAACCATTTACCATGGCTTTGGTGATAATACCCACGGAAGTCCATACACAACTCTTACAAGGGACACAAGAGGATCAACCATCAGTAGTTGATCAACCTTCAAGACCATATCAAAAGACATGTGGAGCATGCACACCTCAAGAAGCTTTTTCTTATACGCACAATGTCTAGACCTCCTGTATGACTTTGAGGTGTTGCAGTCCATTCTTCTGCACCTAAAGAGGAGATTCCCTCTAATAGGTATTTGGAGCAGACTTCAACAAACATGGAATTAAATGATCATTATCCGCCACAAGCATATTGTTCATACTAAGTCTTCTTCTCCTAATCCTTCAAAACACATTGATGCCCTTCAATCCTTGCACACAAAAATTCCATCATGTGAGAACACCACATAACTGAACCCATGCTTGAGAAAAAACCTTTCTTGCAGGAAATAGGGAACCATAATCCTTTGGTCTCAGAAACAACACCTCCTTTTTACTCCAGACACAAATCTAAAATGCTCATCCTATTGGTTTGGATGACACTCCAAGAGTGCAGACAACAATAAACCACTTAACTCAGGTTGATACATCTCCAATACTCACAATCTCTTGAAAGACCTCCCACTTCAACAAAACAAGAGTTTCATGCTTTTATAGACTTGATAGTGATATCAAGTTTGAGTAAACAACCTCCATCTTGTTTATGAGAAACATCACCAGACATATTGATAAAAATAAATTCTCAATACAAAGATGTTAAGACATTAGTCTGACATTTCTCTAAGTTCTTCCAGCTTCAAATTAAGGACTCCCCCTTATTAACTGCTAAGAACTCCTAAGGGAATTATACATTCTCCCTTCCAATAGTTGCACATCCATGGTTGGTACACACAAATTACTCCCCTCAAACTGAATATGTTATATGGACACATACTAGCTTCCATAGATCTGGCTCCTTCGATCAGAATGATCTTCTAGATGTTAGAGAGGATGTCCTTGACATTTGAGCTTGACCTACACATATAAATGACCCGGTTGAGATACCTTTAACACGCCTCAATAGGAAAATAAATCATAGCCTCCACACTCTAACTCACTTGGATCAGAAGTAAACTAACCCAATGAGTGACAATATGTTGATTATCTTTTAACCAACTCAAATAACACCCTAGATGCCTCATCTTCCAGACCAGGAGTAGGTTCAAAAATATGTGATCAATACACATTTGTTTAGCACCTAAAGCATATGCTAAGCCAATCTTTTGTCCAATAGGATTATGCTCAAATTACATATGAGATGCTCCAATATCTGGTAGAACTTAATTCATATACCCAATCAACACATTGTTGAGATTGGTTATGAAGTCCTTACTTCTCCCGAAAAATCAAAATATACCTTGATCACCTTCAAGGTCTTCAATAAGTTTAATCTTTCATACCATTATCAACAAACAACAGGGTCAGGACCACTTTCCTAATCTAGACATAAACTAGGAAGATCAATTTGGAAGCAACCACAAACAAGAGCTCTTGCCACCTTCAGATCTCTTTTCATCAACCATATTTGATCGTGCCTTTATGAGTGAACTCGAGAGAAACCTCAAGTATATTTGGCAACTTTAAAAGTTGGTAGAAGCTATTCTCGAGGCGTTACAATACTATTGAATAACCCTACTGAGGAGACTAAACCCTAATGCCCTTCCAAAAAAATATCTTACTAGAGTCTCACCACCAGAGACACAAGGAATAACCAGGGTTACATCAGATACCATGCAGCGGAACACAAAACATACAAGCTCCTCAACATTCTTCAGGAAAAAAATAAAACCCTTGCATATAACCACCACAATCCAGGTGCAAATAAAACAACCTAAGTTTGAAAATAAATCAAACCCAACACAGCAGCTCACCACCAAAGCTACATGCCTGATAAAAATAGACAAATCCAATACACACCCTGTCACGAATAATCCATCCTCCACTTCAAGGGACCATTCAAAAAACAATATGAAACATACAAGTTCAAACAAATTTTCAATAGATACCTCCTTCCTTGCCCATGAACCAGAAAGTATCTTCCTAGAATCTCACCCAGAAACATAACAACATGCTTGCTCTAATACCAATTGAAATTCTGGTACATCAGAATTCAGATGTCATGTGACATGTCGAGACATCTGATTTGACCAAAACACACAGGCTAGGTATAAAACATGCATAAACAATACTGAAAAGTAAACAGCACACCAGAATTGTCAACCCAGTTTGGAGCAACTCTCCTACTCTTAGGGCATACCAAGCCAGGGATAAAGTCCACTAGAATAGTATCAATTAGAAGCTAAACTCCCCCGTTTACAACTTCTCATTTAATCACCACTCATGCTAACTTTCTATCTAAGACTCATCTAGGTATGAGATCCTCTTCAACTCCCTCATCAATCAGAGACGGTGATTGGACAAAAACAGGAAGACATACTTCCATGACGCAAAACTAGAAGACACACTTCCATTACAGTACCTAGCCAGGACTCTTGACTAAGAACAACACTTAGAGTTGCTTAAAAGCTTCCTCCAAGAACAATACTCGCTCTTACTTCACAGCTTCGAGGAGAACACATACCAACTCTCCTAGAGAGTGGCACAATGACTCAGCCCTAATAACTACATATTTTCATTCACGATTGGTGCATTCTTTTAGGTTACAAAGCTTCTATTTATAACCTTTTCCCAACTTGTTTTAGGCTTCAAATCACAGCATACAACTGCTACAAGTCATCAGAATCTTCTGCTACAAAATAGGTCTTCAAGCAAATGTTTCTTAATTTATCTCCATAATTAGAAAGTGCATATTCTTCTTGATTATGACTTGAATCTTCCAGACCTATAAAATAGAGCCACATAGGATAACACAGTATCCTCATAATATTCTACATCTGCTAAATCTTGAACTGATTCAACTGTCCAGCCTAGCACAGGCGTGATGTCGAATGACTTTGCATAGGACATCTTATCTGACATTTTGCTCCAGATGATGAGAACTTCTCATATCAACATGTCTCAACATAAAATAGGACTTCTTGCTCAACTTGTTCTTCTTAGAAAGTTAATACATCCTATTTAACATATTGCTGCTATATTTGTTTTACTAAAATTGATGCCAATCCTAAAAATAGAGAACTAACAATCTCCCCTTTTGGTAAATTTTGCTAAAACAAACAACATAAACTACAATCCAGATTATAGAAATAAAAAAAATTGCACTCATCAGTAGTAGTCTTCAAAAACTAATGAATATAATAGCATAGAAACATGGAGGGACATCTCTTCACAAGCACAATGATGTTAGGACATCATGTTCGATATCTTCTTCATAACAGATCCATTCCAACAAAAACTCATCACCAACAAATAACAACCTTGGGATAAAAGGAGTAGAAAGTTCTAAAGTCATTTGGTGTACATGAGGAAGAAGATAGGAGATACTCCCCCTCAACCCAGGAACTTAAAAGACTAATGGTGGCATAAGAGTACCCTTAATCAGCAACCAACCACTAACCTACGACCAACTTGGATAAATCATAACACAGGTCACAACTGTGTTCATAACTTATATCACATGTAAAAAAAACACATAAGTAAAATTGAACATCTTATTTGAAATCTGTGTACAACATCTGTAAATGTAGATTCCTGTGGCTTCAACATCTGAACAAAATCTTTCTCCCCCATTTTTAGCCAAAAATTAGGAAAGAAAGCCTTCACAAAACCATACTCAAACATAACTCACCCATACCCTGACAAAACCATAAGAAATATGGAAACACCAAACACTCACAGGGTTGAGCATTTACTTGGGAGATAACGATCCTTGATTGTGGCAATGGTCTTGGTAAAAAAGTAAATGTTATTTGAGGAGAAAATTACCACCAAAACCAATGTGCATCATCCAAAACTGCTTTGAATACCTTTATTCTCTTTGACTAACTCTTCTGATAGGAAATAGTCCCAAAATATGCACATGCATAGACAAACAAACTTACTGCACTCCTTTATAATACGTGCTTGATCACACCTTCTATAATACTCCTTTGTTGGTCTCCGAGGAAATATGTCCTGAACAAAGTCTGGACATTCAGTCAGACATTGTCTACTTTATCTTGCAAGCACACAAAACAACTTGACCAATACTTCTTCAACCACCAGTCAGAGATGCTTCATAGAAATATTCATGTTCTGAAGCATAAACACAATTTCTTCCACTAGTCTCTACATATACTCCTTTTGGCCATCACAAATCAAAATATAAAGACCATCGCATGTGGTAACTCCCATTCATCCAAAACCTCTTATAGGGTCCTTCCAAAAACTGCAGAGAAAAATAAATTCTCCCGGATACAAACAAAACTACTCTTTAGACTCCTCCTAAAAAGCATGTGTGCACATGATTCTAACATCTAGCTTCACAAAGCTAGAACCAACCATTCATTGTTAATAATCACAAACCATAATAACATTCAACAACCCAATGTCACAACATGTTGTTAGACACCATAACTTCACATGAGGCATAAATTATCCACAAGCTTGAACACTACACAAGTTTCAAAAAAATATGCATCATTGCAACAATATCCCATAGACAAGTACTAACTCCCTGTGTCTTGGATAAACAATGCTCCTATTGAAGAAGAACACTTGAGCACTAGATGAAATCTCGTGAATGATTTCATATTTTCATAGTGAAGGACAACTACTTCACACACTTGGATGAACGCACCTGCTGAACATCTTCATATACTATAAAAGCAATCCTGACTCTTACAGATCCTCTCACTTCTTGAGAACATATCCAAACGCCCTAATCAGTAATGGCACATATGTTAAAATTCCACACAAATCCACACAAGGTATCATGATTCCTTGGATGGCCAAGATGACATGTGCTCTTGGTAAGACCTCTCTTACAAGATCATAGTATTCTTATTGTGCTTAGAAGCTTTACTGACATCCAGACTAACAATCTAATCAGAAGAGGAACACCTCCAAAAACTCTCTCCTAGAGTTGCTTGTAACAGAAGAAGAACACCTCCAAAACAAACATTCAGATCAAACCACAGTATCTGATAACATTCTTCTGCCCTTCCATTCACTAGCAATTGTTAATAGTAGTGAAGTCTTCAACACATTAGTAAGGAAATCACCAGGCATACTACTGTAGACAGGATTAAAGTCTCCACATTCTAATCCACATAGTCAGAAATGCCTCTTCTGACAATGATGCTTGAGCATCCAACTCCATATGCATAATCCCAAGCATCTTCCAAATACAATCCAAAATGTTATTACAACATCATTTAGGACATCAACTTCACTTTACAGAATCCAATCACTTTGGTTCATAATATTCTATTAAAAAGACTTATTATGCGTTGAAGTCCTTCAAGAAGCTCCCAACAGAACACGCCTTTAGCAGCTACCACATGCAAGAGAACCATGGAGAGAAATAATCTCTCAAACCCTTTTTGAAACATACTGTTCAGAATGCAGACTTGCACACACACGTCAGACAAATACTTAGCTCTCGTCAAAATATTTACCGTTAGCCATATGTGCATCTTCAACCGGTAACACACATCAGAGTATCATGGAGAGAAATGAACTCTAAAACACTTTCAGAATCATAACGTTCATAACATAATCCTGCATGAACGCATCAGACAAATACCTAGCTCCCATCAAAGTATTTGTAATCAGTCGCATACACACCTTTATCAACAGAACATTCTCTCATGTTCCTTTCTTCACAGGTACAATCTATTGATAAGACAACCTCCACACAGATGATAGAACACATGATCTGACATCCTTCTTCTATACACCACTAGTTGAGGAAATCTTCCTTATGACCATTAATCATGAAAAACATTCACTTCACATACCATTCTAGATTATGAACAAACCCAAAAATGTCCCTGGCTGAAGAAGCAAAGAACTCAAATGATGTTCTAACATTAGTTCAGACATCTGCCTAGAACACATGGACTTAACCATTTACCATGACTTTGGAGACAATATCCATGGAATTCCATACACAACTCTTTCAAGGGACACAAGAGGATCAACCATCAGTAGTTGATCAACCTTCAAGACCAAATCAAAATACACGCAGAGCATACACACCTCAAGAAGCTTCTTCTTATACGCACAGTATCTAGACCTCCTGTCTGACTTTGAGGTGTTGGATATCATTCTTCTACACCTAAAGAGGAGATTCCCTCTAACAAGTATCCGGAGCATACTTTAATAAACATGGCACAGAATGATCATTATCTGCCACAAGCGGGCTGTTAAGACTAAGTTTTCTTCTCTCAATCCTTCAAAACACAAGGATGCCCTTCATTCCTTGCAAATAAAAATATTCCATCATGTGAGAACACCACATAACTGAACCCATGCTTGAAGAGAAACTTCTTATGCAGGCAACAAGGAACCATAATCATTTGGTCCTGAAACAACACTCCATCATTACTCCACATACAAATCTAAAATGCTCATCCTAGGTGGTTTAGATGACACTCTAAGATTATAGACAACAATCAACCACTTAACTCAGGTTGAAACATCCATAATGGTCACAATCCCTTGAAATACCTTTTACTTCAATAGAACAAGAGTTCCATGCTCTCATAGACTTGATAGTGATATCAAGTTTGAGTAAACAACCTTCATTCTGTTTATGAGAAATGTAGCGTTAAAAATGTAGTGGTGTAAATTGGAGATCGAGATATTAATTAACTTGACTCATAAAAGCAAGAGTCCCCATCGCGCTTTATTATTTCTAAGGGAAAAGGGAAAAGAGAGAAATAAAACCCTTAAATATACAATGTAAAGTAATACTTAAAAGTAATGAAAATACAATACATTTTTTGAAAGAAATCCAAAAGTTCAGGGGTTGTTTATATAAAGGGAAGGTACTAGCACCCAATGCATCTGCGGTACTCCGCATGAACCTTTTGAAATATCTGTTTTTTGGTTAAAATTGTTTGTTTGGTTAAAATGGGTGTGAATGAGATTTTGAAGATACGACGACCTAGTTTCGAAGTTTTGACTTAAAAGGGTGTGAGTTTTAAAATTGAGTCTTTTAGGAAAATTTGTTTTAAGATTAACAAAATTAAAAAAATATGAAGGGCTTCGCATAATCGTATTACGTATATTCGATGACATGAAGTCAACAAAATTAACCATTTCCCTTAGAATTTAGACGAACGAAAGATATAAAGATTAAATGATCGAGAATAAAGTTAATTAGAATGACAATTGAACAATTAAATAAATAACAAAAATTAAATAAAAGACTAATTTATACTAGCATGTATTTTTGAACAATTAAATAAATAACAAAAATTAAATAAAGGACTAATTTATACTAGCATGTATTTTTGAACAATTAAATAAAAAAAAATTAAATAAAAGACTAATTTATAATAGAATGTATTTTTGAATAATTAAATAAATAACAAAAATTAAATAAAAGACTAATTTATAATAGTATGTATTTTTTAACAATTAAATAAATAACAAAAATTAAATAAAAGACTAATTTATAATAGCATGTATTTTTGAATAATTAAATAAATAACAAAAATTAAATAAAGGACTAATTTATAATAGCATGTATTTTTTTTTATGATAAGGGATAAATAATAAAAATCTAAACCAATATTTTTATTGTATATTTTTTATGTGAGATTAAATGAATTAGGTTAAAAACACTAAAGCTTGAAAAAAAGGAGAATAAGGGATCAAACCCAAGTCCCTTGAGTTGCAACAGATATGCCTTGCCACTGAACTACGTTTTTCATCTGTTATATCCATGCTTTAGTTTAAATAAAAGGGCGATTAGTGGAATAAGATTGGGTTAACAGGACCCAATGGACCGACCCGGTTAGGGAAATGTAAAATAAGGGTCTCAGAAAACCCTAAACGAGAGGGAGGCGCCGCTGGCTGTCATTATTGGGCAGAGGAAAGGTCAAGATATTAATCAATATTATTTTCAATTAAATCAATTAAAAGGAAAGTTTAAAACAATAATAATATGATCCTCTCTCTCTCATCCTAATCTCATGTATCATCACCATCATCTTCCTTAAGTCACTAAAACTTTATTCCAACCGTTCATATTCTTCTCTCGCTCTCACAATTCATCACCATCATCATCGATTCCTCTCTTTGGTTGTTTATAAACTAATTCTCTTAAACTAATAAACAAATACAACAACCTGATTCATCTCTTAGTTTCCACGATTCAAATTTCAAACCCTTCAAATTGTTTTTCATAGTTCTATTTTAATCTCTTCCCTTTCCTTGTTCTCTTAATCTTATACTGATGGAGATAATCGATCTTGACTCGTTTAATGGTGGATTCGCGCGAGATCATTGTGGAGGTTGGGCTTGATACAAATGTGTGGTCAAACAACAAGCCCTATGGGATGATTTGATATATGCGGAAACAGCGGAGGGATCATGTTGAATGAGCACTCCTCGGTGTCAGTCATTATCCTTGTGGCTAGTAGTGGTGGAAATCGCGTCGGAGAGTCTTGGTTTTTGAAGTAGGAAGAGATTTAAGGAGGGATTGAGGCATGCTTATGAGTTTTATGCATATGTTTTTTGTAGGTTCTGGTTAGTGTAATTTTTTATCTTTTTGGTGTAGATGGTATCAATCTGAAAGTATCACAGAGGATTGATTCAATGGTGTTCTTATTGGAAGCTGAATGATGAGATATTGAGGAGTTTTAGAGGCAAAGGCGATTTGGTTTGTGTTTTGAAAGAGGAATTTTGAGAGAGATTTTTTTAATAGAAGTTGGAAGTCTCTTTTGTGTCATTTTCTGTGCGTTTCTGTCTGTGTTTATTATTATTTATTTCTTCTAAACATTTCTAAATATCAACAAATTGTCGTAGCTCCAGAACATATCAAAAGAGTGCGATAAGTCAAGCATTCATATGGCATAAAAAAAGTGGTTCAAAGAGAAGATTCGAACATGTAAGTGATGTTTCTATGCAAGAAAATCTAACAGATACTAATGTATATATGAGAAAATGATGCAGAAGTAATAGGGAGAAGAAATACCTATCGGAGTCTCTCTGATGGAGCTTCAAAAACAGTAAGATCTCCCTCCCTCTCTTGTTGATGCTCAAGCTTATTTAGCTCTGCTTCTTTGTTGTGATTCTTGAACAAGTTTCCCTCTCTTTTTTGTTAATGAAGGTCTCCTTTTATAGTGAAATATGTGGGGTTTTGGGGGGGAAATGTGA